>JAHWFO010111237.1:3450-44313 GCA_023313115.1 Rhysida immarginata | reverse complement strand
GCATTATATTTCTAGAAGCTAGAAATCATCTGTCATGGGAAAAGATAAGGAGAAAAAACATACGCAAAAGTACTGCAAGAAATGGGAGGCGGATAGCAACTTAAAAGGTAAGCTGTTACTAGCAACATTGATTAGCGTAAAAAGGTAGCCAAGGCATTTATGACAGTATATTATTTCAGGATGGAGATCGCCAAACCCATGCGGGGATGTTCATTCAGCTTATTGCAAATATTGTAAGGTGAAGTTGCTAGCACACAAGGCTGATTTGGTACTCCAAATGCACTAAACATATGAACCAAGTAATGTTTGAACAAGCCGGAAAATCGTGTCACCATATTCCATTTCAACCAGTTCCAGTATTTTCCCAAAAACAGAAAAGAGCTTAGTTGAAATTGAGTGTTTTTATCGCAGAACATAACTCTCTCAAGTGCATAGATCACTTGGGGGAACTTATACAAAATATTTAACTAGACGCTTCAACTCCACTGAAGATTCATCGTACGAAATGTACAATGCTTCTGAAAAATGTGATCGACCTATATTGTTAGAAAAATTGAAGGGCTTATTGCAGTAATGTGATAAGCCACATAACACATATTTTTCAGGAGAGAAGTATTCAGACTTCGAAAAATTCTATAAATCTCAACTCTCGAAGAACATGAAAAAATTGTGCCAATTTGTGTTGTCCAATACATATAGTAATCAACAAAAAAATAACCTTCTGTGAAGTAATCTATTGCAAAAAAATGTATTAATACAAATATATGTGGCATATCATTCTGTTGCCTACAAAATAACAATACAGAATCGTATCACAAAAACAGAAAGTGCAAATCACCTCCAATTCTTCAGGGGCTCTACGAACTGTACTATTTCTTCAGCCTGAAAAGCAAATAGTTTTCCCATTGGAATGATGTTTCACATTCGAATATGCCTGCCATGACATCAAGTGAAAAAGAAAGACATAAATGGCAAGCCACTTCCTGATTATTTTTCGTATGTATGAGAACATGTTACTATTACTTTCACTCTTAAAACAGATGGGAAGTAGCAGTTTTACATGTAGCTATGTCATTTCTTACCGACAAGTAATACCACATAATAATTTACCACCAACTGCACAATATAACGTGTTTATGTACATAAAATGATAAGCCTCACTCTTACAAACCTATAAGCTGATAAGCCACAGATACAACAATGGTATTCAAAATTTACCATGCGAAACTCATTTTCATGCAACAATGCGTTTTTTGCGGACAAAAAAAATTAAATTTTTTTAGTAATAGTATTTTAATATTTTTATTACTTCTCATGATTGCAACAATTTTATTAATTATAATAATTTTTCCCAAATATTTACCTTAATCGTAAGACCTGCAGTAATGTTACATCAGGAATAGATCGATATATTGTACATGAAATAAATTGCAATAGACCCAATTTGCTACACAAAGAGCGAATATGCTTGGGAATTCATAACATATTACTGATGAAAAACAAACATTGGAATATCCTTTGTGGGGGAGACAACGATACGCAATGACCGCATATACTGATCTAGTATATAGAAGGAAATGTAGCTTTTCTTGAATTCGAAATCTTCTGCGCCATTAATAATAATCATTCTATCCCATATTACCTGTTCGAAGCTAAGATAATAGTGCTTAAAACGTCGGATTTCTTCACTATGCGATGCGAATCCGCCATGCTGCTTGTTTAAATTTTGGACAACAAGGTTGCACTCTACGTACCCAAAGCGAATCCTAAACCTGTTTGCTGTATAAAAAGGCCCTAAGTGAGGATATACTCGCAAAGTCCGGAGGGAAAATCCGACATCAGAAATTATGTTTGGTCTGGACATTTTCAACAAGGCTTTGATTATAGAAGGTTGATAACGATTTATTGCGTGAATGAATAATTGCAACGAACTTCACTGGTCCTTGTTTGGTTTGGTTTGGTTTGTTTGGTATTAACGTCTTTTTCAACTGCTATGGTCATCACTGGTCCTTGTACGATTTCATTTTGACTCAATTCCTCTAGCAGTTTTATTAGCCATTTTCCTTCATACAAACATTGTATATATTCATAAGATCTGATTCCATCGTTGACAATGTTACCATACGTGGTTTATTGGTTTTCCAAGATATTAACGAATTTCAATTTTCACGGAATATCCACTAAACGAATTTGAATCTTTTGTTTTGCACCAATAGCATCTGAACTTTAACAAGCCCTCCTTTATCCTATGTGATTCTTAGTTTCATATTCTTTGTACTTTAAAGATAATGTAATACTCTTTTTAGAGCTTGAAGGTGTATCTCTCTTGGATCTTTTGCATTCTACTTGAGTTGTATGCTAAATCCCGTCGTGTGCCAGTCACTAGATAGTTTGTCCCATGTATAATGTATGGATAACGCAGTGGAAGGTTGGACAGAATGTGGACAGATAAAGACGGAATAACGTAATTTATTTAACCAAATGGTACATGCGATTAAATAAAATTTGTATATAAATTCCAATTAGAAATAAATAGTAAAGTTCTACAGTTCTTGAAACCAAGTTTGAAATTATGATAACAAAGTCAACATGAAATGTTAACGTTAAACGATGCAAAAACACACACCGTCCGTCGTCTTCTTTACTTATAAACGATCGACGGGAAACGCAGTCGAGGTTATCTTAAATGAGCCGAACTGCTCGAATTCTTGTGGAATATAACGTATTCACTTCCAAGTCATATTTTCCTTATGACTTTAAAACACAAAAGCAGCAGTTACACTTTAGAGATTCAATAATATCGCACTGCAAATAATCACCCTTCCGTTGATGGCTAGAAGGTCGGAGTGCAAAATTAACTTGACGAACGAATGTTTCTGCCACAATGACATTTCACTATGGTGAAGCCTAAACTACGTACTTCAGGGTGATTCAAAAGTTACTGTGTAGTGGTGCATGGAAATGTGTACACCTTGCCTGAGCTGAAGGAGGAAATCACCACTGAAATTCAGCAAATCACGTCAGCCTTATTGACCAGTGTTCCATAACATGCAACTGCGTGCTAACCGATGGGGTCGTGAGGCCGGTGGCGGGCACTTCCAGCATCTACTTCCATTAAATACCATTTCCAGCCACTACATAGTAACTTTTGAATCACCTGTATATAAGCTTTTAGTCCGTAAAGCCACATATCTATTAACAGTTCTTTATGTAGGATTCGGTCGTAATCAATGTCCGTGAACGTGTTGCGGGAAATTATTGTCCCCGTGCATATGTTAACCTTTATTTCCACTATATTGTCGAAATGGGAAAGTCCCGGTGTCGTACTCTCGAGACGGGTTAAGCAAGAGGCAATGTCAACGTTTTCTATACCACTAACCTCATCACAACCAAGTCCGAAGGAGTTTGGTGCGACTATTCGTCTACCACAGTTATCGTTGTCGCCGTTGCGAATATTCCCATGGAACTTTTAATGTCTTAAACCCAATTTCATCGATGAAGACAGAGAAATAGACCGGTGGGTCTTACAAACATTCCTATTCCTACTTTTTGATGGTCTTTTAAGAATCCAAAGTCAGAATTTCAAAATTCAAATATTTTTTCATACACACGCACAGACTGCCTCCATAGGATTGCTACACCCAAGACTTTGCTTGTGCACTAAAAAATTTTGGATTTTTGAAATTCTGACTTCGGGTTCTTAAAGACTATCGAAAAGTAGAATAGGAATGTCTCTTTGTCCCATCCTCTATCTGTTCGTCTTCATCGATAAAATTGGGTTCAAAACTTTAAAAGTTCCACACTTTCAGTGCCTCTTCTAAACGATTGGATCAACTGAAAAAATCTCAAGAATAAAACATTTCTCAAATGTTGTGTACAATCTGAAAATATTATTAAAAATAGGGGTTCCTATTTAAGATTTCAAAGTAAACCCCCCCCCCCCCCGCCCTCCCCGTCACAAGGGGGAAGTAAGGGGGGGGGGCTAATTTTTCGGCTAATGAATTTCCCCCGCGAAGTAATTCACTTTTGATTTCGGACATTATTTTCGTAGGATGCCTTTTTTTTTCGAGATATTCGAAAATTCCAGTTTAAATGACTCACCCTGTATATTTAATTAGTAATTAGACAATTTCGATTTTAGACATTTTGTCGAATATCTAGAAAATTACTTGACGAATTATCCTGAAACTTCAGGAGTGTAAAGAGCATGTTACACCTCATATATTTCAGCGAAGGTTTTGTCTTGAAGGCAAATAGGGGACCAGCAACAAATTGAACCAAAAAAATAATGTTTGGGATCGCCCTGTAAAAAATAAGGCTTGAAATGCGCTATTGCATATGCTTATGAGACTTCTTTACTTATGTGTCCATTTGTATGAGAATAGCATCTACATTCATGGAGATATAAAGGTTTCTTTAAAAAAAATCTAAATTTTTTCGTAAATTATTTGTTTATAACATATGGGATTTTCAACCCAATTGCAATGCCATTTTCAGGAAACTTGACAATATAAAATGAGATATAAAATCAGAATATAAAATATTAAATATTTGATGAAATATGAGTATTTTTACTAAATTTTAACTGTGCAAGCGCAAGCCCTACCAAAATGTCATTTGCGTAATTTACTAGCCAAATGTCTAGAGCTACTCTTATAAACAGCCCAAGCAAACAGCGTGAAAATTCAGAAAGATATCGTTGATAGAATAAGTTGAATATCAGTTGCTCTCAAAAATAAACAAACGATAAAGAGTTTTATCCAAATTTTTTTTTGGACTGGATACTTCTTCTCTTTACGCTATATGAAGTTAATTTGCCAGACTTAACTTCCTTTGTACAATATGCCTTCATGTTAAAACCTAAAAAACCTATGAAAAAATTTCGTATTCTGTGGGCTGGTGCCATACTTGACGAAGTTCAGCCAAAGACAAATTTTCTGCCCAATCACAAACCGCATTTTGAATAATAAAGTTAGCGTATCGTGCACCAGTCAATGTACCCTCGCAAATAATTGGGCCAATTACTGTCGAATTACTATCCCACACCCAGACGATAGTTGACCATCTGTATTGATGGTTTGTTTTCCTCTTAAAGTATGGATTAGTTTGTCACCAGAAATATAAATTATTGTTATTTATAATACCATCTTGAGTGAACTTAGACTCATTTCAGCGAATGCACTTATTAAAATGACTTTTGACGTCTAGTTTAGCAAGCATAAAGTTAAAAAAACTATCCTCAACTGTTGGTACTGCTTTCTTTCCAGTGCATGAACAGAAGTTAGATAGTATGGACGATATTTATGTTTGATAACCCATATTCCGAAGAGGCATTTTTAATACTTGCACGAGGATTTGTTTCAAAATAGGCGATCATGTCAATGTCATTAATGGTTCTCTCTAATTGCCTTATGGGATGGCGTTGATGGGATCACCCTGCTCTTCGTAACCTGTTCATTACTCTTGAAATTATCCAATGTGTGATATTGAATTGAGTAAATCTAATGCAATATTTGCGTGCAGCAGCATGATAGTTTCTGTTGCAGTCACCATAAATTATAATCATTTGTAGTATTTCTGCATTACTATAGGCAGGCATTTTTGACTATTTGATTATACATTACTGCATTACTCTTAAATCTTAATATATACAGTGCTTTGCCAGTCTGTCATATCACGCTAATCCGGACTTTTCGTGGCAAGTGAAACGATGCCTAAGAGATAACAAGGCCTGAAAGCGGAAAAGTCACCTGACCATCAGGGTGCTAGCAACAATCCAACCTTCATTGTTTCCAACAAAAGGCAAAAAACACTGATTGCTAACATCCCCGGATGATCAGGTGACTTTTCCGCTTCCAGGCCTTGTTATCTCGTTGGCCTCGCAAGTTAAACAATTGACGCAACAAAAGTAAATGACTAGACAAAAGTAAACAATTAAAAATCTCCTTTCTTTTTAACAATATAACACATGGTTAATTAAAAATGCTTTATCACGCAAATTCGCTAACATTTTCAATTTGGAGTTTTCCTTAGCTGTTAAGACCAGTGACCAATAGTAAGTCGTTATCTGCTTCGATTCTACGTGTGGGAGATTTGAAAAATAACTCAATAATTGTTTGATGCATGTAATAACTATTAGGGTGTGTCTAAAAAGTCCGACCGGTTGCGAAATTTTGGAGCCAACAGTTTAGTCACTGTTGAGCCCGTCACAAAGCTCATTTTGGAGCCAACAGTGACTGACTCGAATTTTGGACTATGTCCGATCGACGCGGGAACGATGCAGGCATACCCGCATTAAATTTTCTCCCGATTCGGACGACCCTCAATTCATAATGCGACCGGCCGCACCAATCGCAATCGGCTTTGGATTACGGTCGCAATTAGCGCGACCGGTTGCGTTATGAATCTAGGGTCGTCCGAATCGGGAGACAATTTAAAATAAATAAAACTAGCTACGTATGCCTGCATTGTTTCCGTGTCGATCGGACATAGTCAAAATTTCGAGTCAGTCACTGGTGGCTCCAAAATGAGCTTTGTGACGGGCTTTGACTGGTTTCGACCGGTCGGACTTTTTAGATACACCCTTAGTAAACAGTGTGATTAATGAATAGGGTAATAGCTCCGACGAAGCGAAAATTTCAGAAAATCAAGGACGTCGAAGAAGCCTTTGCGAATGCAACGGAGTATAAAAGTCGATTAAATCGATTGCTATGTCATGTTCGCGGTCCAAAGTCATTTGAAGATCTTCGAAGAGTTGTTGGTGTATTGCAAGATACTTTCCAGGAGGCTGCAATAACTCTAGGACTGCTACAGGACGATGAAGAATGGCACAGTTGCATGCGTGAAGCAATTGGTTTTCAGATGCTTCGATTACTCAGATTTCTATTTGCAATCATTTTGGCGCACTATAGTCCCCAAGAACCTAAACGAGTGTAGAATAGTTGTGTAAGAAGAGTATCAGCTTCAACTCAGATACAGCTCAGATCTTCGAATGCTGTATCTTACATTAAGAGATTTGGACAATCTCACATTAAGAGAACTGACTCAAGGATTATCCAGAGATGCCTCAATTTCATCAGTTCCTGATCAAGAAGTTGAAGCGTTCCAGGATTCAAATCCACTGGTATTGCTGGAGACTCATATCCCCGTGTAAGATTGCAAGAGTTGAATCAAATATGGCTCTTGAATGAATAACAGCTGATTGAGTACAATCACGTATGAAATGCGGTACGCAACGAGTGCGCCAGAATGGATACTACTTTTCTTGGACGGTCCTGGAGAAACCGGTAAATCATTTTTGCTGGAAAAAGTGCTGGCGACTGTTCGATTGGAGGGCAAGATTGGATCTAAATGTGACTTCGACCTATAATACCCCCTTTCAGTCGCAGGATGCAGAGTTGCTAGGCAAAGGCAGCATCCTGGACATGTGGGTTACTAAATATATTTCCTTTCCTATAATCTGTGTGTGTTTACTGTTGCTCATTGCTTCTGCTTGGTTGAGCCGGGCACAACACCCGTATGTTACTAAAAATAACGGAACTGTCCACTTGGGAGAAGGGTAAGGGAAAAATCACATGTAGTAGAACTCTTCAATAAACTGTCTTAAGTAAATGATAAAAACACGAGGCCTATTGCACAAACTTTGCCTTGCATTACATGTCTTAATGGACGTAATATATAGGGTGAGTCAAAAAAAGCCGGCGTGAGGGGAAAAAAAACTATGTCCCAGGTCAATAGGTTTTATTGAATATACCTATTGTTGCAAAACCTATTGTCCTGGGACTTAGGGCCGGTTCATTAGCTACTTTCTCAGCTGAGACTTCTCAACTGAGTGTTCAGCAACAATATAGTGGCATTGTTGTAACCAAGTGTTCCTCATCTCAACAATACAACTCCATTGTTGCTGAAGACTCAGTTGAGAATACTCACTTGAGAAAGTAGAAAATGAATTGGCCCTTAGTTTTTTTTCCTCATGCCGACTTTTTTTTACTCACCCTGTATAACTACTTGATTAGTTGAACCTCCTACATTTTCTCTAATTTTATAGAATTATGTAAATCATGTGTGCCTCATATGACTAACAATACCCTAACGATATCGCCTGACTAACAATTGCTGCTCATCTATATACTGTAACGGGTTATTGGGGTGGTTACAAATATTGTACTGTGTGTGTTTCGTCTTATATTCTAAACTAAAATGTAGCTGGTAGGAATAGTTTTCTCAATATGTGAGGAAGAACAGCCCAAATAAACTATCAGACAAACGTTGGTTGCTCCCTCCGACCGTAGCGAAAAGAAAATTTATTTTCACTGGTTCGGTTACGGAAACCTGCGGGGACTTTCCCGTAGGCTATTAGGGGCTGTAAAAAAACTAAAAAGTAACATTAATAAAATTGTCAAAAGCGTTAAGTAGAACATAATACAAAACAACGTCATTAAAGTCAAAATTCTAAGTGATATCACTAAAGTTTTCGTTTTTATCTGAATCTTTCAAAAGTCTTAATCTGGTAAAGTTCGTATTTAATTGGTACCAAGTCGAAGTTCATACATTCAAATAAAAGTCTCAAAATTTCGATAAGTCAATCAAGTACTGGTTTTTACTAAGTAGGGTTAAGTTCTCAAACACTGGTTCAGGTAAGTCTTAATCACTACATTACTCAAATCTTTAAAAATTGAGTCCCTCCACTTCTAAGAATCATTTTTAAACGTTCTTCTTTTCTTTTTATCACTTTTCAGGCTTAAGCATTAACGGAAAATAGTCGTCTCAGTTTGTTCATCTATATCAAACTAGATAAGTTAAACTTTTCTTTTTCCTTTAGATTAATGACAAACAGTTTGTTTTCTTTGATTTTACTCGTTAATTATTTTACTCTTTAGTTCTTTTAAAATCTCCTTATGATTAATTCACCCACTATTAGTTCTATCACAATTAATTTATTTTCTCTGTTTCGTTTTTTTATTATTTCAGGGTTCTATCTAAACGTAATTCAATTGATATCGATCAATGGGGTTCGTCTTTGAAAGGGCCAAGTTCCTCGAAATTACTCGTGTCGTTTACTGATGGACTAGGGCATATTTTTATGCACTAAAAAACAACAAAATATGCATGCAAATATGCATTAAAAATAATGGAAATATGCACTTAAATATGCATTAAAAACTTATGGTTGTTTAGAATAATGGAAGTGTTTTTTAATTAATTTAGAACAAGAAAGTGACTATTCAAAAAATTATTTATTAAGGTTTTTTTGCTGCACAATTTGCTATTAAATACATTTCTAAGTTCTCTGGAGTAAAATTTTGTCTATTTGTTGAAAATACATTTTTTAATACCGAGAAAGTTCGTTCAACATCACAGAGGTACATCCGATCTTCGTGAAAAAAAGCAAGAATCTTATTGGGCTGTTTTCAGTTGCAAACGAAAGAAAAATTCCATTTGAAACACGTTCAACAAGAATACTGAAGCGCTATAAGCGGTTGGGGCAAATGTCTGGACCCTATCGCATCATACAGGGTGTCTGGCAAAACGATTTCGTAAAATTCCCTGACTTTTCCGTGATCATCAACAACAAAAAAAAAATCTATCTTGATAAAATATTATTGATATTTTTCAAATTTTTCGTTCCTAATTCGCATTTTTTTTTGCTGAATTTGTAAAAATCTCTGATTTTTTTGTAAAATTCCTTTATTTTTCCCAGTTTTCGCTAGTCACCCTGTCACATTGCCAAATGAAAAGAACGCACAACATGCGGCAGCAGTGGTAGCACTAAGCAAACTGGGTCGATTAAAAAACAAGAATGATTTTACCGCCAAAGCGGATAAAGGGAGCACATTTTCATGTTATAGCATCGTACATGGATATATTGATTTCATCAACATATCAAAACACTTAAGAGAAAATAAATAAATATGAAAACTAAAATGTAAATTACTATTTAAGTAAGCTAATGTATAGAGAGAATTTAAACGAATAAACTTGAAGAACTGAAAGGTAAATGAAGAGGGAGTTATTCCTCATACATTTAAAAAAATAAAAGTTCTTTAATTTGTAAGAATTCCCACATAATGTTAAACGAAGTGAGCCTCAATTGCTGAAGCGTTGTGTGTGAGCATCTATTATTTTTAGCACATTTTCTATATATAGAAATGTGCTTATGTGATCGGTTTGTCCAGCTGTCCGTCCGTCCGTCCGTCTGTCCGTCCGTCCGTCTGTAGACAATCCCACAATTCATTGCGTTGCATGTATTGAATTGCATGTATTGCAATCTTACAATTCATTCAATCATGTCTTGAATTGCTGGAAGAAACGAATTATCCTCGCATTTGGTAAAACGCGTGTTGAGAACATGGGTTCGGTTCTGCGCGTGCTCTAAACGTTAATGAGATGGTGTGCGTGCAGGATGCACGTGTTTGACGATTATTAAAAGGGCAGTTCGGTCCCTAAATCAAGAGAATTTTTTTATTCCTAGGGAGCTTAGCATTTATTACGATAACTTGAAAACGAATTAACTTTTTCACAGTCTGTTTTCACCAATCCATTAAAATGGGACAGAGTACGCAGAAGTACGAACGTGAGATAGCAGGAATAAGTACGTGCTCTAATAGCACGTGCTTTAATGGTAACATTATGATACCCTCTTAAACATATCCTATAACAAGATATGGCAAGTAATATATCAAACAAATTGTCACAACATATCATGAACAAATATAAAAGAGTAACTAGTGATAGCAAGTATCGGTCTAATGGCACGTGTACGTGCAAGGATGTGTCATGAATGAATATAACGGTATATAGTGATGTCTGAATTGTTTAGTAGTACGTGTTTTAATGGTACCAAGTGGTAACATTGGAACTTTCAATGCTAAGATATGGCATATAATATATCAAACAACTCGTAACAACGTGCCATGAGTGAATATCACGTGTAAATAATGATCATAGTTATTGGTTTAGTAGCACGTGCCCTAATGGTGCCCTATGAAACCATATGGTAACCTTGGAACTTTCAATGCTAAGATATGGCATGTAATATATCAAACGACTCATATTAACGTGCCATGAGTGACTATCACGTGTAAATAATGATCATAGTTATTGGTTTAGTAGCAAATGCCCTAATGGTGCCCTATGATACCATATGGTAACCTTGTTTCATATTAAATTACTAAAATGTTTCTACGTTATCGTCGACTATAGAATCAAGCGATTAACTACTATTAATTAGCAATATGTATAACAGTAGTGAGTTTTAGATAACATTAAGCCTAACAGAATTATGCTCTTGATACAAATAAGCTATGGATAACAATAGATCTAACAACTCGTAATGAGTTGGTTGATATATTACATGCCATATCTTAGCATTGAAAATTCAATGGTACCATATGTATCATATGGCAAAATTAGGACACGTGCTACTTAACCAATAACCATTATCATTATTTACTCGTTATATTCACTCATTAAATGTTGTTACGAGTTGTTTGATATATTACATGCGATATCTTAGCATTGAAAGTTCCAATGGTAACATACGGCACCACATGGCACCATTAGGGCACGCGCTACTAAACCAATAACCATTATCATTATTTACTCGTTATATTCACTCATTACATGTTGTTACGAGTTGTTTGATATATTACATGCCATATCTTATCATTGAAAGTTCCATTTTGTACCATTAAAACACGTACTACTAAGCATTTCACACCAACATTATTTACGCATTATATTCATTCATGAGACATCCTTGCACGTACACTAGTTACTCTTAATTATTCGTTCATGATATGATGTGACGATTTGTTTGATATATTACATGCCATATCTGGTTATAGGAAGTTTTTAAGGGGGTATCATAATGGTACCATTAAAGCACGTGCCATTATAGTACGTACTTATTCTGGCTATCTCACGTTCGTACTTGTTCGTGCTCTGTCCCATATTAATGGATTGGTGAAAACAGACTTTGAAAAAGTTAATTCGTTTTCAAGTTATTATAATAAATACTAAGCTCCCTAGGAATAAAAAAAGTCTCTTGATTTAGAGACTGAACTGCCCTTTCAATAATCGTCAAGCATGTGCATCCTGCATGCGCACCATCTCATTAACGTTCAGAGCACGCGCACCATCTCTTTGACGTTTAGAGCACGCGCAGAGCCGAATTCATGTATGTTTTCTAACACGAGTTTTTCCGAATGCAAGGATAGTTTGTGTCTTCCAGCAATTCAATACATGCACTCTTTCTATTGCAACGCAATGAATTGTGGGATTGTCTACAGACAGACGGACGGACAGCTGGACAAACCGATCACATAAGCACATTTCTATATATAGAAAATGTGCTAAAAAAGGACTCTGCTAATAAGAAATATACAAAAATATGCATTTATATGCTCTAATTCAGAGAATATGCACAAAAGCGAAAATTTGCAATTTTATGCATTATAAAACCAATGTTTTTGAACACGTTTTATACCCAAAATCATTATCCATAAATTTCATGAAGTTGCATACTTGCAAAAAAATATGCATTTGCATAGAAATCCGCCCCCTGATTATAAACAATGAACTATAAAATGGTATAGCAGAAGATATTGTTAGGGGATTGTCTGTCGAGAAGGTAAAGGAGATGCGCGTGTCTCTCTTCAGCTCACCACCTAGACAGAAGCACGGCCTTCTAGAAACTACCAGGCCTGAACATGGAAAAGATAAAACATTGTTAGTCAAATTGGTGGTGCTATCACAGAAGTTAGTTCAACGTCACAATCTTAGTGCTTCAACAATACATTACTGACGTCATGTTCAGCCTGGTAGTTTCTAGGAGGCCGTGACATAAGGCCTGATAACGGAAACGTCATACATTATTACATCATCATTAGTCGACCATCCCATTTCTACCAATAACACTAGTCAACACACTTTTTATGACAAAGACCACAGATAATGTTCTTAGTAGTAATTTGTAGGTAGAATCCGTATCTGCTTTTAGATTTTTTCTATCACGTCAAGTTTCCAAGTTATGCACATCGAGACTTCTGTGTTAACGTAATGGATGTGAAGAGAAGCGGTTACAATGTTAAAGTATCGATATTTTGGGGCCGCAAGGAAATTTACCAGGCCTCAAACACTGAATGATTTAAGAATGTTCCATTGTAAAACAAGAAAGCTGTGCGTGATAGAGAAATTTAAAAATTATATTCGTAATCAGCAGAAAAAATATTACCAAAATCACCCACTTTCATTTTGTCACAAGAAAAATCTTAAATTTTGTTGGCCAGTGTAATAAGCCCGAAATAGGTTTAACAATGGTCGACTAATGATGATGTAACAATGTATGACTTTTCCGTTATCAGGCCTTCTGTCTAGGAGGTGTTGGCCTAACTGGTGTTGGCTCTAAACAACACCTCCTAAAGATAAGGCATGGGCGCTGAAACGTCATTATATTGTTATATCACCTCAGTAGGGAATTGAGGAGTTTGCCCGAATTGTCTCTCTATTGAGCCTCTATCTATGGAATTATGGATGATGTCAATAGATGGCAATGTTTTTTAATATAGTACGCTCATATTGTTTTAGTTCCGGTTAAAAGAATAAAATATTGTGATCGAAATTTCTTTATTATTTATAACTTGTTTGGTTGCGGCACAAGAAAATCAAGTGAGAGAACGAAAGCGCATTAGAAATCCAAAAAATTGGCAGGAAAACACAAGAAAAAGAAAGAGAAATTTGGGTGAAGGTTGCACAAGAAAAAGGAGGGTTGGAACTGTCGTAGTAATCAAAGAAAAGACGTTTACTCAAGTTAATAAGTGTTAATAATTTTATTATTTAAAAAAATTTTGTTAATAATTTAAAAAATACATTGGCAGAAGATTACAATCATAACATCAGTTCCAATAGGTAAAGCTATGGAAAAAAGGCACAAGTGACGTTATGCATGAAAAAAGGGCGTAACTCCATTTTTTAAATCTTTGCACTGTCGCTAATATTTACTTTATGGCTGTTATATTTACAAAACATATTTTATTTATTAACAACTTTTAGAAAATACAAAAACATTGGTGGTTAAAAAACATAGTTTTTCACGTAGAGGTTTTTGCCATTTTTCTCTAAACTAGATTTTTGTAGTTACGCCCTTACTCGGGCGAACTCCTCAATTGTTAATCGTATTTCCACCAGTAGTGATAAGGCCTGAATTTTCCCTACTGAGTTGATGTAACCCAGGCCTTATCTTCAGGTGGTGTTGCTCTAACAGGCGTTCAGAGAATTGGCAAAATAATTGTTTTGAAATACGTAATATTGCCTCCAAGGAAAAGTAAGCTAATTGGTCAAGTGTAATCAAAGGCAGAGGCAGTTATTAGGCAATGCGAAGTGGATTTAGGTTCGTCAAGTTTCTACTATGGACAACTTCATGTTTAAATGCCCAGGCAACGCCGGGTGCCTCTGCTCGCTAATTATAAAATGCAAAATATTTATGAAATATTAAATATTAAAAATTGAGGAAAAGATTATATTTTATTAGTAGTATTAATTGCAGTAAATTTAAATATGTATAACTGGAAATGTTTCTTTTCGGTATTACCGGTAACACGAAATCCGGTAATATTGGCAATTCTAGTGGCAATACCTCAACATGGACTGGCGAAGCCTTTCGAAGATACCTGCGTCCTGTCGAAGAGCTACATAGACATCATTGATAAATGCTCTTCCAGATCGTTGATGTCGTTAACTGGAGTAGAGTACACTTAATTTTTTATTGTTCTCACAGATAAAAGTCCAGTGGATTAAGGGGTCAGGAGATAGGACACTGGATCTCGACGCCCAACCCACGGTCGTTCTAAAACACTCCTGTACACGTCATGCTGATGACGGGAATGAAATATTTCTATCCCCACTAAATGGGTTCGATCGGATATGTAGGATAAATGTTACCAAGAAATTTGTTCTATTTTAAATTTCGATAAAGATTCCAACTGCTTGAGATAGGTTTTTAATTCTTGATTTTATGTTTGTCCATTTAATTTTGGACACAAGTTATTTCAAGAATAATTATGATATCCAGTTTTTCAGGTAGTGCTCCTTCCAAATTATTGCTGTTGCGTTTAATGGTATACAATATAAAGAATCACTTCATTAAATCAATAAAAATCGTTGTAATACACATATGGTCCAACCTCCTATAATTGTCTGCGAAATATTATTTTTTCGACATATTATTGGTCACATGATTTTCTTAAGAAACCGCGACTCTTATTCTTTCCATTATAAACTCTCTGGATACAGAGGCACAATTTTTTCCCTCTTTTTACTTAGTGATGAACCACCAGGAGCAGTTCTGCTTGATCCATGATTGAAATTTAAAGTCGATAAAGTGAAAAAAGTTTATTCGAGATCGACGTCAAAATTTATAATGATCACCTCAACGAAAATGAATAGCAAAGTCGTTAGAGAAAAAATATTTATACAGAAGTATTTTTGCGTTTAATAAATCACTATAACATCATTAAAGTACATAAAATGTTGTTTTTAAAATGAACGGTATACGAGGTGAAGAAATTATCTGATGGGAATTTTTCACAATAACAGTGTCTTATTAAAGTACAGTTTATAATTAATTTGAAAGTAAAAATTATGGATTAGGTTTTGTTGAGTACTATATAACCGTTTAACAATACATCTACAGTAGTCAGTATTGGAATGATGTAACGCTGTGATTGACACTGAATCCTTTAATCTACAAAAATTTATTTATTCCTTAGTATAAATTTCAGTCGCATGTTGGATATTCACTTAATTCACCTGCCGAAAGATTGACACATGGCGCCTGAAATGTACATTCCGGAATAAATTTTTTATGGATTAAAATATGTTATTAAATGTTTAATGCTTATTTATTCAAAACAACCTATCCTTTTAATATCTAGGCTGAAGCATCGTTTTAAGAAAGAGTTTTAATACTTTTTGACTGATAATTTATTTTCTGGTTGGACACCTAACTGTGAAATTTTCTGTAGTTCAATAAATCTAACAACTTAATATTTGTAGATTAATGTTTTACTTGCCTGTGGGGGAGTCCTCTGATCTTACGGCTCCAATTATACAAAAGAAGAAGAGTAGAATTTGTATCCTATCCATAACTGTTGCTTTGTTTGCCACCATCTAGTCAGCAAAACTTCAAAAGGCTGAATGGTGTATATCAAGAACTGTTTATATCTCGTGTTATCAATTTGGCATAGTTTATCTGCGTTTCTACAGAAACACAATCAATGTGTAGCAAAGATAAAAGAGTTTATTCATCTTGAATGATATGAGACAACTTTTAAAGCGAAGTCATAAAATTTAATCTATATGAAGCATTATATTTTCTGCCTGTCTACAGGTTATTCGTATGCATCTGTCTGCTTGTGAGCAAAATTTGAATAAAATGGAGATAGCAGGACATAAATAGGTTGTACAATGTGTACATAAAGTCCTCGATACATTTCAATCAATTCTAAAAGTTGTTACAGTCACTTAGAAAGTTTCAACGTGTGCATCATTCGTCGAGCGAAGAATTTCAAGACGATATTCGACTTACTGCCATGTCATTGCATGCACGGCTACATCAACTGTTGCTATTGCTCACGGATTCGCCTTTCCAATAAAATCCGTTACCTTGGTCTCATAAACTATGTATTTTACATATCCCTATTGGAAGAAATCAAGTGGGATCATGTCAAGTGATTGAGGAGGCCAAGGGATGGTTCCATCTTTTCCAATTCACTGATAAACATTCAATCACATTTATTTGGAGATGGGCAGCCGGGAAATTTCACTACCGGTAGCTGGTATGTTAAATGCGGAGATTTCCCATTGTCTTATGCATGATAGTAGAGAACAAACCAAAAATCTACGTCACAACTCGCTGGGCTCGACACCAAACCAGCACACCGTACATTTCTCTGTATATTTGTCGTTTGGCTGACCACTTTACATGTAACTTTCAATATTCCTCAGTATCAGTCCCACAGGGGAAACTTTAATTCTTAGATCAAATATTTAACGTTAACTTACTCATTAAGTGTCGTCATTTTACAGTGCGTTTTAATAAAACTTTTGGCATCTGTCCATCACGCTTCGGTTTCAGTGCAAGGTTAGAAATTAAGCTCATAAATAATGTTGATTATATATCTGTGATTGGTTTTACACGCTTTTACTCAAACCTAGCGTATATCTTTCTTGTTCACTTCTATTTAACTCACTTGAATGCATTCTTTTAAATTTATGAGTCAGATTAAATTTTATCACGTTCGTTTTCAGTTCCAAAAATTCTAGACAGTTCAAAGTGTCTAACATTTAGATACGAGGGTGATATTTTTACTTTAATATTTTTATTTTTTAATTTACTTACTCAATTGTAATAGCCATAAAATAATAGGAAAATAATTAATAATTTCATACGGACTCCGACAGAAATTATAAGAGAGAGTAATATTTATCACTGCATTTATGTCACGTGGTAAATGAACAGAGATGGAACTTAGGATTAAGGTGGAAAATAAAATGAATTTATTTCACAAAAGATACACAGTGGAAGTTGGTGCGGAAATAAACGAAAGTTAATTACGAAAAATAAGTAGGCCCAAACATTGAAAAGGATATCACTTTTCCCAGGCCCAGACCGGAGACAGGCGAACTTGCTTGTCGAAATAACCAAACACAATCGAAGTTCCCGTTGTCTCTGATGCCCGAGTACGCGGGTTCGACCCCGGCCGAGGACGACGAGGATTTTTTCAAGGGGAAAATCCTGAGATCACGCACTTCCTTCGGAAGGGAAGTAAAGCCGTTGGTCCCGTGTAGTCGTTTGCCGGCTGCACGTTAAAGAACCCTTGCGAGACAAAATTTGCGGCCCCTATAACGCCGTCCTGAAATGACCATACCAAACAAACCAAACCAAACCAAACCAACTTCCCATTGCTTAACGAGAGTAGCAATTCACACTTTGAATTGAAGATGCAATTCACTCTGTTTTCCCATGGTGAACATGCACTACACACTTGTAAAGATGAACAGACAATACTATAACTCTTGGTGTGAAAACACGATATAGATATAACATAATACTATATTATTTGTATAAAGCCAGAGGGCATGGATATTTGTGTTTGTCCCTTTCATTATCATCCTTTCATCATGCGGAAGGCAACGGGAAACCACCGCATTATCACTCTTCCCTAGAAAACTGTGAATGGATAGCATATATTCACAGTCACCAGAAGTCGATTTCGACTTGATGGAACTCAACTCAACAACTCCCGTCTCGAGAAATGCATCATAAGAAGAAAGACACATACACACGCAAAGAATACACTTCCACTTAAATGACGACGTAAGGAAGACGTATATAGTTAAAGCAAAGTTGACCACTTAAACACCAATACAAAAGTTGCACAGCATGTTGCTTAACGACGTGTAGTTCCGGCTAAACGTAGTGCGCTTGGAAGCTTAACAATAATTGGTTTGAAAGCTCGAGTGCGAAGACAAAAATCTTGAGCCGTCTATGCACTTGTCCGAGGTTTAAAGTACTCACGGACAGTGAACCGGCCTTATAAAGGCAAAATAGTGAGGTGCGAGTTAACACACACAAATACACTTGCACTTAAATGACGACGTAAAGAAGACGTACTTATTTAAAACAGAGTTGAGCACTGAAACACCAACACACAAGTTGTACGGCACGTTGCTTAACGACGTGTAGTTCCGGCTAAACGTAGGGAGCTGAATAATAATTGCTTTGTAGGATCAGATGCGAAGACATAAGTCTTGAGACGCCTATGCACTTGTCCGAGGTTTAAAGCACGGACGGACGGTGAAGCGGCCTGATAAAGATAAAATAGTCAGGTGCGAGTTAACGAACAGATAACTCAAGCTTTAATTCACTGGTCGCAAATTTGAGAGAAAGAGGGGTGTTTGAGATGCGCGTAGATTTTATTAATACGCCTTCAGCTCATTAGGTTGAGGAATGATTCCACCTGCTCCCTCCTCCAAGTAAACGGGGAACGAGAATGGAAAAATACCAAGCCAGAAACTTTGACGGTAGCGGTAAAAGTTCGAGCCAGGAAAAATTGCTAACGATAGGGATTGTACGCTGGCTTCAAAAGTACACAGTATTAAAGTCACGTTACGAAAACTGTCCGAACATAAATTAGTCGATAAATTAGTTCTTGACACCCAAAGATTCCACGTCGCCGTCTTTGTGAATACCGTTCCTACGACGAGGTCGTGCTCGCAGAACCGTGCATATTTGTCTCACTGAGGCGGGGTACCGACGAAATGATATTGGGTTGGTTCCTTTCGAATATCGTTTTCGTTCAGCGAATTCGACTTTTCTGGATTCGGTTTTAAAACGCCGTTAGCACTTACGGAGAGGTCTGGTTGCGGCCGAATTTCCCGGTGAGACGAACGACTCCACGTTCGCCGTCGCTGAACCAGAGAGGACGACGAAGAGGTGCTTCTCTTCTCCTTGACGCCGATGAGATTCTCTCCGCCGCTACTTCTCGGTTTCTTACTTTGTAAGAATCTCATATAACAGCATGACGGTGAGGGACATTTGTGTTTTCCCTCGAGTAGCTACGTTTCTCCGAGCTTTATCGCTTGAAACTCTTTTCCCCCTCGTTTTCCCGCGCTCACGTGATAGACTCCGATTGACGAAATCTTCGTGACGAAGCATCTCTCCGTCACGGAGGCTGGAGGAGGTCACGTTTCGCGGTCTTGACGATTTACCACGTGACAATTTATTGATCTGGATGGTGCAGTGGGAAGCACTTGTAACGGTGAAAAGTTCCTTGCTATGTTACGGTTAACGTAGCGCTTCCCAACTCGCTATCGAAGTCTAATGTAACGGCTAGAATCCCCGTGACTAGCTCAAATCATCCCTGTATATACTTATGGCTTATCTTACCAAGCGAATTGTAATTACTCTGTAATATGACACTTACCTTATAGCTAATACCAGCGCTACCTATGGCAGCAAACAAAATTACTTATGGCCTATGACTTCGAAATGATCGTATAGTGGTACAATATTTAGAATGGCAAACTAATTTGTAGCTTTATCACCCGTTGCTGATTATCCCCAATTTTGCATCCACTTTAATACCTTCCCCTCCTATTAGGTCTGAAACCCCGAAATAATGCATACTGAGCAAACAACTGGCTTACGACATATGCATAAATTTTATTAAATAAAAGATAACCTTAAAGCTAATGAGATGAATATTACTAAGGAATTGAATAAGAATAAACGTAAATATAAGAAAACAATTATACTCTTGCATCAGGATTAATCGGTCATTACAGGCAAAATATCCGGAAAGTAACTATGACTTAATCTAGTTCCGTTAAGCGGAGTTTAAATCTGATGGTTCACATTAAACCACACTTGGATGATACTTCGAGATGGCTCTTAATTAAATGGGAGGTCAAAGGTCATTTACTGCTAAATACTGAGTTCAAGCTTGCACATTATAACTATTATGACTCGCTCAAATCGCGGGGCCCTTAAAGATTTATCACTGAAAGCAATTATCTGATTCGATGTCAGTTACTGATGCTCTGGCCAGAGATCTTCTCTGCTTCGACAAGTTGCGAGGCTCCAAACTCGTTCGAATGCTCCGCCGATGGCACTTCGTTGTGGGGCTGCTACCCTGCACTTCCTCGTCTCCTCTGCTGTTCGGCGCCTCTGAATCATCGTGGCCTCAGATCGAACAGTTCTTCTAGGTGCTCCTCGTGGCTGCCTCCTCCCGTACGGACAGTGAGCGAGCCGCCGACTCTCGCCGCACGATACCCCGGCTAGGCTCGCCACAGACAGCTCCGACTGCGCTGCACGACCTGTGGATATCGGCCTACGGATATCGGCACACGGCGCCACCAACGCTTGGGCGAGTGGTGTGTTTTAGGCGTCGCGGTGCAGCGGGGGCCAGACTTTGTATGGGTCCTCTCTTTACACTCGCTCTCCTACCTGGACCACCTGCTTCCACCCGCCGAGCGCTGTACCCTACTCGTACACGCAGACCCGATGCTCGAGTCGACGCACTCACTCACCTCCTACGGCTCTTTGCAACGTTGTCCGGCGCTCTTCTGGATTTATACACCATGTTGAGTCGTACTCTGCTTGGCTCTCGTCATTCTCCCGTTTGCAGTCGCACGTTCGGTCGTTTCTTCCTTGCTTAGACTTGGCCGTCAGTTCGCCGTGTCCTTCCACTCGTGGACGGGACGTCCTGTCGTCTTTCTAGTTCGGTTTCTGGTTCTGGTTCTCACTCGTCGGCTTCACGTCTTTCACTACCTCCGCAACAGAAAAAGGGCAATTGTTGCATGTCAAGTTGCGCCCGTCTCCTCACACTGCTTAGTAGTCTGCTCTCTCTCATTAGCATGCGACGAAGAAAACTTCACATAACTTGTGTGTCTGTTCTCTCTGATTCCTCCAAAATGCTACTTTCTCTCCCTTTATTTTTGAGAGATAAAAAAGGATAAAATTGGAAGTCTTTCACTTCACAACTACGTCCTATCACTCTTCGTGCACTACTCTCTCTCTCTTCTCCCCTTCTTTTTTGCTCACTCCCCCTCACTCAGTATTGTCAAAATTTCCTGGAACGGGCTCCACGTTTCTCATGGGATGTGACCGTTGTCATGGTGATCGCTCTCCACCTGGAACGGGCTCCACGTTTCTCATGGGATGTGACCGTTGTTATGGTGATCGCTCTCCCTCTCACTCACCTTCTCCTTCGCGCCAAAAGTTTTGGGAACAAAGGAGTACAAGTTTGTGAGCGTGAAAATTGATCAGCACAAGAGCGATACCAGTACAACGTGTTCACATTGTCCACGTGCATTCTACCTTTTTGTACCTCCAAGTGTTTAAAAGAAATAAAAATGATTTTTAATGAATAGTTCTCATAAGCCTCCCGTTTGCTCCGTGCTAATAAATTACCGTAGCTATTAATTCCCCCCCCCCCCTTTTCTTAGTGACCGCTGTACAATCACTTCCATAAAATAGGGCCTAAACGAAGTTTGTCTCTATCTATGATTGATTCGTTTCTAATTATCTGATCCGAAATACTACACAGGCGCGCATCATATCTTAATGAAGGTTCAAATCACTGTGAGAACGTAATTTTTAAATTTTTCTCTTCACCTTTTGTCTAGTGAAAACGCATAGCAAATTTTTTGCAATAACATTAACTGTCTAAATAAAATAAATCATGTTTTGCAATTTTTTTTCAGGCTCAAATAGAATCTAAATGTAGTCTAAAATATCCTATTATTTTCGGCCTCGATTTTTATTCTCCCGCGACTAGACATAACCTTTACCCAGACTACCAGATTGCAGAACACTGGCTGTTCCGGAGAAATGCACACCACTTTGCTAACCGTGTAACCTAGGGTTTAACAGAAGAGATAAATACTTATTCCATAAGACTGCCAATTTTGTTATAATGTATGGTGAAGATTGAAGATGCGCAAATATCAGGCCGGAACAGCATATTAAGTCGTGTTAGTGAGAACGTTTGGGATGCGTGTTTTAGATTCAAGGAAAAGTTTTGCAACTTCTCACTCGATGATTTCCAGATGATTCCACCTATCAAATGCAGTTGGTGCTAGAAAATACTTTGCTTTCAGCACTTTTATAAAGAGGATCATGCTATAGCATGTGATAAAAGCCCGCTATTACAAATAGAACGTATCCTTAAAAAATCTGCTCCTGAAGATGTTTCCACTGACTGTGGAAATAATTCTGTACCGGAAGATACAGAAAGTTCTGCCAGCGTAAGCCAAGACGAGAGCAAGGAGACGAGGTAGAAAATAATAGAATAAATTTGTCGTATCGCGGAAACCTATTCGATATCGATTTTCCACCTTGCCAATTGTGATTTATCTTTCAATAATCGTTTGATTTTTGATTTAGAACGCAGCAACTTGATTGACCACTCTAGATGTAATTCCGAAAGTTTCACAGTTTTAATTTCTACTGTATACGGAATTTTTTCAAACCTCTATTCTTTGACGTTGGTGAGTGATTGTGAAGACAGTTCTTCCGTTTTCCTTTTCTTTAGAACCTGTTTCTTTTCTTTAAGAAATGCTTCGTTTGTTTCGGTATCTTCTTTTACGATTTCCAGTACTTCTTCTTCGGTGAAAACCACACTTCTGATCATATCCTATGAAGCGGTAAAACAACTGTTTACCTATAAGCATGGTTCGCTTACTAATCTTGGAGATCATCATATCAGTAATAAAATTTGCTTAAAATTAACAGCTTTCTACAGTAATACAATTCATTAGCCAATTATTGTTGCTTGGCTGGATGATATACATAATTACCATCACAAAATATCTCTTCCAATTCTGCAAACATAGTGTTGGACTAAGGGTGCAGAAGAATTCATTTGAAAACCACAAATTCTGCTTCAAATGAAACAAATATAATTTTAAATGGATTCGGAAAAAGTTCAAAAACACTTGAATTGAAATCAAATCCATTCGATTAATTCGATTCAAGGAGGCTGATCACTTCTGTAAGCTCGAATTGGTTTTATCCGAACGATACCATTAGAAACCTTCGAATACATTCGAAAATAAGCTTATAACTACTTACAAATAATAGCTCATTTCGGTGTTTATGGCGGACTAATCCATTAGTAATCTTCGGGGATATTGTGTCAGATCGTCGAAGGGAAAATAAAAATATAAAAGAAGAAATCGACGATCTAACTCGAACATCAGATAGAGGGAGAAGGAAGAGCAAGGGAAAAAAATATACGAAGAAGAAATCGAATCCCCTGCCATCCCGCGAAGAAAGTAGAAGAGGTACCAGAGCGAGAAGGAGGAGACCAAGTCGCGGATTGGTGGAAAAGGGGGAGGCGCAGGTGACGGAGAAGAAGAAGAGACAGAGAGAGGCTAGTAACCGAAGGGAAAGGATCTCTAAAGGAGGAGAAGAATGGAAGCATGTGGACCGTGGGAGAAATTTGACGGAAAACCGAAGAGACACGCCGAGAGAAGTTTCACGGCATGTGATAAGAAATAAGGTGATTTCTGCGAACCCGACTGGAGGAAACAAACGAGGGAGAGACAGGAGCGACTTCAGAAAACGGAAGGAAGTGGACGTCTCGAGCATTGGTGTTTCCGACCAGCTTTTCCATTCCAAAATTAAAACTCCGGCCCGTGAAATTAAAAGACAGGATCCCCATTACTTTTCTGAGGCAAGTGAACGTAATATTAATTACTGGCATAGAACTTTCGTTAATTCCACTAGACCTTGTACTCGCCGACGAAGGACGCCGATGAGAGGGCAACGAACGCGACGTCAGCGGTGCTTTTCGCCACGGGATCTAGAAGGAAAGAGGTACGAAAGGATTCCGCCCCTGCCCGAGGAATCAACCAAGAATATTGACCCGCCTTTGCTGGACGACGGACCCGAGCCTGTCCAGCCAAATTCCGAGAGGAAAAACGACTGCCGTCATTCCGACACGAAGACGAGCCCAGCTGACGCCGTCGTCGGTGCTTCAGCCTCCGAGGACCACGTTGCAAGAGAATCGACGGACCAAGGGAACGACGCCCGGATTTCGACTCGCTCTTTAACGGAGGAGGAGATTGATGGCCTAGCAGCAGCCACGACTGATTCTACTAATTCATCCTCTGCAAGCAACGCAGTGAGCCTGCCGAGCGACCCGGACCGTTTGCATTCGGATACAGAACGCTTCGCGAGCGCGCGCCCGGCCGAGATCTCGAGCTGCGAGCCGCGCTCGGCTTTATCGTCCCCGTCTCAGGGTACTGTAAACTTTAATCAGTAACGGCTAAGCATAGTGAACTTAAAGCCATTAGTTTCGTTAAGTTGAAAACTAATTTCTTTCTCTTAGATTACGACTATCCTCGTTAAGAGCTAAAAGTGGTCTCATTTCATTGCTTCCGTAGTTTTCACATTTCGTTGAGTGTTTTTGATGATTGACTCATATATGTGCCTTTTTCATGTTGTTTTTTTTAGTTCCGGGCAACGCTCTAATAAACCCCCAGGGGTCGCCGCCTTCTTCAGTAGCTGTGACGGGCATACCACATATACGACGCCTATGGCAATTTCTACAAGTGGTGACGGAAGCCTTCATCCCGAACGGAAATAGATGGAAGCCAGCATTGTCTCAATTTCAATATTTTTCGTATAAATGTATTAAAGATTGAAATCAATGAATATTTCATATTGATCTGTAGAATCCTACCACCGAATTTATTAAAAGTAATAATTACTATTACTCAGTTTCCGTCCCTCTCCCTTCTCTTTACAGGACTAGAGATAATGAGCAATTATGGTTAAGTGAATTTATTTAAGTCAAATAAAAGTCGTGAAATAATGTAAATCCAGTTTCAATTAATTAAAATACCTAATTGAAATTCAAAGATTTCAGAATCACTCGTACGCGTACGACTGCAGCGTTAACTTTAACGTTAGAACAATAGTGCTAGAAATGGAACCAAATTCATCATCTAGGTCATTCATGCGGAAACATTACAACAAATATGTTGAGAAAAGTGTAGAAAACTAAGGTATGTTCAAAAGAAATATGTTCAAATGGTTTCGAAAGGAATATTCAAAGGCCATTCGAATAGGTTTCGAATAAGGTATTCAAAAGCTGTTGAATACAAATTACTGTGCCTGCCCGCATCACGAGAAGGCGGCTGCGTTTCCAAAATCTTACATAGCGCGCTAGCTGCCTTGGCCAATCCATTTTGCTAAAGGGTAGGAGTAGTATATTGCAAAGTTACTCAAGCCTTGGAAAAAATTATTTTTGTATATGGAAATTCGTGCAAAAATGGTAAAAGGGAAAACGTTACATTCTGAAGGAAGGAAGGTTGCTCTGAACGTCATTTCATATTTTGATGATGTTGCGAAAAAGAAATTAGAAGTCATCCCTGTTACTAAATCGTCGAAACGAGCTGCAGTTGCGCTTGGAATCAGCGAAAGGACAGTTGAACGAATTAGAAAAGAAGGAAGATCAAAAGGAGAAATAACATCTCTAGGTAAAAGAAGACCACGGCCTGCTTGGAGAAATATTTTGGATTCTACTGACGACTTTGATATTGATGTGATTCGTCAAACAATTAATGAGATGATTGTTTCGCAACGAAAATTTCCAACAATTCCAAAATTGCTTCCAATTCTGAAAGAGAAAATTAATTTTCGTTGGAGCGAGTCATCATTGCGAAAAATACTTCATAGGTTCGGATATCGATGGAGAAAATGCAAAAACAAACGAGCAGTTCTAATGGAAAGATCTGACATTATTGCATGGCGTGGAAAATATCTCAGAAAAATGAGACGCTATCGAGAAGGAAAAAGACCAATAGTCTACATTGACGAGACATGGGTTGATTCAAACTTGACGTTCAAAAAATGTTGGCAGAACAGCGAAACGAGTGTTATTGTGGATGTTAATTCAGCAAGACGTATAATAGTTGTGCATGCAGGTGGAGTTGATGGTTTTATCACTAACCCTGAATTGTTGTATAAAGCATCCTCAAGCACTGGAGATTACCATGTACAAATGAATCAAATAAATTTTGAAAAGTGGATTGTTGACAAATTGATTCCAAATCTGAAGCCGAATTTTGTTGTGGTAGTCGACAATGCACCATACCATACAGTTCAAGTAGAAAAGGTACCAACCCAAAATTCATTAAAATCGGTTATGCAAGATTGGTTAAGGCGCAGACAAGTCGCATTCAATCAAGAGTCACGAAAATTTGAACTTTTAGAATTAACTAGCTGATATACCCGGCGTTGCTCGGAGTATTTGTTTGATAAAATTTTGCAATATCTGAACAGAAATATCTCGTATTAACACATGAAAAATGATTAGAAAAATTCAAAATAAAAGTAATAAAAAAAATCGGAAAAAATTCTTTTAAAATGCTCGCAATGGTATTTTGCAGTAAAGGCTACGTCATTACATAAATTGAAAGGAGATGTCACGATCTATGAGCGTAATATAAGTTATACGTAATTATTATGATGTTTCATTGAAGGTTTTTATAATTCAAATATGGTTGTTCATTTTTTTATAAAGTGAAATATGTATATTCTTACTTCAAGTGATGTCATAAATTAATGCATTTAGCCAAATTGCCAAGACCACTGATACAAAGTAGGCATACTGTTTTATGGCGCCATCTATCAGCCACAATCATTCACATTTCGGGGGGATTTCAGAGGGAAGAAGTTGGGATATGGAGTTTACATATTTGTATTTATTTTCTCCTGGTTTCAAAGAATTGTTATACAAAATTTCGTGCGTCTATGACAAACGGTGTGGATTTGCATAGATACATACATACGAGCAGTTTTATATAGATAGCTAGATAAATGTATTTGCAAATGTAACAAAAAAGATAATATTTTTTATTTAAATAGATAATTTTATTTTTTCTTAAGTAACTTAACTGTTCGTCGTGTTCTCTGAATCCAGTACTTGACTATATACAATATTGGTAGTTTTACCGCCTGGGGCAAAAATGGTTAAATTTTTTGGGGAACCCACACATGAGCATGCAACATAAAGTTGCCCATGGCTAAAACAGGGAGTCCTCAAATTAATGCCGCAGCACTGGATGGACTGCCCCTGTGGTTTGTTTATGGATACAGAAAATGCCAGGGAGCTGCAGTCTTTTAAAACTAAATGGCAGGTCCGGCGGAATGAGAGGAATGCGTGGAATAAAAATGCTTCCCCCTTTCCTTTGCCACTGAGGATAGTTGCTTCCAACACATTCGGCAACAACTTCTTTAAGCAAAGTCGGGTCCCATTGCATAACCTGGGGGGGTCCAAATTTTTTAAGCATATGATGAGACACCCAACTTTAAGCCTAAGGCGGTGTGGTGGAATTCAAAAACTCAGTTGGAAAATTGACTGCTTCATCGGCATCCACCACTGTGTCTATTGAATTATATTCAGTCACGGGGCCTGGTATCATTTCAAGTATCATTTTGTTCATATGATGAACATCATCGTTTTTCGCAGCAAGAATGGAGCTCTCGCACAACCAGCTCTGATTAATAAAATTTTGAGAAATGTCAGCTACCACATCGTAGCTCACACTGAAATGTCAGCCACTTAGTAGCTCGGAAAATATGGAAGTTTTAAGGCCAAATAAACAAATAAATCATGCATATTAAATACTCTCCCAGTTTCAATGAGGTAGTTGTAAACCTCTCCGTATATGCCATATCTTAGCATTGATAGTTCCAATGAACCATAATGGTTCCACTAAACCAGGTGCCTTTATTACAATTTCGAGTATCATTAATTTTACATTATATACATTCATGAGACGTCAATCCAAGTTGTTAACTATATAACATGCCAAATCTAAGCATTGATCGTTCCAATGAACCATACTGGTTCCACTAAACCAGGTGCCCTATAAAGCAATTTGGAGTATCGTTAATGTTACGTTATATACAAGGTGATTATAATTAAAGTCCCTTTGTAAAAATGCTATAAAAAAACAACCATGAGTCCGAATGACTTCAAATTTGGACTGAGCATTCTTGAAGAAGGGGCATTTGATATGGATAAGAAAAAAAAATAGTTCCAAAATTTATCACTAGATGGCGCTGTAAGCAGCATATTATGCCTAGGAGGATTTGTACTATGCAAATTGAAAGATACGCATGCGCATGAGACATTGCATGTGTTATAAAAACGCAGGCCTCATGGCGTTCTCGTCATATTTGTATCTCAGCAGCTTGCCATGGGTCTGTCAATGAAGGATCGCGCTCTGCTTGTGAAGCTCTTTTACAAGAATGGCGACTCTGCCATAGCAGCTTTAAAGAAATTTCGGGTATTAAAGGGAATGAAAAAAGGATGTGGTCCGATGTCTGCAAAGGCTCTGAGGTGTATGATTAAAAAATTCGAAGCGACAGGTTCTTTTGCAGTGAAATCTGGCAGAGGGAGGAAAGCAGTTGCTTTGACGTCAGTAGAAGATGTGGCTGAAGCATTAGAGGAAGGGTCGAACAGTGGTGTGCAAACGTGCAGTGCACGGGGAATTGCCCGAACTTTAGACATGCCTGTGAGCACGGTCAATAAAATTTTACGCAATATCCTGCATTGTTATCCCTATAAAATTACCCATGTTCAGGAGTTACTTCCTGCTGACCTGCCAATTAGACACACGTTTGCTTTAGAATT
This sequence comes from Rhysida immarginata, assembly GCA_023313115.1. Lineage (NCBI taxonomy): Eukaryota > Metazoa > Arthropoda > Chilopoda > Scolopendromorpha > Scolopendridae > Rhysida > Rhysida immarginata. The sequence goes on along the minus strand of JAHWFO010111237.1, from coordinate 15,100 downwards.
TCTAGCTCGCATGGAAGTGGACAATGAATGGCCATGGAACATCTTGTGGACAGACGAAGCCCATTTTTATCTCCACGGCGTTATCAATACACAAAATTGCAGGATATGGGCAACGGAAAATCCTTTCGCATGTGTTTCAATACCGCTTCATTCTGAAAAGGTAACTGTGTGGTGCGGGATGACAGCATCATTGATTATAGGGCCATTTTTTTTCGAGGAAGTGGGTCCTGCGGGTCCCGTTACCTGTACAGTCAATGGTCAACGGTATGCGTGTCTTTTACGCAACCAGGTAATTCCAACACTTCAACAGCATGCATGCGTGGATAGAATAATTTTCATGCAAGATGGCGCTCCTCCGCACATTGCAAAGCCAGTGAAGCAACTGCTGAAGACACATTTCGGAGATGATAGAATTATCAGCCGTCATTTTCCGAGAGCCTGGCCTGCAAGATCACCGGACCTCAATCCTTGTGACTTCTGGCTCTGGGGTTACCTTAAAAATCATGTGTTCAGTGGCCCAGTTGCAAATTTAGCGGAATTGAAGGCTCGGATTACGCACCACGTTCACAACGTGACCCCGGAGACACTCCGGTCTGTTGTGGAACATGCTGTTTATCGGTTAAAACTTGTGGAGGAAAATGGTGGACAGCATATTGAACATGTCTTGCGCAAGTCCCGAGATAATTAATAGGCGTTTCCATTGTTGCTTTTTATGCGGTTTTTGGCCCAAGGACAATTAAAAACCGATTTTTCCCATCCGATGTGGTACGACCCTGCCGTGGTGGATGGGCTTTGCACTAACAGTGCCACAACTGTTAAATGACTTGAAAGTCATGTTTTCCATCATCAAACCCGAAGCAATCATGTTCATTGACCGGTACAGTTGATTTTTTGCTAATACTGTACTGTATAATAAAAAAAAAATCATGTTTAACTTGTTTTAGTGTCAATTGCATTCCTTGACCAACTTTAATGTAAAAACATCATGCCATAAACAACTCATGCCAAAGCCGTCGTATTTCAATTCAAAATGTCACTTCTAGCTGAATCCGCTTCCGTTATGCCGCTTACAGCGCCATCTAGTGATAAATTTTGGAACTATTTTTTTCTTATCCCATATCAAATGCCCCTTCTTCAAGAATGCTCAGTCCAAATTTGAAGTCATTCGGACTCATGGTTGTTTTTTTATAGCATTTTTACAAAGGGACTTTAATTATAATCACCTTGTACATTCATAAGACGTCACTCCAAATTGTTTGATATATAACATGCCATATCTCAGAATTCAAATTTCCAATGAACCATACTGGTTCAACTAAACCAAGCACCTTTAAAACAATTACGACTACCATTAATTTTACGTTATATTCATTCATGAGACGTCACTCCCAGTTGTTTGATATATAACATGCCATATCTCAGAATTCAAATTTCCAATGAACCATAATGGTTCCACTAAACCAGGTGCCTTTAAAACAATTTTGACTATCATTTCACGTTATATTCAATCATGAAACGTCACTCCAAGTTATTAGATATATAACATGCCATATCTTAGCATTGAATGTTCCAATAAACCATATTGGTTCCACTGAACCGGGTGCCTTTATTACAATTCGACTGTCATTAATGTTACATTATATACTTTCATGAGACTTCACTCCAAATTGTTTGGTATATAACATGCCTTATGTTAGCATTCAAAGTTCCAATGAACTACAATGGTTCCACTAAACCAGGTGTATTTAAAACAATTTAGACTACCATTAATTTAACGTTAAATTCATTCATAAGACCTTATATTCATTCATATATATATATATATATATATATATCATAAAGCACCTTTTAGTACTTACTAATAGTAAAAGTTCATGTTTAAAAATCAAAAACACTATTTTTAAAATGCTACCAAAAGATGGAGACACAAAATTAAAACTAAAACCATGCACGAAAAATTGTTTTAAAATGCTCCCAAAGGATGGCAATGCCATCTGAATATCGATTTTCATTGAATAATTTCGAAAAAAAAAATTTTGAGAAATGTCACGTAGACAGTGCTTATCCTCTTGCTTTGAAGGTCAAGTGTGCACAATTTCATCAAGATTGGAATAAAACTGTAGATTGTATAAGACACAAACGTATATACATACATATATACACACATACATATATACATACATCCATTTTTATATATATAGATTAACAAGCACAAGCCAGTTGAAAAAACGTATTCTCTTGAGAAAATCTTGGAACAAAATGGACATGCCCTTATCAGGTTACCACCTGCATTGCATTGTGACTTGAATGCAATAGAATTCGTATGGGCCGACATGAAAAATTATATTCGCCATAACAATACATTGTCCAATTTGTCATTCAACGATCTCTTTCAACTGAGTAAAACCGCATTAAAGCAAGTTACTGAAGTCAAATGGAAGTCAGTGTGTGACCATGTGAAAAAAGTGGAAAAAATGTACTGGAACAACGATGGCATCACAGAAAAGGTAGAAAATTTACTTATTCAAGTTTCTGAAGACGAAGGCGAGACCGATGAAGAAACTGACAATGAAATGATGGGGCCGCTGTCTTCAAAAATATGAAGAATTAATTCTTCTACACGACGATGGGATATTAATAACACGAGCCAAACAGGTTTTGAATAAATGATGTATTGTTTTATTATTTCATTGAGTTAATTAAATTGTTTTCGATTAGGCATTTAAATACGTGAACATTTTTAGGGATGGTTTTCCCTTAATTTTGAAATAACTATTGAAAATATGAAACTCTGCACTGAAAAGTTAATTTAAAATAACGAACAAAAATTGAGGTTCTGTAGGGAAGCATTTGTTTCCTTCTCCAGCATAACTACTTCTACCCTATAGAAAAATGGATTGGCCAAAGCACCTAGCGCGCCATGTGAGAGATTTTGGAAACGCAACCGCCTTCTCGTGGCGCGGGCACAGTAATTGAATGAATCACACAATTCGTTACAGCAGCCAAACTTCAATGCTAGTTCAAATGAATTCGATAAAGGCTCGAATGACTCGAGAAACAGATCAATTCATTTCGAATTGTTTTAATGTAGATTTTATAGCATGTTCGAATGGTTCAAATCAAATTTTTCTTGAAATTATTCGACTCGCACGCAGCCTTATGTTGGACACTTTAGAACTACTTGCGCAGCTTCCATAATAGCATACTGTCACGTGACTTTTAGTTAAGAATTAACAAACTAAATTAATGTGTGAACAGAGAGGGTAAATTAGCAAACGCGGATTAAGATCATTATACTTTAATGTCTTTTCAAAATTCGTAAACAAAGAGATTCAATTAATGCGCACAGTTTCCGTTGTAAACCAAATAAATTATACAAAGTCTAATTTAGTCCATTCTGATAGTATCCGGAGGAATTAACTGGAAATAAGGCCAGGCATATGACACGTCACTCTTGGGCAATAATATAGCTGTGGTTTGAGGCACTAAATCAAGTAAATTAATAAACCACACGTTAGCACAATTTAGTGGCGATGGTAATAGCTTATCAAACTAATTCTTTGCATCTAACTTAGATCCAAATCTTAATGCTATCAGAATTTTTCTTACATTCGAGCACGTTCCCTGCAAGCTAGGAACGGAGCGGTCGCGCATCACGTGATAACGAAGACCCCCTCCCCTGTTATCTGCTATAATTCCTGAGGACGAAGATTCCGTACGGTGAACCTCGCTGGTCAATAAATTGTCTGCGGCGTCCTTGTGGTGGATCCGCTTTGTAGCAAAGAGCGTACGACTCTCATAACTTCGCCAACTGGGCTGGGAGACTCTGGCGTGAGCGAACGACGTAGATTCCTGTCGTGGTCCTCGCTTTCCACGCTTCTCGTTCCTTTCCCTTGACGAAGGATTATTGGCCGTGGCTTTGTTCGTTACTGACGCTCTCCTTATTTCATTTGAGCTGCTTTCATTCGCCGCCCGCTTCCTTAGACCTCTCGGTGATCGCTGCCTCGACCTTTGTCGTGAGCATGGGACTCCCTCGCTAGAACCTCGAAGTTGCGTTGCTTGCCTATCTTGCTCGCTTTTTCCGTTCCTCTTCATGCACGCTCTAAAAAGGTCTTTCTCGTTCTTTTCTATCAGTCGTCCCTTCGCACCATTTTCTCTTCCTTCATATTTCCCCAGGCCTCGTTTTTCCGACTTAATCCGATCGTAACTTTTTCCTCCCTTTTCTTCCGAAATCGGCGACGCAATCCGTTTCTGCCGCCAATCATAACCGTCGCTCATTGGTCTATTTTCCGATTTCTTCGCCAATGATAACGTAATTCATGACATATCATTCCAAGTCGTTATATATATTACATGCCATATTTTAGCACTGAAAATTTTTGAGGGTGTCATAAGGGTACAATTAGAGCACGTGTCATTGTTTCGATTTCAACCATTTTCAAAATGGTTCATTCCCGGAACCATATTTATTAATTGGCGAAAATAGTAATTTATATCCGCTTCTATCTCGTCATTACGATTTGTTTGATAAGTTACTTAATATATCTCTTCATTGAAAATTGCTAGGTGGTGTCGTAAAGGTACCATTTGTGCACGTGCTATAGAAACAGATTTAGATAATATTTATGATTGATTCGTGCCATGTACCATTTTCATCGACTGACGAAAATAACAATGAATTACCGCATCTATCTCGTCATTACGATTTGTTTGATATATTACTCAATATATCTTCCCATTGAAAATTGCTAGGCGGGAAAATAGAGATACCATTTATGCACGTGCCAATGAACCGATTTAGATAATATTTGTAACTGGTTCGTGCCATGAACCATATTCATCGACTGACGAAAACAGATTTTGAAAATCTTTCATAGCCTCGGAGGAGTTTGAGTTACAGACGGACAGACAGACAGACAGACACGTTTCCCCACACTAATAGCATGAAGCACCTTTCGGTACTTAATAAATATGGGAAATCAGCTACAGAAACGTACAATGTGTTAAAGAAGGTTTAATGTCAGATTCGCCGTCCTTTAAAAAAGTTTATTATTCGTAGCCGACGAGATAGACAGTCCCTGGCCAACACCTCCTAAAGATAAAGCCTGAGCGCGAAAATGTTAGACATTGTTACATCATCATCCGAAGATACGTTTAATCGCATTTCAGGGCTTATTATTGGTAGAAATGCGATTAAACGTATCTTCGGATGATGATGTAACAATGTATAACGTTTTTGCAATCAGGCCTTATCTTTAGGAGACGTTGCCCTGGCGCGGAAAGTCACCTGATCATCTTAGTCTGAATAACAATCTAACCGTCATTGTTTCCATCTTGGATTTTAATAATCAGCAATTTTTCGTTTGTTGGAAACAATGAAGGTTACGTTGTTACTCGACAAGATGGTCAGGTGACTTCTCTCACGGCCTTATAGAAACTACCAGGCCTGAACCAACACCTTCTAGACACAAGGCCTCGACCAACACCTCCTAAAAAGAAAGCCTATGCACTGAATATTCATACATTGTTACATCATCATAAAAAGGCATTGTTAATCGTATTTCTACCAATGATAAGCCCTTAATTATGACTACTTATGATCATGTAACAATGTAAGATTTTTCAGTGCGCAGGCTTTCTTTCTAGGAGGTGTTGCCTCGACACGGAAGACTCTGACGTCACCTTTTACATTGTTTTCGACTGCCGTGGCCTGTATTTATAGTTGGCCTTGCTGCCTACTGTTTGACGTTAGAGTCTTCCGTGCCGAGCCTTGTGTCTATAGTCCATCCAGTCTTAGTTTGCGCGAAATGTGATGGACTTGTTAATTGTTATGTATTGTTTAATTTTTGTTGTAACAATGTCCAACAATTGAAACGGCCATCACATTTCGCGCAAACTAAGCTTGGATGGACTATAGAAGGTGTTGCCTGAACCAACACCTCCTAGAAAGAAAGCTAAACAACCGAATCGTCATATATTGTTATTTCGACCATTGTTAATCATATATCCACCAATAATAAGCTCTAAATTTGGTCGACTTATGATGACGTAACAATGTATGACTTTTTTTTGGCTTTCTTTTTAGGAGGTATTGCCTGAACATGATGTCAATAATGTATTGTTGAAGCACTAAGATTGTGACGTTGAACTTACTTCTGTAATAGCACCACACGGCCGAAGCCGACGCGATCTAAACAAGCCGTGGCACTGATTTTGTGACATCTTGCAGAAAGAAATTTAAAAACAAAATAAAGATATTTAAAATTTTAACTAAAATGATTTATTAAAAAGGTGAATGACCCATGTTTGGCATTAATGCATTTTATTCTACTCTATTTACTTAGTTATCTAAAATACAAAATTCATATTTTAAATACGTCACGAAAACCGATGGGATTTCAACAATGCCAAGTGACGTAGTGCCATGGCTTTGTATAGATCGCGTCGGCTTCGACACGGCCGTCTATATTTATCAGGCCTGGCAACTGAGGATTGATGATGTCATGCTAGAGGTCGGTTGCCATGGGAACCCCCTTCTCAACGGAAATAATTTAACATTGAAATACTTTCATTGATGACAAATTATGTTTAATCAAGTTAATATGAAATATGAATAAAATTATCACCTCCGTCAAAATGACAGGCAGTCGACCTCATGGCTCGTCGACCTCTACCATGACGTCAGTTGTCAGGCCTCGAGGCTAACGAGAAATACAGGCTCCGGCACTGAAAAGTCACCTGACCAAGATAGGTCTATTAACAATCCAACCTTCATTGTTTCCATCTTCTATTTCACAATGTTGTTTCCTTTGTTGGAAACAATGAAGGTTGGATTGTTAATAGACCTATCTTGGTCAGGTGACTTTTCAGTGCCGTAGCCTGTCTTTCTCGTTAGCCTCGTCGGGCCTGTAGATATAGTACGGCCGTGAGCACCATCCGGGGCCAACGATATAACGGGCTCCAGCCAACACCTCCTAAAGAGAAAGCCAGCGGACAAAAGGTGTATACATTGTTACATCATCATCAAGCGGCTATTGTTATCGTATTTCTACCAATAATAAGCCCTAAATTTGGCCGCTTGATGATGATGTAATAATGCATACACCTTTGGTCCGCAGGCCTTCTCTCTAGGAGGTGTTGCTCCAGCGCGGAAAAGTCACCTGACCATCTTAGTCCGGCCAACGAAAAAAATACAGATTGTTAAAATCCAAGATGAAAACAAAGAAGATTACATTGTTACTCGGACTAGCATGGTCAGGTGACTTTTCCGCGCAGGGGCAACGCCTCATTGACTATCTTTAGGATGCGTTGGCTGGGGCCCGTTATATCGTTGGCCCAGGCACCACCAGTTTGACGTAGCAATGTTTTATGTTTTCCATGTTCAGGCCTGGTAGTTTCTAGAAGGCCGTGCTTTTCCGCGCCAGGACCTGTCTTTCTCGTGGGCTACGCGCACGACCTTGCAATTTAAACAACATTAATATAACAATATTAACAATATTAATATGAAGTGTTGGAAATTTTTTATTATATTTCGAATTCAATTTAATTCGGAACCTAAATTATATTTAAAGAACTTTAAGTTTTTTCTCATAGTCAAAATTTTATATTATTATTGATGAAAATAACTTAAAGTTCTTCGTCTTTTAAGCCATCTTTTCATTGAAGCCAACTACCCATCTTGGATGCAGGAGAAAATTTATTTATTTATTGGATTTATTGGACCAGGCAACCATCTTCCACTCAATTCCAGATGCATTCATGTCTGCGGTTTTCATTTTGCGGAAAAAAAACTTCGTTATAGGGAAATGCCGTTATAAATTTTCCATTATGTAGAGTGCTGTTATGCAGAGGCCGTATTCTGTGCAATTCCCAGCGCTAATTCGGTTTGATATGGTTCCGTTGTTGAATAATTCTCATATAGGCATGGCGTCGGCAGTTTTTGCAGAAGAATGCCATCGCCTGGCGACAGACAGTGGGACTTTGTAATCTGACTCTGACATCATGTCAGCGTTCCATTCCCACTTCTCAAACTTTTTCGATCACCCCATCTTCCCATCGGATGGTACAAAAGAATGGGTGGAGGCACTCCCCACTTTTGCTGATGAAGTAGACGCCTTCATCACAAGACCAGTCTCCGAAGACGAAGCCAAGAAGTTCCTATCGGCGGCGGTCTTCTTCAATCTAGTAAGTGTGTGGTCGGCCTTCCGTACGCCTTCTACATAGCCATATATTTAATCCTAATCTATTTCTCTGATTTACAAATTGCTCTTGGGTCATTCTTCGCCATTATTGCACCCATAATCTTTAAGATTTTCTTAAATATCTTATCATTTCGCGTGCGAGGAGCTACAGGGTGAGGCAGGTATTTGAGAATAAAACGACATCAGCAGGTAAAAGAAACAGACACTTAAGATACCACAGAGCCTTTAATACAATTTACATTTTTGTACACAGGACTACAAAATACATATTGTTATTCAATAAAACCACCATCCGCCGCAATGACAGCCTCCACATCCTCTCGGAACCGCTGGCAAGCAGCAATGAGGCGGGTCCTCTGAATATCTGCCATTGCCTCCACATTAGTTGGCCTGAGAGCTTCAACGGTGTTGTGTAGATGCTTGTTGGACTCCCTCTCAACGACGCCCCAGACGTAATAGTCCAAAGGATTGAGATCAGGGGAGCTGGGGGGGCACATGTTGGGAGGAATGTGGTCGTGAAGATTCCTCCGGATGCTTCAGCTTGTTGAGGAGGCGCTTGGCCCTGTCCAGTCGATTCTTCTTGGTTGTCTCGGACATGAACTGTCCCCTCCGCAACACATACGACTTATAACGGAGGTCTTCATTCACCACAAGTCAAATGGTCGCCTCATTAACCTGCAGCTCCCTCCCGAGTGTTCTTATGGACTTCCCAAGGTCCTCATCGATTGCAGCTTGGACAGAACGGATGAATTCCGGCATCCTGATACGGTCCGAGCGCCGACAATGTGGTTTCCTCTGTGAAACGGTTGGCACATCACCACTGGCAGCATCCAGTTCTCCCCGAACTTTGAACACAAACGAGACAAAGACCTGCCGCACCCTGTATAGTAAAGGACCGCATAGGCATAGCAAGGTTTTCGGAAGCTCTTGGATTCCCAGAAAGTTGCCAGCATAATGACAGTATCTGCAATTTTTATTTATTTCATTTTATTTATACATATTTAAGTTTAATACGAGATTGCTGAAAAATTAAATTGCTGAAAAATTAAATTGATTAACATTTGAATCCATAAAGATAAGATCTACGTTGATGATTTATTTCGAGTAGAAGAATAAAAATACTTACGTGATCTAAATCGGAATTGAAACGAATAAGATACTTCAAGTAAACTTCGCCAGCCTTATCGTGAATTCAATTATTTGCTCGCAACTCGCGGATTCTAGATAACAAAAGAGACTCGCCCATCTTGAATAATATACCGCCTGTATCTACGAATGAACTGTTAACTTTCGATTTTAATTGCGCAAAATATATTTAAATGAAGACCAAGCCGATCTTTCATCAGAATCAATAGAGTAAGTAGCAAAGACCGGCCAAATAATTGCAGTACTCTTTTGAAATGTGCAATATTGAAGTGGTTGTTTTGAAAAGTAGAATAAACTTTGTGTACCAGATAAAGCGTCGACAGAATTAATTTATTTTTTTAAAAGCGTTCTTAAAAGAATAAATAAATATACATGGTCTTTCAAGCAGTTGGCCCTTTAAGGCTGGTTCCCATAGCTCCGACATTAAGTGCGATCCTGCGATAATCGCATCTGACTGACTCGAGCCTATGGAAACCGACTTTCTTATCCTCCGATTTTTAGCTCCGATTCGAATGCCCGACTGAAGTCGCGACTACAAATCGTCAATCGCAGTAGTTTGAACCGTTCAAACTTTTCTAGGTCCGATCATGCGATTTCGGTCACGTGGATCATTGTATTGGATCGATGTATTTGGAACTGTGAGAGAACCCATCTGTGAATGCTTACATGACGATAAAAATGTGCTTCCGCGCTAAAAATGTGATTTTCGTAACTCGCAAAAATATTAATAATCAATGAATGTTGAGAAAAAATTTAAGTCATATAATTTATATAAAAGAATTGTTTTTATACATAAAAAAATTATCGAAATGAACAAATTTTTTTTTTACCCATAATCGATCAGACATTATTCAGAATTACAAATTTAAAATTCAATTAACCAAAAAGAGACATTGAGATTAGTAAAATATGTATATTAGTAAAATATAGCATCAGTTGAGATTTTTAAATGCATTATTTTACTAATCAATATTCTAAATTTTTAAGAAATAACAAAATTGATATTTTATACAAAATATTAAAGTATTTATAAAATGTCTAGAAAATTTGGATTCGATCAGAAGACAATATAAATATTTTCGAAATATATAATTAAAATGTGTAAATATTTAGTTATTTAAAAAAAGGTTTTTTGAATTAGGACAAAAGTTAAGTTAGTTTATTGGAATTAAAAAACAATTTTACTGTAAAGAGGACTTTTTAAATGACTAAATATATACAGTGCAATACAACGTGAGTAAAGCAATATATCTAAAATGTGCAACTAAAATCTTTATTTAAATTTCATCAAAATGTTTTTATCAAAAATAAATTGAACAATTTATATTTATTCTATGGCTGTAATTCCGCGATTTTCAATATAATTTGGATAAAAAAATGATGCAATTTGAAAATTAAATTTTTATTTATACATTTTAAGGGTTAATTAATTATATAATTTGAAAATATATGTAGTTTGAATCCTTTTCTTGATTCCACAGAAGATTCACTTTTAAATATTTTATTTTATAAAAAATATGTTATCTATGTAGATTAGATACTCTTTTAAACAATTTTAAACAATTTCTGCTGTGTAGAATATTAAATTTTAAACTTGTGAACTTTTATAATTATTCGTTTTGGATGACGTTTTTAATTATCTCAACAAACTATAATATATAAAATAAAACATTACAAATGCTTAATTCTTTTTAATTTGTGAAATAAATGAATTTTTAAATTTTCAATTTTATCAGCGCCAAAGCCAGCTAGTCGGGGGCTTTGTCAGCTCTGTTCCAGCCCTCTCGTTAGCTACGTGCTCCAGCAAAGGGGGGAGGAGGGAAATTCATCGAATCGTCGCTGTGATTTCCCATGCTCTTGTCTTTGTGTGTTGAGGAATGTCAAATAAATTATCACAGAATAATGTATAACTATTCCCCTCTTCATTATTTGATAATTTTTAAGGGGTATACGGCTTTTTTAAAGCTGTATACAACGTAAGAAAACACGCTCGCCTACGTATCGATAAACTAGACGCCATGTTTATTCTCTTTCGACAAGAGGCTCTCTCTCCAATAAGTGCATGCGCAGTATTAGATCGTGATTGCAAATCGCGCCTAAGGGAACCGCACCCTTTGCCGATAATCGAGTACGACTGGCGTCGATGCTTATCAAATCGAGCTTCTCAATCGCAGTGCAGTCGTAGTCGTAGTGGCCAGTAGTAGCTGTCGGAGCTACGGGAACCAGCCTTCAGGCCCGTTCTTAGGTGTTATGCGGTCCTAAGCGGGGGGTCCGGGGGGGCCCCTCCGGCGGGGGGGGGGGGG
>JAHWFO010111229.1:62707-92227 GCA_023313115.1 Rhysida immarginata | reverse complement strand
TAGCAGTGGCATCCTTGGAGAGGTCCAGCCATTGTGAGCCTTTAAAAAGATTTTTTTCGAATTTTCATTAAGAATTTTTACTGTATTAATTCTAAGCATTTTCATGTGTTTATTTTTAAGATATTGCAAAATTTAATTTAATTTTTTGAGATTGTTCTGTTTACATCCAAGTGTAATTATCCCGGGCAACGCCGGGTACCTTTGCTAGTATATAGATAAAACTTTTCAAGAGTTGGAATTAAATTTTGCAAAAAGTTAAAATCCTGCATTATTGGAATTATTAAAGTTTCTTTTTTTGTGTAAATACAAAAATAAGTCTTTTTTATATTCAATACATACATTGAAATTTGACATTGTGTAAAATACATATTACTAGTTTTAAGAGTAATTTTGTTTGAATAGTCCGAATATCTCAATTTTGTATTATTTTTTTCATCAATTTTAGTAATTTATTTCTAGCTTTTGAAGGACATTTAATTTCCAATAACACAGGTTTATCATTTTCAAAAAAGACACCATCGGGTGAACTAAAAAGCCAAGGCATTTCTGGCGATACAAATACTCCTAATTCAGCTATTTTATTATTATCTATTTTCATTTTTTCTGCAAATGCTAATTTAGCTTTTCTTTCTGCCTCTTTGCCATATTCCGTATGCATGGATGAAAAAGGCTTTTTATTTAGTAAATTAGTTGCTAGTTTTTCCCAGTCTCCCTTACATGTTTTTATATGATGGGGTGTGGAGCTGGCAGAAATTCTTTTGCATCTTTCTGCAAACCTCTCTTCACAATCTGATTGGTCTTTATGCATAACTCTTTAATTTCAATTTTATTTAAACAAATCTGCATTAAGAAAAATTGTTTTAAATCATCACTAATTTCATTTAAAAAATTTTGCTTTTTAAATACAATCTTATCATTAATAAAATATTGTTTATAATTATAGAAATAATGATATTTTCTTTCTTTTAATAAATGATCTAAAATATCTTCTTGAACTTCATTTCTTATTATAACAGAAGAATTTTGAAAATTATCACTATTTAATTCATCATCAGATAATACTGCAGACTGAAGTGGGCAACTTAAATCAGGAAAATTTTTTAAAATGTTCAAACTAACTGGTTGACAATTTTTAGTTGATTTTGGAAATTTCGGAAAGCCAAATACTGTTTCTAATAACATGGGTTTTTTGTATGTCTCGCGCATGTTCGGTTTTCCCCAAGCTTGAGGCTGTGAAGTTTTGGTCGTCACATCTTCTTCATTGATATAAAAAATCACACCGACAACATGCTTACATTTTCCACTTACTCCTGCTTTGCAAGAGCAATGAGCTTCAGATATTTTATTATTTTCATCCATCTACAATGATTAGTTTTCAAACAAATTTTTTATTTTTTATTTTTCAAAACAAATTTTTAATATTTCACTTTGTAAACAAATTTTTAATTTAGAAACTATCTTTAATTTAAAAGAATAAATTTATCTACGTGGATTGTAATATTATAACTAGTTTTAGTTGTCTTCATTTGTGGGATGCATTTTGCTTCAATTAATTTAGATGGAAATTTTTGTAAAACATCATAAATATGATCAGATTCTTTTAAATTATGGCCTTTTTCTATTGTTTTTCTTCTGAATAGTTTTTTCCAATTAATTACCTCTTCGAAATTAAATTTTCGGATTATTTCCATTATAAAACAACGATTCAAATTTCCCTCTAAATAAAAATCTCTACTTACAATAAAAAAGTACAAATTTTAAACACTAGATGGCGCAAAATGTAATGCGACTGCAGCGCTCCTGCCAGGTTTCTTAATGCCTATGGCACGCGCTCTAGAAGTTTTCAATGTTAAGATATAGTAAGCAACAAATGAAACCACTCGTAACGAAGAGCCATGAACGAATATAATGTTATTAAATACTGTTTGGCCAATTGATAAATTTAGTTCGAAGATGGCCGAAATCAGTACAATTGCACTGGGGTAAACGCGTAATGAGCATATAGGTTCGGCTCTGCGCGTGCTCAAAACGTTAATGAGATTGTGCGCGTGCAGGGTGCACATGATTGACGATAAATGAAAGGGCAGAACGGACTGTAAATCAAAAGAATTTTATTATTCGTATGGAGCTAATTATTTATTACGATAACTAGAAAACGAATTAACTTTTTTACACTCCGTTTTCACCAATCCATTAATAGGAGACAGAGTACGAACAGGTACGAACGTGAGATAAGCCGGAATAGGTACGTGCTCTAATGGCACGTGCTTTAATGGTACCATTATGATACCCCCTTAAACATTTCCTACAACAAGATATGGCATGTAATATATCAAACAAATTGTCACAACATATTATGAACTAATATATAAGAGTAACTAGTGATAGCAGATATTGGTCTAATGGCACGTGTACGTACAAAGATGCCTCATAAATGAATATAACGCGTAAATAATGATAATGGTAATTGGTTTACTAGCACGTGCCTAATAGTACTATATGGTACCAATGGAGCTTTCATTGCTAAGATATGGCATGTAATATATCAACCAACTCGTAACGACGAGTCATGGGTGAATATAACGAATAAATAATGATAGTGGGAATTGGTTAAATAGCACGTGCCTTAATGGTACTATATGAAACCATATGGTATCATTGAAACTTTCAATGCTAAGATATAGCATGTAATATATCGAACAACTCGTAACGACGAGTCATGAGTGAATATAACGACTAAATAATGATAGTGGGAAATTTTAACGTAGCACGTGCCCTAATGGTACTATATCATACAATATGGAACCGTTGGAGCTTTCAATGCTAAGATATGGCATATAATATATCAAACAACTCGTATCGACGAGTCATGAGTGAATATAACGAGTAAATAATGATAGTGGAAATTGGTTAAGTAGCACGTGCCCTAATGGTACTAAATGAAACCATATGGTATTGGAACTTTCAATACTAGGATATGGCAGGTAATATATCAAACAACTTGTAACAACGTGTCATGAGTGAGTATAACAAGTAAATAATGATAGTGGGAATTGGTTAAGTTGCACGTGCCGTAATGGTACCATATGATGCTATATGGATCCGTTAGGACTTTCAATGAAAAGATAAGGAATATAATATATCAAGCAACTCGTAACGACTTTTCTTGAGCGAATATAACGAGTAAATAATGATAGTGGGAATTTGTTAAATAGCACGTGCCCTAATGGTACTATATGAAACCATATGGTACCATTGGAATTTTCAATGCTAAGATATGGCGTGTAATATATCAAACAACTCGTAACAACGTGTCATGAGTGAATATAACGAATAAATAATGATAGTGGGAATTAGCTAAGTTGCACGTGCCAAAATGGTACTATATCATGCTATATGGATCCGTTAGAACTTTCAATAAAAAGATACGGATTATAATAAATCAAGCAACTCGTAACGACGTTTCTTGAGCGAATATAACGAGTAAATAATAATAGTGGGAAATTGTTAAGTAGCACATGCCCAATGGTACCATATTATACCATATGTTACCTTTGGAACTTTCAGTGCTAAAATATGGCATGTAATATATTAAACAATCGTATCGACGTTTCTTGAGCGAATATAACGAGTAATTAATGGTAGTCAGAATTGTTTAGTAGTACATGTTTTAATGGTGCTATATATTACCTCTGGCTTAATGGTATATAAAACTAAATACTGTGAGACATAATGCTAAATAGTAGTAGTTAATCGCTGGCTTCAATAGTAAATGATCACGTAGAAACACTTTAGTAATTGAATATGTAAAGATGATAGAGGCTTAAACATAACGCTTCAGCAATTAAGGCTCAATTCGTCTAACATTAAGTGGGAATGTCTTACAAATTATAGAACTTTTATTTGTTCAGATATATAAAGCCTAACTTCACTCTCTATTTAGCCCTTCAGTTCGTCAAGTTTATTCGTTAAAAATCTTTGTATATATTTGTTTATTAAAATAGTAATTTACAATTTAGTTTTCATGTTTATATATTTTATCTAAAGTATTTTAAAATGTAGGTTAATTCTATACAGGGTGTAACTAAAGATGTGTTACAAACTTTGGAGAATGATAGAACTGGTCAAAATAAGCATTTTTTGTTCTATGAACATTGGTCCACAACCGCATCGTTTAAGAGTTATAGCCACTGTTCAAAATGACGTCTTCAGCATCAATGCAGGCTTATGACACACCCCTTTCTGAATTATGGTATGGTCATGTAAATTTTTAAAGTAACATGACCACATCATCACATTACCATGCAAGCAGATCCTGCACACTAAAAAATCTAACGTGTGTGATCGCATCGGGATATGGACTACACCTTTAACGAGTGCACTGACATGTTATTAGTATACGGTGCTGCAGACGGTAATGGAAGGGCTGCTTGTCGTCTGTACAGACGGCAGTTTCCACAACGTCGTCAGCCAGCTCACACAATGTTTGCTCGGCTTGTGCGACGTCTACGAGCAACAGGAAGTGTAGCTGTGATGCGTGGAGAGCATGGTCGCGCTCGCACCCGTCGTACCGCTCAATTCGAAGAAGCTGTGCTTCGTAGAGTTCACGAAAGACCAACATGTAGCACCCGTGCGCTTGCACACATCATGAACACAGATCACATGTCTGTTTGGCGAGTTCTGCATGACCAACTGTTTCATCCGTTTTGTATGCAACGAGTGCAAGCATTTGGAGCTGCTGACTTTGCACCACGTATGGTATTCTGCAGATGGTTTCTTGCACGTTGTAGAGAGAAATCAGCATTCCCACAGCAGGTGCTGTTCACTGATGAAGCAACCTTCACCAGGGAAGGCATTTTCAACCACCAGAATATCCATGTTTGGGACCGTATCAACCCACATGCCATTTCAACAAGGCGCTTCCAGCAACGATTTTCTGTCAACGTGTGGGCTGGTATTGTTGGCAATCGCTTCATTAGGCCGTACATTCTCCCAGCTCGTATGAATGCACAAACCTACCTCGTCTTTCTTCAGGAGGTGCTGCCTGAACTGTTGGATGACATACCTCTTAACATCCGTCAAGTAATGTGGTTCCAACATGATGGTGCACCTCCACATTTCTCACAGCATGTCCGGGCCTTCCTCACTGATACGTTTGGCGATCGTTGGATTGGACGGGGTGGTCCAGTTACCTGGCCGCCACGATCACCAGACCTAACACCATTGGATTTCTTTGTGTGGGGCCATCTAAAGTCCCTGATGTACGAAACAATGGTTAATTCAGTGGAGGAACTCATCGCACTATTGGCTGTAGCAGCAGACAACATCAGGGACTCCCAGCAGATGCTGCAACGGGTGTCTTGCAACGTACAGCGACGAATGTAAGCCTGCATTGACGCTGAAGGGCGTCATTTTGAACAGTTGCTATAACTCTTAAACAATGCAGTTGTGGACCAATGTTCATAGAACAAAAAATGCTTATTTTGACCAGTTCTATCATTCCCCAAAGTTTGTAACACACCTTTAGTTACACCCTGTATATCAATGTATGATGCTATAATACGCTATAAAATATGTGCTCCTTTATCAGCTTTGACGGTAAATCATTCTTGTTAATTTATTTCGTTAGTGATTTCATTGCTTTATTTATATCATTATCTTTTCCTCTTACTTTTTATTTGTTTTGTATTTATGATTATATTTAATATTTCTTTTGTAAATGGGTATTCCCGTCAATAAATAAATAAATAAATATCTAAATAAAATATTTGGACTCTTCGAGCATTGTTAACGCCAACTTGGTACATTCACCCGTTACGAAGGCATTGTTGTAGCACGTGCACACTTCGTTAGGTTGCGTGCGTTCGTTAGCTCGCGTCTGATTCATTAGCGTGCAGTCGTTCGATAAGTAAATTGCATATCTATCATTTCATAATGTCGAATCACGAACGAATACAACTTAATTGTTCATTTAATATTTCACTCATTATTGGTGATGTAACAATGTATGATTTTTCCTTGCGCATGCTTTCTCTCTAGGCGGTATTCACATGCCTCCGTTATGACCAGTTTCTTCATTTCAAATATACACAAATTACAAATTAGAAGTTTTACGGGTGGAATATATAAACAACGCAGTTCTTCAATGGTTTATGTAGCAATGTTCATTTAGCCTTTCGGTACTTGATTATATCATTCACTAATGGTTTATTATATGCTGAAAAGCATATATTGGTTTCGCTCTGTTTGTGTGTCTGTCTGTCCGTCTGTCTGTCTGTATGTCCGACGATTACTCGAGAATGCTTTAACTTTTTCAAATTTTGCTTTCGCTCTTCGATAGAGGCCCTTCCTGAGATCACCTAATATGTTTGTGATTGAAATCGGTCTAACAGTCACGTGACTATTAAGGCCCAACCTCCCCCATTAAATTTTTTTATTGGCAATATAAGGCATGTAATATGTCATTCGAACGGGAATGACGAGCACAAGACGAATATGACATTCTTTTCGATTTTCGAAATGCTACATCCGAAAAAATGACCCCCAAAAAGTACTAAAATGAGCCCTTATTAAGAGCTTTAGCTAAAGCTATATATAAGAGTAAAAGCATAATCTATATCTTTGTGTCCGGCCGGCCATCGTTCGCACGATAACGTGAAAATGGAAGAACTCAACTGCGATATATCAACTTTTGATGAGCTCTCGTGGGCCCCTTCAGGCACGTGCACTATTGCTAAGAATATGAACTTAGGGCATGTAATATATCAATCGATTCGTACCGACGAGTCATAAGTGAACACAGTGTTACTTTTTGTTTATAACTTAAGCATTGTTGATGACAGTTTGGAGCACGTGCCCATAGTAAAGCTTTGTCGAAGCACGTGCTCATTTCGTTTTAAAATTCAGTGCTCTTAGGCCTATTGTAAAATGTGACTAATTAATGTTAAGGCGACTGTCAAAAGTGGCTATTTTAATGTTAGGCCTATTGTTAAAAATGGCTATATATGATTAGGCCTATTGTTAAAAATGGTTATTTAATATTAGGCCTAATGTTAAAAATGGCTAAATAATATTAGGCCTATAGTTAAAAATGGCTAATTAATGTTAGGCCTATAGCTAAAAATGATGTAAGTGTGGATAGATTCAAATGTATTTCTATTGTTTATTTAAACCAAGTGAAAGTGAAATATTGAAATTTAAAATCACATCTGCGTCACAGGTAAAGCTCCTTGGAATGCTTACAAGATTTTTTCCGACAATGCTTTGCAACAATGAATAAGAAGGGATGAATGGTTACTTTGATTAAGAAAGGATGAATAGCTCTAGCGGTGGAAAGAACATAGGCGAATTAGTTTAAAACATTTAGACGTGCGAGCTAGTGTGCCCATGTCATAATAGCAGTGTCATCCGCATAAAAATACAGATTACAATTATCGGGTTTCGGGAAATCATGTACAAAGTAATTAAATAGCACAGGCCCGAGGACAGAGCCCTGAGAGACACCGGCCTTTACAACAAGGGGTGTGGAAAGATTTTCTCCAACTTTGGCTTGATAGGATCTGCCGTCAAGAAAGGATTTCACCATCAAAATCAAATCGGCAGGGAACCTGTCTCTGATCATTTTGTAGACAAGGCCCTCATGCCACACTTGGTCAAAAGCTTCACTGACATCGAGAAATACCACCCCACAGTACCTGGATAGGTTCAGGGGGATGCTCAGGTCTTCAACAAGCCTCCATATCTGCATCGGACAAGAGTGGGCAGCACGAAAGCCAAACTGCTCTTCCCGAAAAACGTCATTTGCTAGACAGTGATCTTGGAATCTGACGAGGATCGTTCTCTCCAACACCTTGGACATCGAGGGTAGCAAGCTAATAGGTCGGTAGCTCGCGGGAATTGCAGGATTTTGCCCTTGCTTGGGGATACTTAACACAATAGATTTCTTCCAAGCCACAGGGAAGTAAGAATATTTCCAGTAGTCGCTAATGATATTGGTGAGAAAGTCAGTAAAGTTCTTTGGGAGATTCATAAAAGCGTTATTACTCACGTTGTCTTTTCCTGGGGCCTTCTTCTTTTTCAGTTTACTTTTTTGGCAATCTCTCCAACCTGGATGTTGTACTTAGTTAAATGCTGCGGGACTTCATCAAAGTTGACAATACCTTCTTCCACACACTGAGACATGATTTGGCTATCGGGCTTATCGTTGGTAGGAGTAACAAACTGCATTTCCAGTGAATCTGCAATGACTTGGGCCTTGTCCTGATCAGTTTGCACATAGTCACCTTGTGGAGTACGTAGTGGAGGAAGCGTATCATTCTTCCTCTTCTGTAAAGCTCTGACCATACTCCAAATGGAATTGTCGCGAGCCGACAAGCTTTTGAGTTTTTCATTCCATCTAGCGTCGCGAAGCTCTTTTATATCCTCTTGGACTCTTCGCACTAGCCTGTTATACTTGGTTTTGAGGCAAGGTTCACGATAGCGTTGCCATAGTCTACGGGTCCTGTTTCTTTCAGAAATTAGGCGTTGGATTCCAGGAGTGAGTTGGATTCGATGAGGAGGTTTATTCTCTGATGGATACTTACTAGCTTCTATGGCACTGTTAATACATCTGGTGATGTCTTCAACACGTTGATCGATGTCCTCTGTACAGTAAGCAACGTCGGGATGGCAGGCATAGTCCTTAAGAATATCTTTGTAGAGCTTCCAGTCTTGATGATGTATCAGTTCCTCTCGGAAATTTATGTCGACATTGTCAAAGTTCAGCGCCACAGGGCTTGTGGTCAGAAGAAAGTTCATCAATCGTGAAGATGTTGTACGGTTTGAAGAAACCCTTCAAGAGCGAGATGTCCAAAACGTCACTACTAGGGGAGTGGTCGCAGTAGTAGGTGTCCTCCACAGGTCCAGCAGCGATGATATCATCTCTACCTTGTATGTACCTATAGAGAATCATGCCGTTGTAATTCTGCGTTCTGGAGTTCCAGCTTGGTTGTTTGGCATTTAGGTCACCAGCTAGGACGACTGGAGTGTCACCACTGAAGAGTTCATCAAGCTCACTAATGTCAAGATAATGTTTAGGTGAATTGTAGAGCACCACGAACTTCACTTCACCACAGGAGACGACATTGATAATGATGGAGGCCGACTCCATACCTGCATAAGACTTGGAGACTAATTCTTGGTGTTGAATTCCCTTCTTAATGATGATCGCAGCGCCCCCAGAAACACGTCTTGCAGCATTTGAAGCCATTCGATCCTTACGGTACACACAATAGCCAGGTAGCTTGCAAGACAATCGACAATCGAACAGCTCAGGGAAGAAAAACAAAACGAGCGGTCCGGAAGCTATGCTTCCAGTGCCATACTCATCTAGTATTATAGCCAAAAGAAATACGCTGAATTAGGAAAAAAGCCAGATGAACCTGGTTAAGTCATCCACAGGATACGTAGAAGTCCTTTCCTAACAGGACGATAAAGTTGATTGTTGATTGACGATAGGACGTGGAAGAGCTACGTGATCCAGTAGGGTGGGAAGAAGGCCTTGTGGATGTCATCGAAGTTGACGTCCAGTATGTGACGAGGCCTGCGATGTCTAAGGAGGCTTCCAAAGGTGAGCGGATGCTCAAGAATACCTGCAACCAGAGGAATGGGATGGTCCTTCATCTTCGGAAGAAGCTTCTTCAGCGACTCTTTGACGTGGTTTCCAATTGTAGGTATACCGAAATCTTCAGCAATGGAAGTATTAGTTGCTATTCTCCTGTCGAGTTGGGCTATAGTCCTCAGGGTGACGTTTTGGAATGTTTGTAGGTCCTTCCATCTGGATTTTCAGGTTGTAGCCCAGGCAGGCATACCGTACAGAAGAATGGTTCGGATTACAATTTTATATAGCAAAAGTTTGCTGTCCACTCCAAGCGAACTGTTTCGTTCCAGAAGGGCAACCAGACTAAACTTCGCCTTCTTGGCCTTGTTGATAGCATAAGAGAGATGGTCGCCCCAATTTAGCTTGGCATCTATCACAACTCCGAGGTATTTATAGTTCTTTACCCACTCGAGCTCCTTGCCAAATAGGAAGATTGGCTTCGGGGATTTTCTAAGTTTTTTGGTAACGAACATGGCTTTGCATTTATCTACGTTCAGGTTTAACCTCCACTTAGCAAACCATTTCTCACACAGATGCACAGCATTTTGTAACCGAGATATGACATAAGCGGGATTTCGGGCACAAGTCATGATGGACACTTCGTCAGCAAACAGGTATAATTCGCACTTTGTAAATGCTGGGAAGTCGTGAATGAAGAAGTTGAACAACGCAGGGCCCAGGACAGAGCCTTGGGGAACACCAGCCTTGATGTCACAAGGGTTAGACATGGAGCAGCCAACCCTGACACGAAAAGTCCTGTTCGACAGAAAGGAACTAATCAAAGCGATCAGCTCGTCAGGAAAGCCATAAGTAATCATCTTGTATCTCAGGCCGTTATGCCAGACCTGATCAAAAGCCTTCCGTACATCTAGAAAGATAAGACCACCGTATTTGGCGCAATTAAGGGGAGTGTTTAGATCAGCAACAAGCCTCCAAAACTGTAGTTGACAAGAGTGACCCGAATTGATCCTCACGAACAAGATTATTGGTCACGCAGAAAGCATTAAACCTCCTTAGAATAACACGTTCAAAGACTTTTGACATCGTAGGTAGTAAGCTTATGGGACTGTAGCTGACAGCGAGGGCAGGTTTCAGACCAGGCTTTGGTATCGTAACCATGACGGATTCCTTCCACTTGTCAGGGAAGTATCCATGTCTCCAGCAGTCATGTATGACCCTGGTAATAATCGAGACGGCACTAGGAGGCAAGTTCTTAAGGGCACTGTTTGTGATAGAATCCAAACCTGCTGCTTTCCTGCTTTTAAGATGCTTTATGACGTCGGAGATTTCATTTGTGCTAATAATTTCTTCATGCGTAGGAACACTCTGGGATGGTTCATAGGAAATACACACATCGTTGACAAGTTGAGTATTTGAGCGACTATCGGGCTTTTCTTCACAAGGTGTGGTAAACTGCTTTTCCAGGGAATCGGCAATCAGTTGAGCTTTATCACGATCACTGGAGACAACATCACCACCTGTAGTAAGCAGTGGTGGCAAGTTGATGGGTCTGTTTCCTTTAAGGCCCTTACAGCACCCCAGAGCGAGTTGTCCTGGACTGACAAGGATTTAAGTTTTTCGTTCCACCTCTGACTTCGTAGAGCTTTAATCTCTTCCTAAACCTTGCGAGAGAGCCTGTTATACTTTGTCTTGTAAAAGGGTAGTCGCTTACGCTGGCATAATCTTCTATAGGTATTCCTTTCAAGAATAAGCCGTCTGATGTAGGGAGGAAGGTCGAGATTTTAAGGACTCTTTCGATCAGCAGTGGAGGCACTGGAACAACTAGCCTCATGGATAACACTAGTAATAGAACTAATATTTGTGTTGATGTCATCGTTGGCAATAACCTCTTTGTATGGGATGCTTTTTCGCGAAGAATATCTCTGAAGAGTTTCCAGTCCTGCTTGGAGCGAAGCCCAATCTTCATATCGATGTCCAAACCCTCAAAGATAAGCATCACTGGTCGATGGTCAGAGGATAAGTCATCAACTGTAAATATATTATAGGGCTTGAAGAACCCTTTAAGAACAACGATGGCTATTTTGTTGTAGCAAGTAACAGACGCTGTGGGATAGAAAGGGTGGGGATGACACCTTTCCTTTATGTCTCTTGACATCACCAATTTATACACTAACATCCCTGTCACCCCATGCCAATGGATATTCGACCTCCATGTTCTTCCGTATTCTTCACCGCCGCAAACGGGCCATCTTCTCCCCCTCCCCTCTTGTTTCGCCCCTTCCCAAGAAATAGACGTCCTTATTGTGTCTGGGCCCTAATTTCTCCCAGCTCTCTAACTTCCTGTCGTCCCTCGGCCTTCGGATATCTTTTAGTACTCCTACACCAGCAGCCCGCATCCTGAACCCACCCGCCCCCGTCACCACCGACAAATACTCCCAATTCGGAGCTTACCGCCTGAATTGTGCGTTTTGCGACAGATTCTATGTAGGATTATCGACCCGCAATTTTGCAGTACGATTCAAAGAACACATTGACGCGTATAGAAAACGAGATCGTATTTCCCACTATGCAAACCACCTCGAAGATTCTGGACACGCTTTAAAGACGCAAGAAGATGTTATGTCTGTCTTACATATCTGCAATAGACCAGAAAAAACTGCTACCCTCGAAGCGATCGAAATATTCAAGGCCAAGAAGTCCTCCCCCAACTGCTTCTCAATTGTCAAACAGACTTTAATGTGTATGCAATACTTAACTCTTTATCTGATCTATTATGATTCCTTTTTTCTCGGTTTCTTTATTATGGTTTATGTTTTCTTTTGCATTTTGTTAATTCTTGCCTGTTTATTTTATTTTCTGTAAATCCTCTTGTCCTCAGAAAACCGGATAAATTCTCTTTTCAAAAATCTGTGCTTATTCTATTTATCCTATTGACAATTATTTCCTCTTTAATTCTTTTGTATCCTACTGGTTCATATATTTGCATAATTTGTACCACTGTTCTCTATATAAAGGCTTGCATGCCTTCTGGAGGTGAAACCCCAAGCAGGGGCAAAATCCTGCAATTCCCGCGAGCTACCGACCTATTAGCTTGTTACCCTCGATGTTCAAGGTGTTGGAGAGAACGATCCTCGTCAGATTCCAAGATCACTGTCTAGCAAATTACCTTTTTCGGGAAGAGCAGTTTGGCTTTCGTGCTGCTCACTCTTGTCCGATGCAGATATGGAGGCTCGTTGAAGACATGAGCACCCCCCTGAACCTATCCAGGTACTGTGGGGTGGTATTTCTCGATGTCAGTAAAGCTTTTGACCAAGTGTGGCATGAGGGCCTTGTCTACAAACTGATCAGAGACGGGTTCCCTGCCGATTTGATTTTGATGGTGAAATCCTTTCTTGACGGCAGATCCTATCAAGCCAAAGTTGGAGAAAATCTTTCCACACCCCGTGATGTAAAGGCCGGTGGCCGGGTTCTGTCCTCGGGCCTGTGCTATTTGATTACTTTGTACATGATTTCCCGTAACCCGATAATTGTAATCTGTATTTTTATGCGGATGACACTGCCATTATGACATGGGCACACCAGCCTGCTCACGTTTTCACTCGGCTGCAGTGCGCCTTGAAGCAGTTCGAAGACTGGTTTAACTGCTGAAAGTTTAACTTAACGTCGGAAAGTGCAACGCTTTGTACCTCAATAGGAAGCTCAAGCATCCACCAGATTCTCTTGTTCTGTTCATTAAGAAACTGGACTGGGTGGACAACTACAAGTATCTGGAAGTTATCATTGAAACCAGCATATGTCCTATGCTCTGAACAAAGCGAAGAGGGCTAAGTACAGTATCATAGCTCTCATGGGTCGCAACAGCGCCTTTAGCATTGACAACAAGCTAATTCTTTACAAATCGATTATCCGGACCATACTCCTCTATGGCATGCCTGCGTGGTCGACTATCTGTAAAACCAGATGGAGTGAACTACAGTCATTTCAGAATGTTATCCTGAGGACCATTGCCCAGCTGGACAGAAGGACGGTGAAAAACCAATCCATCCACTAGGATTTAAACATGGCCCATATCGGAAAGTTTATACAGGCTCTCCTTTTGATTATGAAGACTCACGACAATAAGCTTGTGAAAGGGATACTGAAGAACTCAATGAATATGAACTGGCATACGAAGTATCCTAAACCGAGGCACGTTCTTGACATCAATTTTGATGATATTAGCAACGTCTCTTTCCCAGACTACTGGAAGATGTGATAATCTTCTTTCTCTTTGTATTTTTTTATTTCGTTTGTTTTTTTGTTTCTGACAATCGTCAATCTTATATTCTTTTTTGTATAATATGGAAGACCGGTTGGGTTGGTTAGGCTTCTTGACTACCTCAGTGTATTTCATTTGGAGTTTATTCTGTTTAGATAAGCTTTGTGAAAGCGCTGCTTTCGTCCCATCCTAACAAATGTACACTTCACTGTTCGATTGTCGATTGTCTGGAGGTGAAACCGTCATAGTTAAATGTGAAGACGAAAAAACGCACAACAGGTTAGTCTCTGGAATTAAGTTTGATAATATTTTAAAAATTCAGCATCATCAACTGAAGTCGGAGAATGTCTTGAAATACGTGATACATAATGTTGATATTACGTATGACCTCGATGACTTCCAATAAGACCTAAAAAGAGCCAACTACTTCCCGGAAAAATTAATTCCCTTGAGGAAAGCCAAAGGATCCATTGATATGCCGATGGTTTTGGTTCTGCTCCCGAACTCCGAACACAACCAGTCATTGAAAAACATAACACGTATGGGGCCGCTTGTAGTAACAGTGGAGGCCTTTCGAGGGAACAAGAAGCCACTACAGTGCTACAATTGCCTGCGCTTCGGACACGTATCCATGGGCTGCACGGAAGATCCTCGTTGTAATAAATGAGGGGCACAAGTCAAGAGATTGCCCCAGGATCAAAGGACAAGAACCCCCAAAGTGCATCAGATGTGGTATACAGCACACTTCAAGTTTGGTCCACGAAATGTCCAAAATACCCCCAGGTTCAAAGGATGCCTAGTTCTAAATTGACAGTAGGCAAATCCTATGCTGTGTCTTCGCCGGAAGATAAAGGCCTCAACATCAACGACCTACCAGGTATGTATAAGCAATTAGGACGTATCTTTCATCTGTTTTCTAATCTAGGCAAAAGTTACCCACAGTTGAGTGGGCTCCTTACGACCAACTAATTTTTACTATGGCTGCACAACGTTATACTGTAATCAACAAAGGTGAACTTCGGTGCGTGATATGGAACGCTAGGGGCATTCCCCGAAAGCGTATCGAGTTTCACAATTTTCTGATAAAGCAAGAAATCGACGTTGCTTTCCTGTGTGAAACTCATCTCAAACCAAGCCAAGACTTCAAGTTACCTGGCTATTGTGTATACCGTAAAGATCGAATGGCTTCAAATGCTGCAACATGTGCTTCTGGGGGCGCTGCAATCATCATTAAGAAGGGAATTCAACGCCAAGAATTAGTCTCCATGTCTTATGCAGGTATGGAATCGGCCTCCATCATTATCAATGACGTCTCCTGTGGTGAAGTGAAGTTCTTGGCGCTCCACAATTCACCTAAACATTATCTTGACATTTGCGAGCTTGATGAACTCTTCAGTGGTGACACTCCAGTCGTCCTAGCTGGTGACCTAAATGCCAAACACCCAAGCTGGAACTCCAGAACGCAGAATTACAACGGCATGATTCTCTATAGGTACATACAAGGTAGAGATGATATCATCGCTGCTAGACCTGTGAAGGACACCTACTACTGCGACCACTCCCCTAGTATTGACGTTTTGGACATCTCGCTCTTGAAGGGTTTCTTCAAAGATATCCTTAAGGACTATGGCTACCATCCTGACGTTGCTTACTGTACAGAGGACATCGATCAACTTGTTAATGACATCACCAGATGTATTAACAGTGCCATAGAAACTAGTAAGTATCCATCAGAGAATAAACCTTCTCATCGAATCCAACTCACTCCTGGAATCCAACGCCTAATTGCTGAAAGAAACAGGACCCGTAGACTATGGCAACGCTATCGTGAACCTTGGCTCAAAACGAAGTACGACAGGTTAGTGCGAAGAGTTCAAGTGGAGATAAAAGAGCTTCACGACGCTATATGGAATGAAAAACTCAAAAGCTTGTCGGCTCGCGACAATTTCCATTTGGAGTATGGTCAGAGCTTTTCAGAAGAAGAAGAATGTTACGCTTCCTCCACTCCGTACACCACAAGGTGACTATGTGCAAATTGATCAGGACAAGGCCCAAGTCATTGCAGGTTCACTGGAAATGCAGTTTGTTACTCCAACCAACGATAAGCCCGAGAGTCAAATCATGTCTCAGCGTGTGGAAGAAAGTATTGTCAACTTTGATGAAGTCCCACAGCATTTAACGAAGAACAGCATCGAGGCTGGAGAGGTCGCCACCATCATAAGTAAACTGAAAAAGAAGAAGGCTCCAGGAAGATACAAAGTGAGTAATAACGCCCTTATAAATCTCCCGAAGAACTTTTTTGACTATCTCACTAATATCATTAACGTCTGCTGGAAATTTTTTTACTTCAGCTTGGCTTGGAAGCAATCTATTGTGTTGAGTATCCCCAAGCAGGGGCAAAATCCTGCAATTCCGGCGAGTTACCGACCTATTAGCCTGCTACCCACGATGTCCAATGTGTTGGAGAAAACGATTCTCGTCAGATTCCAAGACCACTGTCTAGCAAATGACCTTTTTCGGGAAGAGCAGTTTAGCTTTCGTGCTGCCCACTCTTGTCCGATGCAGATATGGAGGCTTGTTGAAGACCTGAGCACCCCCCTGAACCTCTCCAGGCACTGTGGGGTGTTATTTCTCGATGTCAGTAAAGCTTTTGACCAGGTTCCCCGGCATGAGGGCCTTGTCTACAAAATGATCAGAGACATTTAATTACTTTGTACATGATTTCCCGAAACCCGATAATTGTAATCTGTATTTTTATGCGGATGATACTGCCATTAAGACATGGGCACACCAGCCGGCTCACGTTATCACTCGGCTGCAGTGCGCCTTGAAGCAGTTCGAAGACTGGTTTAAATGCTGGAAGTTGAACCTTAAAGTCGGAAAGTGCAAAGCTTTGTAGCTCAATAGGAAGCTCAAGCGTCCCCCAGATTCTCTTGTTCTGTTCAATAAGAAACTGAACTGGGTGGACAACTACAAGTATCTGGAAGTTATCATTGACTCAAGACTCTCATGGAACCGGCATATGTCCTATGCTCTGAACAAAGCGAAGAGGGCTAATTACAGTATCATAGCTCTCATGGGTCGTAACAGCGCCCTCAGCATTGACAACAAGCTACTTCTGTACAAATCGATTTTCCGGACCATACTCCTATATGGCATGCCTGCGTGGGCGACTATCTGTAAAACCAGATGGAGTGAACTACATTCATTCCAGAATGTTACCCTGAGGACCATTGCTCAGCTGGACAGAAGGACGGTGAAAAACCAATCCATCCACATGGATTTTCAACATGGCCCATATCGGAAAGTTTATACAGGATCTCCTTTTGTTTATGATACAGAAGATGAAGACTCACGACAATAAACTTGTGAATAGAATACTGAAGAACTCATTGAATATGAACTGGCATACGAAGTATCGTAAACCGAGGCACGTTCTTGAAGTCAATTTTGAAGATATTAGCAACGTGTCTTTCCCGGACTACTGGAAGATGTGATAATATTCTTTCCCCTTGTGTTTTTTTTATTTTTTTATTTTTATTTCGTTTGTGTTTTGTTTCTGACAATCGTCAATCTTATTTTCTTTTTTGTATAATATGGTAGACCGCTTGGCTTCTTGACTACCTCAGTGTATTTCATTTGGAGTTTATTCTGGTTGGATGAGCTTTGTGAAAGCGCTGCTTTCATCCCATCCTAACAAATGTACACTTCACTGTTCGATTGTCGATTGTCTTGCTGTATATATCCTTGACAAAGCCGGGAATAAATGGCGAAACTAGTTGGAACTCCTGATGTCCCTCTGTTATACTGTAAGGCCACAACCTGTTTAATCAATAGGAACAGTATTATGATCATGTTCAAAT
The DNA here is from genome assembly GCA_023313115.1 of Rhysida immarginata. Classification (NCBI taxonomy): domain Eukaryota; kingdom Metazoa; phylum Arthropoda; class Chilopoda; order Scolopendromorpha; family Scolopendridae; genus Rhysida; species Rhysida immarginata. Next base: position 74,508 of record JAHWFO010111229.1, on the reverse strand, counting down.
GAAAGTGATTCAAAGGGCACTGAATGGATTAAATGAAAGTATTAATATTTACCTTTGTTTATATGAAAGAATAACGTTTTATAGTCATTATTATAGACGCGCAGTCCTAAAACAAATCTCCTCCTGCCGCAATACAGGACTCCCACTGGGGCACCAATTGGCTAATACCGTCCGCAAAAATGTCCGCTTTCTGCTGCCCTCTGAACCATGACCGAACAGCGTCCTTAACCTCCTCACCATTGGCGAATCGTCGACCATTCAGTGCCTTATTTAAAGGACCAAACACATAAAAATCACATGGTGAGAGGTCCGGGCTATAAGGAGGGCGTGGCATAACTTTCCCCGGCATTTTGGTTATTGCTTCCTGCACCAGTCTCGCAACTTGTAGCCTAGCATTATCACCCAATCACTGAGCTTACCAGAAAGACACATGCTTCTCCATAAACATTCAACATCCGAGCATGAATGCAAATTGGTTTGAATGTCCTCAGCTGTCAGAAACATTATCACCGCTCGTTGGTGAGTTTTGTACGGAAATTTAATTGGCAGGTCGGTTGTAACACAAAGGAAATACGGGCGTAAGCCTAACATAACTTCTCACAGAAGTGCATATCAGAACAAGCAGACGATACGTCAACAATCGCCTTAAGATGGGTAAACGTCTGGATTTAATAGACATCCAAAAAAGGGATGATAATAGGCTATCGCAGCAAAGGTGACACCATCTCCGAAACGGCGCGATTTGTGAACTGTTCACGGTCCGCTGTATTAAAGGTGTACAAAGAGTGGACAGCAGGGACAGAAATCGCGTCCAACGCCATCACTGTAAAGGGTCACGAGCCATCGACCAACAGCGTGAGTGGCGCCTATGACAACTCGTAAAATGTGACAGGTGAGCCACAGTCCATCAACTGACCACCAGATTCAACAGTGGTGCCAAAAGTCATGTATCCGACATTACCGTTGAAGGTAAACTGCTACGAATGGGCCTGAACATTAGCGCATGGTTGCTGCACCCTTGTTAACCAGGGGTTAGACTTTGCACGTGAGCACTGCCATTGGACCACAGACGAGCGGCTAAAGTCACCTTCCACGACGAGTCAAGGTTTTTGCTCCATAAGAGTGACGGGCGATGGCGAGCGCGTTGTGAACGCCATGAAAAGAGACTGCAGGAGGCTATTGTGGGCCGAAAACAGCCTGTGGACAGCGCTTCAAGCGGAATGGACTGCCATACCATCGGACACATACCGCGCACTTCTTGCGTCCATGCCACGACGCCTAGCAATTATAGCGGCGAAGGGTGGCTACTCCCATTACTAAGCGGGTGGTCATAATTCAGTGATATGACAGTGTATATTATTGGTGAGTGTGTGTAGTGTGTGTGAATTGCGGGATGATACCATTGTTGATAGCTAAAGTTGCACAAATTTTGCCTTGCATTGCTGGTCATGAGATACTTCTTATTAATATGCACTGCTATCATCATGAATATCAATTTTTTAACGACAATTATTATTTTTTCGAAATCTGAGGTAGACAGTGACCTTCCTTATGCTTTGAAAATCAAGTGTTCAAAAATTCATCAAGTTCGGATTAAAAGTGTAGATTTGTATTACAAACCCACCCATAAACATTTTTCTTTATATATAGAGAGAGAGACTTTGCCTGATCACCTGGCGTCGCCCGGGATTTTATTTATTCTGGTGTTCTCCTGCCTTAGCTTAAAATGATATTCATCCTCACTACCGGAGAGCATCACTGGATCCTTTAGACCTATCTTTCATTTAAAGTTTCCCTTGCCTTTGACGTAGAAGCTCTTACGTATACCCTCCTGCTTTAGACGCAGCTTCCGTTGTTCAGATGTTTCCAATACTTGGATAGCTGTTTATGTATTTTTTGCAAAACTTCTCTGATCAACACAAACTTTCTCAAGTCGTCTGGACGTTTTTAGGGATCTCAAGGGACACCCGTGTAATTCCTTACCCTCCTCGATAAACACTGCCTTATCTATGTCATGTCATTGCATCATCATTTTATGCTCATTGTTAATAATTCTTGGAAACAATGTTCAATCATGACCACCTATGTTTCCAAAACATTCATATTTACAATATTATAGTCCTAATGTATCGGGAATTTTTTTAGGAAATGTTTGGATCTGCTATGCTACCAGATAAGCTTGGTGATATCCCCCTCCTTATGCAGACTCCTTTTTGATTAAATTTTGCAATATCTGAATGTGAATCTATCTATATATATAAAGAAGGATGTTTGTGGGTCTGTGCGTCTGTGGGTCTGTGGGTGGGTCTGTGGGTGGGTCTGTGGATCTGTGTGTACGTTTTTTATACAAATCTACAGTTTTATTCCGATCTTGATAAAATTTCGCATACATGACCTTCAAAGCATGAGGAAGGTCACTGTCTACTTCAGATTTCGAAAAAATAATAATTATCGATAAAAAATCGATATTCATGGTTATGGCAGGGCATATTAATGAGAAATATCGCATGACTAACAATGCAAGACAAAGTTTTTGCAACAATGGTATCAACACGCAATTCACAAACACTCTGCACGGACCAACAATATATATCTCATGACCAACAATGCAAATAAAAGTTTGTGCAACAATAGGTATCAACAATGGTTTCAACACGCAATTCACCAATAACAATGAGCTCAAAATGATGATGCAATAATAAAGCAATCCTTTCCAAGAATTATAACAATGAACATAAAATGATGATGCAATATGGATAAGTTTCAATTTGTAACAATGCATAGAATTCCCGTTATTTAGGCTTTTCTTAGAAAAGAGAGTTCTTAGTACTTAACAATTTCTTGAAAATCTTTAAAAATGATCAGTAACTGGAGATAATGGAGAGTTAGCAGTCTATTGAGAAAGAGTGGAAAGACGACAGAGGAAGCTCTCCTTTAGCTCCGTGATGTATTGAGCAAATGGGAAGCAAGTAAATAGAAGAATCTGCGACCGCTAGACTGCACAAAGTGACGAATGGCCAAGTTTTGCTTCAACACATCGAGAGAAGAGTGGAAATTGCAACAACACTAAGTATACATCTGAGGTAAGATTACGTGAGTAAGAAATTATTGGAGAGGTCCAGCCATTGTGAGACTTTAAAAAGATTTTTTTCGAATTTTCATTAATAATTTTTACTGTATTAATTCTAAGCATTTTCATGTGTTTATTTTTAAGATATTGCAAAATTTAATTCAATTTTTTGAGATTGTTCTGTTTACATCCAAGTGTAATTATCCCGGGCAACGCCGGGTACCTCTTCTAGTATACAGTAAAAATAATACATGGAAACGCTTAGAAATAATACATTAAAAATTCATAATAAAATTTTAAAACAAAAATTTGGTGGTACTTGCTATTTGGTAATCTATTGTTGCAATTCATGCTCTGCTCTCATTGTCTTGAAGCAAAACTTGGACATTCATCACATTGCCTATCTAGCAGATGCTTGCATCATCGAGGGCCGCCTGGGAACCTCGATGAGTACTTGATCACTCACGACTTGGTCAGTTTCTCAATAGCCTGGTAACTCTTTTTTTATCTCCAGTTAGTGCTCATTTTTAAGATTTCCAAAAAAATGTTAAGTTCTAGGAACTATCATTTCTGAGAAAAGCCGAACAACAGGTATTCTATGCACTATTATAAGTTGAACCTTATTTATAAAATCTTGCATTGTTGGTCATGAGATGTATAATGTTGGTCCGTGCATAGTGTTTGTGAATTGCGTGTTGACAATATTGTTGATACCTATTGCTGCACATACTTTGCCTTGCATTGTTGCTCATGAGATACTTCTTAATAATATGCACTGCCATCATCATGAATATCAATTTATTATCGATACGTATTATTTTTTCGAAATCTGAGGTGGACAGTGACCTTCCTCATGCTCTCATGATCTAGATGGGAATAAAACTGTAATTTTTTAATAGGGAAGAAACAAACCTACAAACCCACCCATCCACCCACAAACAAACACTCTTCTTTACATGTATATAGAGGGGTTTTCTATAATAATTTTTAAAATTCAAACATCTCCTCGGTCCAATTAGGTAGATAACCCTTATCGAAATATTTTTCTCTTTCGAAATACTATGTAATATCCGATTTGTAGCCTCGGGGCTGTCTGCGGAGCTGATGTATAATAACCTCGCGGGTCCAGTTAAATTTCAGCTTTCAATTGTTTAGGCATTGTTGCAAAATAAAATTAAAAATGTCCACGCTCATTCAAACTTTTGTTGGAAAGAGTTTAATACGCTTAAATTTGTTGTGGTTAAAAAGAGTTTTTCTGCTAATATTTAAATATTCCATTGTTGTTGTATTCTCAGCATTTTAAAATCTCGATGATTGTAGAATCGCCCGCGCGTTAGCTATGCGCAGTGGGGTGACATAAAATTGTTGTTTTTTTGTTTTGGAAAAAGAGGGGAGGTCTGGTTCGGGGAGCAGTTAAGAACACTTGGGAAAAAACTGCCATACAACGATGAAGAAAATAGGCATCATGTTTACCCTAAATCTTTTCCGGCTATGACGTCGAAAGGACATAACTAACCAATGGGTGATATTGGTTGGTCTCCATTACAAGAAGATCTCCCTGTAGATAAAAGCTAATGCCTCATATGGACAAAGAGATTGGCTGAACCCATAAGCGAAGGTTGCGTTGATTCGTGATGTGGATAGATTATCCACCCTGGCCTAGAATCTTCACCGAAGAACACAAGACGTATTTGTTTTAGATGGAATTACACAACTGGACATTTTCTGCGACCCACTCCTAAGATAAGTGCTTGCTATTTGACTTTAAGTGCAGATGAGTTTACATTTCGTTTTTATTATTTTCCTTTAATGCCATTAAACGGATCCTCTCGGAGCTGAGACTTTTATAATTATCGTTATTTTCGTTTTACCCCTATGGCGGAATGGCGGCAAAGGCACTATTGATGGGGGGGGGGCACGATCAGTGTTGAACAAACGACAGCATGGAGCGGCGAGACAGTCACAAACACGACGAATAATCAGTAGCCTACACTGAAGTGGAGGACAGAAACATCACGATGTCTTCTCAGTAAAAACACACATTCAACAGTTCGAAGGACCAGAAGCAATCATCATCTGAGCTCATGAAAGCAAAGCACTCGAGACATATAACTTCGACAGTTGCAAATATAATCCAACTCGAAGGACCAAAATGATTATGTTATTTATGATGACAAACTTAAGAAAGTGTATACTTGCGATTCATGAGCAGCACACGATTGTACGAGAACAAAAAACTTACGATGTTTATTCATTGAGTGCTATAAAGAGAGAGAGGAAAAAGAACAAGTAATGCCACCTAGATTGTCTCTACGCATCTCCTACTGCTTATAGTAGCTGACTTCATCAAACACAATGGATCCTAAAAGAAAACGCACTTCCATCAAGGCTATGCTAACTCGTAATGAATCCCATATTCGAGCACTTGAATCTGCAAATTCTTCAACGCCATTGAATGAACTTGATGCTGCTCTATTACGTGAATGGCTGCTCAATGTAAAACCGTTACTGGCTTCGTTTCATGAGATTCAACTAGAGATCGATGCAGATGAAACAAACGACGACTCTGAATCGGCAGAATTTGAAGATAAGTACTTTAACATAATTATTGATGCAGATAGTTTGTTAGTAGAAGTATGCCTCGTCCAACCTCCCCCTCCAGTTCTGTAAGTTCGCATGGCAACTCACACCACTCTCATTTAATTAAGTTGCCTACCATTAAAATTCAAGAATTTAGTGGAAAGTTTGAAGACTGGCTGAACTTTAAAGACTTATTTACGAGTCTCATTCATGAAAATGACGAACTCAGCAATATACAAAAATTTCATTATCTGCGCACCTCTTTGTCTGACAAAGCTGCAGAGGTTGTTAAGAATCTTACCTTTACTGGTGACATCTACATTATTGCTTGGGAGTCTTCATGATGCTATGACAATAGAAAAGTACTAATTCATAACCTCATGAAGGCCATCTTCGATCTAGAGCCAATTTCCAAAGAATCCTCTGCTAGACTGCACACCTTGATTGACTCAGTCAAAAAAAATTTTCGATCTCTGGATTCTTTGATCAATAGAGAGCATCAGAGAGATACATTCCTTGTCTATCTCATCAACTCCAAATTAGATAACTCCACTGTAAAGGAATTTGAAAACAAGACTGCTACTTCTGATACAACTTCGTTCGATGATCTCATTAAATTTCTAGAAAACAAGGCCTCTTTCTTGGAAACTCTGGAACAGAGACATGCTAAACCCACAAAAATGAGCGATCTGCCATGTCAAGAAGATTCGTCTCGACATAGTCCTCTTGTCCAGTCTTCAATAAAAATCATAACTTATACTCTTGTTCCATTTTCAAATCTACGCCTGTCAAGGAACATTTTGCTAAAGTAAAGAATTTAAGATGCTGCATAAATTGCCTTTCTAAAGGTCACTTCGCTATGAACAGTAGCTCTTAGCACAGCTGCAATAAGTGCAAAGCTAGACATCATACTCTTTTACATCTTGATCCCATACCTACCCCAGAGAACTCAGTTGTTGAAAATGATACAGTCAACCTCTCGGCGTTGTCCTCTTCTGAACAATGTGCTATTCTCTCCACTGCTGTTGTGAATGTTGTTGATCATCAAGGTCAAATTCATCAAGCAAGAGCCCTACTTGATTGTGGCAGCACTTCTTTGTTTGTAACTTCTTCCCTGTGTAAGAAGCTCCAGCTGCCTCAAACTCCAGTCAACATCCAAGTTCAGGGCATCACTAATTCTACTGCCAGTGTCCATTGTCGTTGTGAAATTCTTTTGCATTCTTGAGTATCCAATTATTGCTTGAAATCTCAATGTTTGGTTGTTCCTCAGATTACTGTTCATCTGCCCAATATACCAATTGATCTTGCCAGCATAAACATTCCTCAATGGCCTCAAGATGGCTGATCCTCACTTCAATGTGCTGGAGAAATAGACATTCTTCTTGGAGTAAATTCATTCTGGCAAATTATACTCACTCGGCGCATTCCACTTGGAGCCAGAATGCCTATTCTGCAAGCTTCTCATTTTTGATGGATTGTAGCTGGCTCATTTCCTTGCACTACCCCCCAAGACATTCGTTGTAACTTTAGTTGCATCTCTGTTCGAATTCAAGAGCAATTGGAAAATTTCTGGAAAATGGAATAAATCGTTATCCCTAAGCTCCGTACCTTGGAAGAAGACGAGTGTGAATCTTATTTCAAGAGCCATACCAAGCGTGATTCTAGTGATCGATTTATTGTCAGTATTCCTCTTAATAAGGCTCCGGAAATATTATGTGACTCATATGATATAGCTGAAAAGTCCCTTCTAAATCTTGAAAGAAAATTTGCCTCCAACACTGTCTTTCATCAGCGTTATGCACAGTTCATGCAAGAATATGAAGACTTGGGCCACATGTCTGTTTGCGATCCTGCACCTTCTAAGATTTTCTGCTTTTTACCTCTGCAAGAAGACAGCCTAACCATAAAGCTTCGTGTCGTTTTCAATGCTTCTGCTCACACTACATCCGGTGAATCACTTAACTCCTTACAATTGGCTGGCCCTACTATTCAAAAAGATCTGTTTAGTGTTCTAATCCGATTTCGCAAGCATGTCTACGCCTTCTCTGCTGATATAGAAAAGATGTATCGCCAAGTTTTGATTGATGAGTCTCATATGACGCATCTTATGGTACTGCTTCTGCTAGCTTCTTAGCAATTCGATGTTTGTACGAATTGGGTATTGAATGCGCACAATACCTTCCTGAATCTTTCAAATGATAAAAAAAGACTTCTATGTTGATGATTTGTTGAGTGGAGAGAACGACGTTTCCACAGCAAAGGTACTGTGCACAAAGCTTTCTGCTACTTTACAAACTGGTTGATTCAACTTACGAAAATGGATCTTGAAGAGGCCTCTAATTCTTTCAGACTTCATGGAGTCCGACATTCACCCTATCCAAGTTGATATTGGATTGCATGACAGCACAAAGACTCTTGGATTGCATTGGTCGCCACTTGATGATAAGTTGACATTCTCTATTTCTCTTACCTCTCCAAAAAGGATAACTAAGCGTGCTATCCTGTCCGACATCTCGCAGATTTTTCGACCCTCTTGGCTTGCTAATCCCTTGCACTATTAAGGCCAAGATGATTTTGCAAGTTCTTTGGTTAGAGAAACTTTCATGGGACGGTAATATTCCTCGCTCCTTATCCAGTCAATGGTTGAACTTGACAGATGATCTTCTTGCCCTAAACGAAGTTGCCTTTCCCAGATGTATCATATGCTATGAGCCAAAAAGTATACATAAAATTGGTAGAGACTTTACAACACAACAAAGGGAGAACAGAGTTTCCGACTAGTTTCGCCATTTATTCCCGGCTTTATCAAGGATACACACAAGAGGACATAAGCCTTTATATACAGAAAATATGGTACAGAATGTGAACATGATTGGATGAAGAAATAACAAATAGTAAATAATATAAATTGTACAGTAGCGACATTGAAAGGAGAATGGTTGGATAAGGAACCAATAACAATGAAATTATAAGGAAACCTTGAGAGGAAAATTAATTGACATATAAAGGAAAAAATGTCATAACACAAACAAAATTGAAAACGCGGACCTAGAAGAAGACTCATCCGGAGTTAACGTAAACTAAGGTATTAATAAAAAGTGGAAAGGAAAGTAAATATAAAAAAATTTGAAAAATTACAAGATATCGGATAAAGAATTTAAAATTGAATAAATATCAAAAACGGTTTGGCAATTGAGGAGGTGATCTGGAGAGGAGATTTCCTTCCCGTGCTACCCCTCAGTCCTCCTTCCCGTGCCACCGAATTCCGAACTATACGCGCCCTCGCCTTAAAAAATGGCTGCACAACTTCTACCTTCTCCCGGATTCTCCAACGAAGAAAACTTGCCCTCTCCAACCATAAACTTCCTCACCCATCCCCATCCAAGAAATGGGTGTCCTTGCAATTCATCAGCCCTCAATTTTACCGCCTTTCCGCCTTCCTCTCCTCACTCGGCCTCCAAGTTTCATACCGCTCATCAACCCCATGCTTTCGCTCTCTTAATCCACCCATCCAAACACACACCGACAAATTCTCCCGTTCCGGAGTTTATAGATTAAACTGTGGATTTTGCGATAAATACTATATAGGCCTATCGACTCGCAATTTCAATAAACGATTTAAAGAACACGTGGACTCCTACAAGAAACAAGATAATAATTCACACTACGCGATCCACCTTGCCCGCACGGGACATGCCCCCAAAGAGCAAAGTGAAATCATGACCATTCTCCATCTATGCAACGACCCATTCAAGACTGCCACTCTCGAAGCTAAAATCTCCTCGGCGCATCAGCAAATTTTCTTTCAAGATTTAGAAGGAACTTTTCAGCTATATCATATGAGTCACATAATATTTCCGGAGCCTTATTAAGAGGAATACTGACAATAAATCGACCACTACAATCACGCTTGGTATGGCTCTTGAAATAAGATTCACACTCGTCTTCTTCCAAGGTACGGAGCTTAGGGATAACGATTTCTTCCATTTTCCAGAAATTTTCCAATTGCTCTTGAATTCGATAGCTTCAAGTTCTCAGTCGACGAGCTATCCCTTCTAAACGAGGGCCTTAAGCACATCATCCACAGACGACCCACCCAAACTGATCTCCACTCTATCATCACGGACACGGAACGAGCCATAACTTTCCTACCCCAACAAGATCGCCCTCCAGCCCGAGCCATTGCGGGACACTTCATCCGCAGAGCATACAACGATGCGACGTCCGCCAAGATATCCTGCGAACAACGCAATGATACTGCCGCCGCCTCCACCATAAAGAAGAAATTAACCGAAGCTGATGCCCTTATCGTCAAAGCCGACAAAGGAAACGCTTCTGTTATCCTCTACCGTTCTATATATATTGCCAAGGTCTGTGACTTTCTTTCATCCAATAACTTTATTAGCTTCCCCTCCGATCCTACCCTTAAATATCACTCGTCTATCATCTCTGCGGTAAACAAATCCCCCCGATTTAAATACCTCCGACACCTTATTCCACGTAACCCTCGCCCTCCTACCCTTAATGCCCTCGTCAAAATCCACAAGCCCAATATGCCTATAAGACCAGTTGTTAATTACACCCCCGCCCCTGCCCATCGCGTTGCTAAGTCCCTCTCCTCATTTCTTTTCAACCTTAAACTATTGCCAAACACCTATAATGTCCAAAATTCCATTACCCTTTTGAAAGCATTGCTATATGAGCACTGAGACAAGAGTTCGCATGTGGAACTGCAGCCCAGAGAGAAATGCCAAATATTCGTGGATAACAGTGTATTTCCGACGCTACATTGAAGGTTAATAGTTATGGGAATCAAGACATGCCATCGAGGATTTTTGGTGGCCGATGGAACAGGATTGAGAATGCTGCCACGCGGTCAAACACAACGCGGGAGACAGTGGAGCGAGGAATCCGGCAGGCGAGCTACAGCGAACCACGGCGATCTACAGTAAAGACGAGAACATTGGTGGACGGCGCAAGGAAGTGGCAGTTGGCTGATACAAGGTGTTTGGCAGCGAGAATCGCTGGAGAAAGGAAAAGAAAGATCACAAAAAGTCGTGGTGGCAGAAATCAAGGGACTCGATCACGGACAGAATGAACGCTACTACCCTCATCCAGGCACCTGGGTATGTGAGTTTTTTGAGCTAAACAGGGGGGAACACACAAATTCTTGACACAGATATAATTTCTCTCGATTATGAAATGCATGAGGGGGGACGAACGTGAATCTATAAGGTGTCAGTTATTTTTTTTATCCCTCTTTTGTGATTGTTTAAGCTTAGAATCAAACCGATGTGTGATAGATTATGTTAGAGATAGAACTGATAAAAGTTGTTATGCATATAGATATGCTGAGATTGATAAAAATAATTTTTTTTCTTTCTATCCCTGTTGCCTTTTTATATAAATGGGTGGTGGTGTTAAATATTTTCAAATAAGTTGTTCTTATGATGTAATTGTATTTTATGCTTTATTTAGGTGTATTATTTAAGTATTTCATGCTTTTAGATTATTATGTCGGGAATCCTTTGTTCCTTGTGAACGCTACCGTTGGGGTTTAACTAGAAGGGAAAGTACGAAACTGGGCAGGGATTCAAAGATTGTTAGGCCGAGCCAGCAATACAGGGTAGGCTCATATGGTAAATTATTTGAGAAGTAAACATTTTTTTTCTTTCCTTTTCCCCCCTCGGATACGTGTCTAGGGGCAAGTAAGGCATATTTGTACACCCTGGTTTCTGAGCAAGGAGGCAAGGTGCCATCGCAGGCAAGGGTAGTAGATTTGAAAGCTATTATTTTAGAATCTCCCCAGTATGAAGAAGAGTTTGTAAAAAGTATGATGCTAACAATAGAAAAGGGTAGACTGAGAAGAGAAGAAAGGGAAGCACAGGAACAGGAAAGGGAATATCAGCTTAGAGAAATGCTGGGGCAAAGAATGGAAGACGAAAATCCGAAATGTCGAAATGTATGGATGGCCCAGAAGGGGTGCAAAGGAGACGATGGATTCCACTATTTCCACAAAGAATTTATTCATCATAACATAGATGTACATTTCGGCTACAACGTAGCCATCTTCAGTATGAATCGATTTACAGAGTAAGGTTTTGGGTATTTATACTAGAGTTTAGCCAATACGAAGGAGTATAGGAAAAAA
>JAHWFO010111229.1:20375-32707 GCA_023313115.1 Rhysida immarginata | reverse complement strand
CTGTGTACATGGAAGCATTAACGCTATTTACATGTCCTTAGGGCTGGTTGGAGCAGTACCCAGTTCGTAGATTTTTATTTATTTTTTAAAAATTTTGTATTACGAAAAATTCTATAAAAAAAACAATTCATTAGAAGCGTCATATACTATTTTATGTTTGTGCAAAATTTCAACACTTTTTCTTTAGTAACAAAAAAGTTATCGATTTTTGGTCCGATCTTTCCTACTGCGTATAATTGTTCTGCTTATTGGAACTTTTAAAGTTTTGAACCCAATTTTATCAATGAAGACAAAGAGATAGAGAGTGGGTCTTGAAGACATTCCTATTCTACTTTTTGAACGTCTTTAAGAATCCGAAATCAAATTTCAGAAATTCAAAATTTTTAGTGCACAAATAAAGTCTTGGGGGCAGGAGTCCTACGGAGGCAGAGTCTGTGAGTATTTATTGAGAAATATTGTATTTTTGAAATTCTGACTTCGGATTCTTAAACACATGAAAAATTAGAATAGGAATGTTTGTAAGACACACTCACTATCTCTTTGACTTCATTGATAAAATTGGGTTCAAAACTTTAAAAGTTCTACACTTTCAGGGCCTCTATCTCCTAAACGGTTGGAACAATTGAAAAAACATCAAGAATAAAACATTTCTTGAAAACTGTGTACAATCTGAATATAATATTAAAAATAGGGGTTACTATTTAAGATTTCAAAGTACCCCCCACCAACTAATGAATTTCCCCCACGAAATAACCCACTATTGATTATGGACATTTTTTCGTACAATGTTTAATTTCCGAGATATCTGTCATGTTACCAGACTTTTTGACACCCTGTATATCAAACAACTTGGAATGACGTGTCATGAATGAATATAAATTAAAATTATTGATAGTCTAAATTGGTTCAAAAGCACCTGGGGTTTAGTGGAACCCTTGTGGATCACTGAAACTTTCTATGCTAATATGTGGTTAATAATAACCAATAAATATAACAATAAAGTTAATGATAATTCAAATTTGTTCAAAGGTACGTGGTTTAACGGTATCATTATGGTCCATTAGAAACTTTCAATGTTAACATAGGGCAGTTGAAAAGTATGGTTTCGCGAATGGTTTAGTTTAGCCTTTCGGTACTTGATTATGTCATTTCTTAATGGTTTATTAATCCTAAATGTTTTTCATGTGCTCATTTTGGCTGTGTATTAACTTTCAGATGAATCAAAATTTCTTCGAATTTGAGCTCGAGCAACGAAAACTGTACGACTATGGAGAAGCACATAAGGGCGCTGATTAAAATGTGGTAAGGGGATCCTAAAATTAACAGTGGTTGTTCGAAACTAGTATACTCAATGCCAAACCGTGTTCAAATGCTGCTTAAAATACAGGAGGTCATATTCGTTACAAATGTACGTATATGTTAGTTTCAGTAATTTGCACAAGGGTGTAGTTATCATAATTAGAAAAATACTTATATAAAAATCTCACTTACTGTATATATAAGGGTACAGCACTGGTTAATTGCTAAACTTTTTATCCTTCTTTCTAAAACTTCATCTGGAACAGTTCTTCCAATTTCTAATATTTCTTTCCACTGTGAAAAATGACAATGTACGATATAAAATATCTGATATTCAAAATATTTCACAATAAAACTGCAATATGCAAAGAACTGTATCATCATGCATTTTAGCATGTTATAATGTATTAGTAGGAGATTCTAAATTGTGGGCAAATAAAGAAATATAATATAAGACATGAAATGAATAGGCATTAAAAATATATATCATCATTACCAATAGGAATAATTACCATAACTGAATATCGTCATTATCGAGTTGATCGCGTTACTCGAGGAGGCGGGGTAGTTATTTATGTTAAGGATGTTATATCACCAAATTTATTACATAGTCCAGTTACCTGAATGTGATCACCTGTCAGTAACCTGAATAACCACCTTTCGCGGCGCGGACAGCTGTGAGACGGGCCGGAAGAGAGTCAGTAAGGTTCTGGAAGGTATTGCGCGAGGATGTGAAGCCATGCCGACTCCAGTTCTGTGGCGAGCTGCCATAGATTGCGCGATGAAGTATACATACCGCGAAAAACCCGATCGAGTGTTCCCACAGATGCTCCATGGGTTTTAGATCCGGGGAGTTTGGGGGCCAGGGGAGTACTGAAATCGCATCCTCGTGCTCTTCGAATCAGGCACGGACACTGCGCGCTACATGGCACGTTGCATTATCCTGCTGGAAGATGCCATCGTGCTGAGGAAACACAATCTGCAAGTAGGGGTGGACATGGTCCAAAAGGACAGATGCCTACTTCTTTTGATCAATGGTGCCGTTCACAATGATGAGTGCACCCAGGGAATGCCATGAAAACATTGCCCAGACCATAACGCTGCCTCCTCCTGTCTGGACCCCTGCGGCACATGTTGCAGGGTGTTTGTTTTCTGACGCTGAACGCTAAACAGCATGATTCATCGGAAAAAGCCACCTTTCACCACTCTGTTGCTGTCCAGTCGTGGTACTGGCGTGCAAATGTCAGTCTTGGTCGCGGGTGAACAGACATCAAAATCAGGCGTCTGCTGCGGATTCGCTGAACTGTCATTGAGGATACAGGTTTGGTAGCCCTCTGGTTCATCTGGGAGGTCAGTTGGTCCACGGTTGCACGTCTGCTTGCTAGCACGCATCTCCGCAGCTGTCGTTCACCTCTGTCATCTATGGCCCCTGGTGCCCCACACTTGGCACGTTGCTGATTTCGGGTATTACCCGGTAAACTTCCAGCACGGCGGCACGCGAAACGTTCACAAAACTATCCGTTTCTGGAACACTGCTACCCTTAGTTCGGAAGCCGATGATCATGCCCATTTGGAGATCCGATAAATCGCTACTTTCGCCATGACTTCAACAATTGGAATGTTTTCTGCTTCCCTCTGGCACCCTTCCTATACCCCCTCCCACATCTGATACTGGTATGTACCTTCTGGACGAAACCATTATCCACTCATGTTGAACGTAGGGAGTGATCCAAATATTCATGTTACTACTGTAATAATTATTGTGCATCTGAATCGTTGTAAGAGACAATGAATGTGTATTGTTTTGTGGTTCAACGTGAACGTGAACCAATATAACACATCTGAGTATGAGTAGAATCAAAGGAATTTTCATTGTTTATTTAAAACAACTGCAAGTAAAAGAGAAATATTCAAATTTAAAATTACATCTGGGTAACATCTACAGCTTATTGGAATGCTTACAAGATTTTTGCTGGCAATACTTTGCAACATTGATGTTTCTCTCATAACGTTTATGGTAACTTTGATTAAGAAGGGATGAATGGCTCTAGCAGTGGAAAGAACATAGGCGCCGAAGTTTAAAACATTTACATGTGCGTGCGTTAGATTTCTCATTTCGTGCGTGTTTGTGAACGCTGCAATTGAATACCTAAATTTACTTGCAGCTTGTTGCTATTGCTGTATATAAAATATTATTGTAATATTAAACAACAAATTTTTATATTCATCTTTTCAGCATATTTGAATATCGTTTTAGAGTTATATTCTTGCTAATTACTGTTTTCGCCAATTGATAAATATGGTTCTGCGTATAAATCATTTTGGAAATGGTTGTAATCGATATAATGGCACCTGCGCTAATAGTCATGACACTCTCTCAAATTTTCAATGACACGATATAGCAAGTAGTACATCAGACAACTCGGAATAATAAAATAAGAACGAATATAACGTTATTAAGTACGTTTTCTCCCATGCATGCACAATCGAGTTCATATCTTGCTGGCCACTTAATGCGTTGAATCTCCTCACTTTGCAGAAAATCCTCCATTATCAGAACTCTTACATGGTCCTTCTGGATCTTCTAACATGACCTTCTAGTGAAATTGTTTTAGTAAGAGATGTTTTGATAATACATTATGGTACTATTGGAAATTTCCAATGCTAGGTTATATCATGTAAGACACTAGGTAACCACAAAAGTTCTTGCCGTTTTTTTGTTGCCATAAAAGGAAGTGATAGAAGATATGCAAATGAGTGTGCAGGGCTATTGGGCATTCACATCAATCATATCTCGTACAGAAGTGAAGACAAATGGAGGTATCGAAGGAGATGGCTAGGTTTTGTTTTCTTTATGACGTCAAGGTGGGCTTGTCAGCTGCAGCATCAAGTCGCCGAATGTGTCTTGCGTTTGGGAATGATGATGTGAATGAACGCACCGCAAGGTATTGGTTCCAGAAATTCAGGTCGGGAGAAGTTGCCATTTCTGATGAACCCCGTAGTCTAGTGTGTCTGGTGGAGTAGACGCCAAATGGCTAACTACGACCAGCTATCAACTGGCCAAACCATCACTGGAAACCTGTACTCCCAGCAGTTGGAACGTGTGCAACAGACATTGCAGCAGAAGGAGCCAGCATTGGTGAATTGCAAAGGGGTACTCTTACTTCATGACAATGCCTAGCCACATGTGGCGCGGGTGGCCAGGGAAACGATAGAGCGGCTTGGCTGGGAAACTTTGTGTCATCCATCTTACTCACCAGATCTTGCTCCAAAGGATTATTACCTTTTCCATTCTCTGGACAACCATCTTCGTGGAAAATCCTATACCAATGATACAGACCTGCGAAAGGCACTCACAGACTTCATTGAGTCCGAGACCGGCAAATTTTACAGCCAGGAGATTGATCAACTGGATACACGTTGGCAGAAGGTGCTACATGCCAATGGGGTTTACTTTGGGGACTAGGGATACGCTAGTTTTTGTGTACATCATTTTGTTTTCCGGAAATAAACACGGCAAGAACTTTTGTGCTTACCTAGTATCAAACAACTCGTAACGACATGTCCTGAAGAAATATATAAGAGTATATAGTAAATTAAAAAATGTGTAAATTTAATTCAGTGTTACCTGTTGTAATGGTATCGTTATGGTTTCATTAGAAATTTTCAATGTCAAGATAGGGCATGCAGTATATCAAACAACAAGTAACGACATGCCATGAATGAATATATAAGAATAGTTATAAAGTTCGAAGATTATAGAATTTGGATCACTGCAACCTGTTTTAAGGTTTCAAAAGCAATTCAAAATTTTGGAAATATGTTTCAAATTGTTTATGTGACGGCGATTAGTTAAGCCTTTCGGTACTTGCTAATGTCACTCCTTAATGGTTTATTAAGTACCGAAAGGTGCTTTATGCTATTGCTCTGGGGGAATATGTCTGTAACTCTAACTCCTCGAAGGCTATGAAAGATTTTCAGAGTCTGTTTTCGCCAGTCGATTATTTGGTTCATGACAGGAACCAATCACAAAGATGATCGAAATCGGTTCAACAGCACGTGCACAAATGGTACCTACATGATCCCACCTACCAATTTTCAATGCTCAAATATAGTAAGTAATACATCAAATAACTCGTAACGAGCTATAGTCTATGATAACGATACTTTTTTCGCCAATCGATTATTATGGTTCCGCGCATGAACCATTTTGAAGATGGTCGAAATCGATACAATGGCACGTGCTCTGATGGTAGCCTTATCAGATATTCTAAAATTTTCAACGATAAGATATAGCAAGTAGTACATCCAACGACTCGGAATGATTAACTAATATCGTATAAAACGTTATAATGTACGATTTCTCCCATGCATGCTTAATCGAGTTCATATTAGGAATTCTTAATTGTACTCGATGCGTTGTATATCCTCACTTTGCATAAAGTTCTCCACCATCAGAACTCTGTACAGACTTGCATTATTAATTAAGTTATGCTAAGATATGGCTTTTAACATATCAAACAACACGTAACGACATGCCATGAATAAATATATAAGAATAGTTATAAAATTCGTAATTATAGAATTTGAATCACTGGAACCTGTTTTAAGGTTTCAAAAGCAATTCTTAAATTTTGGAAATATGTTTTAAGTAGTTTATGTGATGGCGATTAGTTTAGCCTTTCCGTACTTGGTTATGTCGTTCCTTAATGGTTTATTTCTTCATAATCTATTCCTAAAGCGTTTCTACTAACTATTGGCTAATGACAACAATATGCTTAACAGAAATTAACTATCGATAAAGTAAAGACTTAGTAATTAGGTATTGATTATAGGCTTTACAACTATTATGTATTAATTACAACAGGTCTAATTATTAGCCCAAATACAAATTTGCCATTGATAATAGCTGGCATAACAGCAATAAGCTGCTGATAATATTAGGCCTAACATCAGCTTCTTTTGATAGCAATTGGCTATGTAGAACAGGCCAAACAACTCCTTGTGAGTTATTTGATGGACTACCTGCCATATCTTAGCCTTGAATGTTCCTAATGGTACTATAAATGTTACCGTTTTCGAAATTCATTAATATTCATTCATTTCAAGTTGTTTGATCAACGTATAGGCCATATATACATCGAATAGTATTGTGAAAAAATGGTCTCCTCTGTTATTTTTGACCTTTTTAACCGGAAGTAGTTCACCGATTTTTTCCACCAACGAACTCAGTTTGTCGTTTTGCCTAGGTGGTCAAATGGCAAAAACGGAGGATGAAATTTCGGAGTGTTAGAATGCAGAGCACCAAGAGACAGACAAACTGACAGACGCACTTGGAAAAACGTATCTATCGGTCCTAATAAAGAGACAAGCGAAACTACTATTCTAGATGCACATATGGAAGGAATCTTTGCATTAAACGTGTGAAGAAGTGTCAAACGTTGTGCTTATAAGCAATATTAACTGTATTTGTTTATTAGTTATAACCAATGTATATGTACATATGCTCAAACCACAACACGTCTTCTGCTGACTATGAAGGAAATTATAGCACATCCCTTGCGCTCTTGCGCTAGATGAAACATTCCTTCTAACATCATCTCTCTGTGTTAGAAGAAATATCGTATCAAAAAACTGGAAAGGCGAGTCAAATGAAAGTGAGGCAATAAGATTTTGCATAACATTTAATGGATTGTTTAAAAATTTATCCCAACGACCAACAAGTCCACTTATTTCACGCTCATAAAAATCTCTTGATTTCTGCTGCAGGAATCTCTAACTGTCGTCCGAGGTGGATCGTCGACCTTTAAGTTGTTTATTAAGATGAAACAAAAATGTAAAAGTCGCAGGGCCACAGGGGAGAACGTCCCATGCGAACCTAAGCAATGTTTCTTGTCATCCTAGGCGTATAGGTCCGTACATTGTCTTGGAGCAAGATGGCACGCTGCGACAACGCTGCAGGCCGCTTCTCCTTGATGGTCTTGTGCAGACTTCCTACTATGACTGACCATTCAGCTTCGACTACTGTATCTGCCCGAGTTCAACTTACCCTATCAACTGTTGAATTTGTGGAGAGTTTATCGCAACACGCACATGTGATTTATCTACAGCAGATTCAATTTACTATCATTTAACCTCGCGACGACACGTAACTTTGACATAAGCGATAAGGCTATGTAAACAAGCGCCATCATTACTGGACGAAACATTTGGCGTAATGTGTGTTGGCTCACTTTCATTTGACGCTGCCAGGAGTATATGACATTTAATATACGAAAATACTTACAGAAAATACATCCTGAGCTGTTGGTTCACCAATATATTGAATTATGGCTTTTAAATGGGGTAATTGGCCTCTCACTTCTAATATTTTCTGTAATTGCCGGTCATCGTCTACAATTACAATATTTGCTTCACTATGCTTCAAAATATAGGCACATGCAGCAGGGGAATTTGTTAAATAAATTCCCAAAGATAAGCCACTGAAATAGTACAAAATATATGGTAAATTGCGAGGGTTAATTTTTAAGTAAGGTTTATTTTGTAATTAAAACAAAACTACTATATATTTATTGAATTTTTTTCTTAACCAAATTCTTTATACCTTTAACTATTTTCCACATAGTTTATAAATTTATTTAAGCACTTATCATAGCGCTCAATGAAATTACGCAGCTCACTTAATACAAGTCTGCCGCCGGTGAAGAAAGCTACGGAGTCTTTACTTGTCCATCGTCGCTGAAATGCAGGTTGCCGATGAACTCCTTTAGATCCCGAAACAGGTGGTAGCCTCTGGACGCAAGGTCCGGACTGTTAAGCGGGTGCTCAAATTGTTCCCAAACAAAAGATCTGATTAGTTGGGAACAACTTGATTACCCGCCTTACAGTCGGGACCTCGCGTCCAATGGCTACCACCTGTTTCGGAATCTAAAAAAGTTCATCGGCAGCCTGCATTTCAGTGACGTGATTTTCTTCACCAGCGGCAGCTTCTATTAAGTGATAATGCGAAAGTACATTGAGCGCTATGACAAATGCTTAAATAAATGTGGAAACTAAGTAGAAAAATAGTTAAAGGTATATAGAAACTGGTAAAGCAAAAATTTTGAAAACATATATAGTAGGTTTGTTTTTATTACAAAACGAACCTTACTTAAAAGTATTCCTCGTACAAGCAAATAACAAAATATAATTGTATAAAAAAATATAATAGCTCTTTTACCCGGCAAATATCGCAGCGAAATTTGAAGTAAACCACTCAGGAGAATTAAAACCTAAAATTGCAACACCGTGAAATCTTTCTAAACCAAGCTAGAAAAGAGATAAGAAGTGAAAAGAAAAAAATTTAAATGAAAATATTAATTATTTTTTATTTCTTTAAAAGTGAAAAAGAGAAACTGAGAAAAACTAGATTTAAAAATTATTTTTTTTAAATAAAATTAAAAAGAAATTTGCATCCGAGACCCAATATTATGACCATAGCTCACTAGCAATTAAAAAATCTGCATTTTGTTGACTCTTTTTGAGACTAGTATAGCGAGGAGCTAGATATTTCTGGTCCCTGGTTCGAATCCAGGTCGGAATTTTTTCTGTTTATTTTTCATATTAATTCCTGAAGTTAAAGTATAGCTTCGGTTTACAACTTTTCACTTTATTATGAATTTTATTAGCTTGCTGATGATTTAGAAAAGAGGAATTCCCGACTTGCGAATCAAGTGCCCATAAGATTCTGCCCATAGATGAAACTTGATACCACCATTTGGATCCGGCCACAAGACGGTTACGTATGAAATAGTAAAGCGTGGTTCCCACATGCGTAAAAACAACGGCAGAAACCACAAAGCAGAAAAATTTTATGATGTCACTTCCCGTTTTCGTTTCTTCTGCCCGACTGAAAATTTCTGCTTTTTAGAGTTGGGTTGAGTTCAACTTTTGTGGCACAAGCAGGGCAGAAACGATTGCTCAGCCAATAGAAAACGATCTCTGCAGTGACGTCACAGTGACGTCCTCTCTCTCTCTCTCACAAAATAAAAATGTCGGACACTCAGCTCACAAAGGTGAAGAAGCCGAGAAAGAAAATTGATGTAAAAGCGCTAATAGAAGAGGTGCGAAATATATATTTATTAATTAATTAATCAAATTAAATTGAATAAACAACAAATGAATGCAAAAATTCGATGTGATGATTCATGAGGAATGAACGAACTGTGTACGTACTGTGTGCAGTCGAAGCTGACCGTTTAGATCGATCGTCGGCTTCGGTGCAGTGCATTTATGTTGGGCAAAACTTCTGCTATCTTATCCTTTTGAGTTTCTGCCATGTGGGACACCTGTAGGAGCAGAAAGTAAAAAGGCAGAAAAAATACGCCCTGGTTTCTGCTCTCTTGTTTTCTGCTAGTGGGAACCACGCTTAAGAGCTGTAACAATGATGCTGATTTTTTCCCGATGAGTATACCCCATTGGTTTTGCATATACTGGACGCAGACCGTACATGTTACATAAAGTCTGATCGTCCATTAAGAATAAGCGACCTTGTGTGTTGTCATGTTGATTTATTTTGTTGCACGACAACGCACACCCACAAAGTTCAACAATGCGATACCAATTATGTAGTGCTTCGCTTGGAGTTTCTCTACAGCACTGACTTTTCCCGCTCCGATTATCTTATCTTCTGGGCACTGAAAAACGCTCTGAAGGAAAGGTTAATAACAATACTAAGGTCCAGAAAGCCGTTAAAAACTGGTTCTACAACCAATAACAGACACTCATCGTTCTGGGTGACCACTATACAGGGTGTCCAAAAAGTCTAACATGGCAGATATCTGAAAGCTGCCAGGTTGGCGAGATCTGATGTGTGGTTTATAGGTAATAGGGGGATGGGGAATTCATTGCCGCACTCAAATTTGACCTTGACCCCCAAATTTAAGGTCATTTATTTGCTAACTCGAGAACTATTAGATAATAATTTCCAATTTCTACCCTGTAGAGCAATACCACATTGGTCTAAAAACAAGTTTTAATCACATCCTTCCCCTTGAAAGATTTTGAGAAAATGGGTGAGAAAGAGTCATTCAAGATCAGGTTGAGCTGGTCAGGTTGGCTGAGGTTTCTAACACATTTGAATTACAGTAAAGCTCACCGTTGGGAAGGGGAACGGGAAGCACACTCTAGTGACTCTTTCTCAGAAATTCTCAATTTCATTTGGACGACCATTATACAATTCACTCTCTCTCTCTCTTTCTCTGTATCCAATCATTGCCTCATATGCAGTTATATTCTTCTTGCATATTATTAATTTAGTCAAAACCATGTTTTAAAGAATTATCCACTTTTTCCTCTCTTCAATTTTGCCTTGTTTCCTACACTTATTATTCACTCTCCCAAATTTTTTTTTTTTGCTCCTTTGTTCTATCTGATTAAATTTTCCGACCATAATAATTACATTATATATTTCTTTCACTCCAAAGAATGTCACTCTTTGGGACATTATTGGGACCATGTTAGATTGAATATTTACCTGAAATCACTCTAACCTGACATGTTAAATCAGTTCCGGTGTGTAAGCCGGTTCATTTATAATCAAGTAGAACCTCACAGCTCATTTCTGATTGGCTTTGCGCACGACGTGGCACAAGTAACCAATCATCTGGTTTGGTTTGGTTTGTTTTGTTTTGGTATTAACGTCGTTTTCAACTGCTATGGTCATTTCAGGACGGCGGTATAGGGGCTGCAAATTTTTCCTCGCAAGGACTCTTTAACGTACAGCCGGCAAACGACTACACGGGACCAACGGCTTTACTTCCCTTCCGAAGGAAGTGCGTGATCTCAGGATTTTCCCCCTGAAAAAAATCCTCGTCGTCCTCGGCCGGGGTCGAACCCGCGTCCTCGGGCATCAGAGGCGATCACGCAACCACTGAGCGACCGAGGCC
Source organism: Rhysida immarginata (assembly GCA_023313115.1). Taxonomy (NCBI): domain Eukaryota; kingdom Metazoa; phylum Arthropoda; class Chilopoda; order Scolopendromorpha; family Scolopendridae; genus Rhysida; species Rhysida immarginata. Next base: position 21,482 of record JAHWFO010111229.1, on the reverse strand, counting down.
GATCCGATCATCTGGAGCACCCCTTTCATTCTCTCTTCTTCAGTAAGAGTAGAAGATTCTGTGAAGTGATTCGCTCACGCCACCTTTTCAGTCGGTCGTTCTGTTGTCATTTTTTTCGAATTAGATTTTGACTTCAGATTTGGATAGGGCATCAAAAAGTAATAGGCTTATCTATTAGGGAACATGGCCAAAATGGCGATTAAAGTTAGCATTTCGGTCCTTCCAGCCGCGTCTCAGAACCCAAATTGAAAAGCATATCCGTCTCATTGATCCATCCCAGTCATTGAATAAAATACCATAGTTAAGAAGACTGCATAATCTACTTCTGTGTTAGCGAGTACCGTATTCAAATTAAAGAAGGGACAGAGTAGAGATACAGGTTGAGAGAAGAGTGGTGGCCAGAAGAGGCCTATCGCTTCAGGTATTCTCTGCAAAAATAGAAAATTTGATGATTTTATCCGTCGAAAAGTGCATGAATTTCTTTTAAATGAAATCCCAATCATGCAGAAGCAAGCACTAAAGGGAGTTTTCCACAATTCTCATTGAGCACTTTGCCTCATTCTGTGAAACAAATAGGCATGAAATACATGAAAATAAAACGTAATGCAGCTTTGATTGACAGAGACGATATTGTCATGTGCAGACGGCAATATCTGCGTCCCATTAAGAGCATAAGGAAGCTTATAGCCTTATTTCTTAAGGCTTGGCCACATAGCTTGCGAGTACTAGTAACAAAAGTTTAAAGCGATAATCGTCAACCGTAAACAACATTCGTTTTACGCTTTACGTTTATTCTATTGCAACGATATTCAACATAGTCAACACATAGCCAGCGAGAACAGAACGCGAAATGACCTGATAAACATGGCTGGCAATTCTGAGCTGCGTCTGTTATTATTACAGTTTTTACAAATTGGTTTCATACAATTTTTTAAATGAATTTCATACATTTTTAAATAGATTTAATACATTTTTAAATGAATTTAATACGATTTTAAATAAATATAAAGTGTGTAAATGAAGTTTAATTACACAATCTAAAATTAAATGTTTTAATTTATACAATCAATTATTTTATATATTTATATTACTGTTCACCTGGCGATA
>JAHWFO010111229.1:0-20275 GCA_023313115.1 Rhysida immarginata | reverse complement strand
GGGGGGGGGGGTTATCTGTTCTTAGTTTCACCTAACGACAAACATTTTCAAAACAGACGATTGTAAAATTAGTAACATTTCTCGTTTGTAAAATAGGATGAAATAGACGAAAATATGAATGCACAGGAAATATTAGTACATTTAAGCAACGGCGGGTTTATTTACGATTCCAATTTCACTGGAGAATCTTGCGAAAATGAATTAAATGTTATAAATAACTCAAATGTTGAAACCCAGTCAACTCTTTACGATTCCAATTTCACTGGAGAATCTTGCGAAAATGAATTAAATGTTATAAATAACTCAAATGTTGAAACCCAGTCAACTCCTAACGAATTTCAGACCACAACATCTCAAAAAATAAACGCTGGCAGTACCAAAAAAATTCCGATGATCAGAGAGATTGAATTATAGAAATGATTACAGTAAAAAGCTCGAGTAAATTTTTTCAGTCTAATAAGTCAGTAAAATTTAAAAAATATTTTTACTTTTATTTATTATATTTTTTCAATTGACAGGTAGCTCAGATATTTAAAATTAGTAAAGGGACAGTATCCAGTATAATTAGAAAATTTCTAAAAATGAATCACACATACAAACAACATCGAGGAGGACAAGTTAGGAAATTAGCAAACGAAGAGGAAATCACGTTGGTTCCATGCGTCCAAACACACATTATATTTATTTAAAATCGTATTAAATTCATTTAAAAATGTATTAAATCTATTTGAATGAGTTTTAAATTCATTTAAAATCGTATTAAATCTATTTAAGAAGTTATGAAATTCATTTAAAATTGTATGAAACCGATTTGTAAAAACTATAAAAAGGAAAAAGGTTATTATTAAGTTCTTTATTCATATCGTCGTTGGAACATTGTAAATTTAAATTAAACGATAGAAAATTAAAATTTATCCCATATAGCGTCCCGCATTTCAAATTCGAAAATTATAATTTCCTTTTTTAACATATCTTCTCGTTTCTCAGCCTCTTTCATCGCACTTCGAACTGAAGACATGGTGGCCAGAATTTCTTGCGAGAACTCCTGCTAGAGCGTAAAGCATCAAACTGGATTTGATCGGAGCGAGAAACTGTTTTTCCGCTCTCGCCTTTGAAATTTTCGGTTCTCGCTTATACCAGCGAGACGTTTATGATGGCGACTGCGATAAACTTCTTTCGCTTTCCAATCTCGCTCGTATTTTTTCGGTTCTCGCAAGCTATGTGAACGCGCCTTTACATCGACAAAACATGGATAAACGTTGGGCACGTAAAGGGGACAGATTACATGTCAGAATGACCAGGAATCATTTACTAGGGGTCATCAATAAATTAATTTTGTCATTTGACCAGGATTAAAATAAGATGCTGGTCAGTTTACAACATAAACATGCATCGCGTGTAAACTGCTTCTGTCATTTGTTTACTGTTTTCCTACCTTCCTCAAAGATGGTTATAATTAAAGTTTCCCAATTCTGCGCGGGCTGCAGATCGCGTTATTGCACAGATAGTGATGAAACTTTGTTTATAGGCAATGCAGAGCATGGGGAAGAGAATTTGTTTATAGGCTATGCAGAGCGTTTAGACCGCCTGTCTAATAGAGCACTATAATAGAGAGTACGGATAATTGGACTGCGGCGGCCATTTTGTTGCCTTTCTTCTATTTACTAAAAACTGAGCCAATGAAAAGGGACTCGCTTTAAAACTGTTTAAGTTAGACAACATAACTTTTTTCTCCCTATTTTTATCATAAAATGTTACATATAATTTTATGTATTGTCAGCAAAATCAGCGTCGATCGGGAGCGAGCAAGACGATGCTCGGCGATCGACCTCCCCCGCTGGAGTTCGTAGTTCCGCCGATTGCTCATTGGTCGAGAGCAAAAGACGTCGGCCAATGGGCGGCAGGAGAAATCGACGGAAAAAACGTCGGACGTCGACACGAACGGAAGAGGACAGAAGGGTTTCGGTTTCGATGGTGGAAAGGAGTGGAAAAAAGGCTGCGAGCGTGGGATCTAAGGCGCGACGGGGGAGAAAAACTTCGCCTCGAGAAATCGGTAGGAGCAAGGAAGGGAGGACCTCGCTGCAATCCCGAGCAGGACGCTGTTGTTCTGGGACTAGTGATGAAGTTGCCCGGCGCCACAACTGTGCGAGACGCCGAATTAGAGAAACAGCGACCCGGACCCGAGCCCGCGACGAGAGACGACAGCGAGTGGACTACTGCGTAGCAGCAGGGAGCTCGAGAACACGTCGACGCCGCCCACGTTTCCCGACAAGGATTATTTGTGCCTCCGCGAGCCGAGAGTGAGGAGCAGAAAGGAGCCCAGGCACCAGCCGACGACGGATTGAGGATCGCCAGTATCCCATACAATTTAGCAGGTAACGGGAAGCTACCGTTGTCACGTGACGCGCGGCCGCTCCGTTCCTGGCTTGGACGGAGAACATATAATATCTCTCCGGAATCCGCATCATTATTAAAGACAGATGGAATGCCCCAGGTGCTCAAGGAGTTAAGCATATTACCTCCACTGCCTCACAATACTCAACCAAGTCAAGATGTCAGTGTAAAAACACATTTAATTGTATTACTATGAACTTTAATTTCAATATTACGAATTATTAGGTTAATCTGCCCAGTGTAGCAGTAACTGAATAATAACAATAAATTGACTTTATTATTTCAATTATTGTTGTATTCCCTCTCTGTTAACGGTTAGTATCTACACTAAATTTACCCGTAATATGTATATTTACGAACGTTACAATTTAAATTTAAGTCATTAAAGTGATTTAATTTAGGCAACATATTACTTACATCACTAATTTAGTGATGAAACAGGACTCGCTTTAAAACTGATTAAAAGTTATACCACATTTAAGTCATTAAAATGATTCAAGTTAGGTTATTTATGTTACGTCCTCCTTAGCAAAATTAACAAAAAAAAATTCTGAGAGGGGGAAAAAAAAAGAAAAGAAAAACAATATTTTTTGTTAATTTTTATATATATTTCACACTTTTAATAGCTGCTCCATTGCCATACTCCTGCTGTCATTTTTTTTCCTGACAAGAAGTGGCTAAAACATGAACGCCTTTAAATTTCATAATAATAATAATAATAATAATAATAATAATATACAGTATAAAATTTCGTATTTTCCAAATTTCATTGCTTCGTAGAAATTTTCCGCTTCTTGGCAGAAAAGTTGTGTACAGCTGCATTTACAAATTGTAGAGGAGTTTGTTCATGGCAAATTTTAAAACATCTTAATTCAGTGAGTCTTTTGACATAGACTTGTTCCAAATTCTTCATCATGTTCAAATTGTTCTTCAGAAAAATGTTTCTGTAAAACAGGATTAGATTTTTATCATACGTATATAAAAAGAAAATTCATTAATGTAGTATATTATGCATTTTACGAGTTGTAGTTCAATGCAGGGTAGGACAAACCTCCTGTCTTCAAGTGCAAGTGAGGAAAAAATACCCAGAGTAAATAACACAGGTACAAAATCCCCAGAGATAAAAGCTATGGTAAAAGGATAAAAGAGGACGTATATGAAGCCTTAATTTTATATCATTTTTATCGAGTTATCTGAAAATTTATTGAAGTTTTTCTTTGAATTGTGTAGCGAGTGTTGAGGGGGGAGGGTCTTTCATACAGTGTTTCCTAAGATTAATTTACTGAATTATTTTTTTTTATCTAGTGATTTAGTGGGATTTATTCGTGATTTGTTACTGCAGTTTACTGCACAGTAGCAAGGTATTTCAGAAGAAATTGAAAGTTAACAGCGTTTAACAAGTATGCATTCGTACAGAGTCATATAAACGAAAGGCAACAAAATGGCGATCGAAGGGTCACGTGCGACCGTCCAGCCAATGAGCTTGCATTCCTGGCGGCATACGTTCGGGGAAAAGAATGTCCGTACTCTCTATTACAGTGCTCTACTGTCTAAGATCTTGCAGCGTCACTCTTTCTCCTGGTGGCAACCGTATGCACTATTGAATTTTTCGTTGGAATTCTCTTCACCATGCTCTGCATAGCCAATGCACAAACACTCACATCAATATCCGTGCAATAACAGGGTCTGCTGCCCGCACAGAAGTAGGGAACTTTAATTATGCGCTTATAACCAACCGGTACAACCTTTGTGCCTTCCTGTGAGCTGTATTTTAGGGGAAGCTACTGTGCGCATGAATATGCTCCAGGAATTATGTGGTCCAGTCAGCCTTGTTTTCGCACAGGACACACAAAAGTTAAGGTGAATTTCAGTATAGTAAAGCCTATCAAAAATTTAAGGGTCATTGTGAGTTTCATGTTCATGTAATTTAATGTTCAATATTTAAGTTTTATTTCCATCCAAAGTACATATTTCTAAGCCATAAATTTTTCGCATATTTAAAAAAAACGCAATAAAAATAAATTACAGAATTTTTTGGGAAGTGATAAAAATATATAGAGAAATTTTTATTTTCACAAAATCACACAGCTCCCATTGCTTAGAAGATATTTCTGTAGCACTTCCCATTTATTTGAAGATAAAAAATGAACAGGCTTTACTGCGTTTCAATAAATTGAAGTTAAGTTTATGTGCATCTTTTGCATTTAGCAAAATATCAACTTCGAAATTTTATAATTTAAACACATGTAATAAAACAAATTCTAATTCATTATTCACTATAGTGGAACTCCATCTAACCTCTTTCTAACTGCAATTGGTCGGCCTTCTCACCCTGCGTATGATTACATTGTTACTTGGTATCCTGGACAATCCACAACATAGATTGTTAAAAAAACACCTACAAAAATAAACTTTCAACCTTTTATGACGAACAGGATTAAAAATAGTAATTTTGGACACTTAAAAGAACTCCCAAAATTTTTCTCTTCTATCCCCCATGATGCATAAGCAACATCGTCAGCCTTTTTTTTTTGTGGCAAGCCTGATCTAATTGCAGTTCAGCAGTTTAAAAGGTGAATTTTTGTTTTGACAGAAATAAAGTTTAACTAGCTCATTATTATGTTCTATTAAATATGCATTTAGGGACCATTAAAAAATTTATGAATTGCATTTCTTTATAAAGAAAAGAAAAGAACTAATTGCTCATAGCGCTTGCAGCACGATGCCGCGTTGTGATTAGGCTTTGACCAATCGCAGTTAGGGAGAGGATAGCTGGAGTTTTACTATACAGTCATGTAATTGTTATTCCTTACAAGACTATAAATAAATAAATATTACAACAAAAAAACGAAACTAAAAACATTCTAACTTTAATAAATGCTTTTGCTGCAATGTGAACATCTCTCTGATACTCAGCCCATGTCCAGTGTACCCATTTTCCATTACGTTTTACAGAAAGTGCATTTTTTGTAGGACATCGTGACACTGCATTGCGAAAATATGTCACTAATGATATCGGTGGTTTTGCTGCTGGGCCGCTATCTGTAATGCGCAACTTGACTGTACCATCTCGAGATGAAGTCCATATGTTTTCAGTAGGAATTATGTAATCTGGACCTTAAATGAAAAAACAACAACAAAAAAACAACTTATGTCTAAACGATACATCCTTCACCTCATTCAAAGAAAGTTATACCTACTATATACAGGTATACTATAAATGATTCATTCCATTTCACTACAGTCTATTTTGAAAAGTATTACGCGTACATGTACATGGTGATTCAAAAGGTCATGCCAAAATAGGTAGATGGTGAAATTCTGAGCAAAAAAGTCTAGTCGCGTTACTCGACCCGAGGCTCCGTTAAAAAGATATTGCACTTAAAAGATTCGTAGCGTCACTTCCGTTTCAGTCAAATATTATTTTTAACCTACTTTAATTTCTAGTTATAAATGTTCTATAATAAGTAACCACATAAAAATTATTTCATAGAACATTCTATAGCATATAGAAAAGATATTTTGTTAAATTAGCAAAAAATTTTTGAAAATGTTCAACAATCACTGAGACGACTTTGCATGATCTGTAATGCAACTCAATGGAGCTATTTCGAACAACTTGGAATGACATGTCCTGAACGAATATAAAAAGAGCGACTAATAAATGCGTAGATGGTCGATATTTATTCAGGGGTGCCTGTGCTAATGATACCACTTTGGTACCATTGGAAATTTTCACTGCTAAGATATGGCATGTAATATATCAAACTACTCGGAACGACCTGTCATGAACGAATTTATAAGAATAATTACAAAGTTCGAAGATGGTTGAATTTGATTCAGTGGTACCTGTGCTAATGATACTATAATGATACCATTAGTAAGGTGACCAACTATTTGAAAAATGAAAAGGAGGACACTAGTGGCAGATATTAAAATTATTTATGCAGTTTTTTTGTTTTATTTTCAATTTTTTTTGTACGTACAAAGGAGGACATTTAGGAAGACAATTTTCGAAGGAATACAGCATTCCCAAAAGGAGGACTGTCCTCCCCAAAGGAGGACGGTTGGTCACCTTATTGAGTCTCGCTTACTGCCAGATGTATGACACGTTTGCTATCGCAGTGGAAACGCGGAGTGCACACTTAACAGTTCGGCGCTATTAATTTTAAGATATCAAAAATAAGGACAGTTAGGACGGCACTTATCAAGGAAGGACAGAACATACAAAGAAGGACTGTCCTCCCTAAAGGAGGACGATTGATCACCTTACCATTAGAAATATTCATTGCTAAGATAGGTTGGTTGGTTTGTTTGGTATTAACGTCCTTTTCAACTGCTATGGTCATTTCAGGACGGCGTTATAGGGCCCGCAAATTTTGTCTCGCAAGGATTCTTTAACCTGCAGCCGGCAAACGACTACACGAAACCAACGGCTTTACTTCCGTTCCGAAAGAGGTGCGTGATCTCAGTATTTCCCCCTGAAAAATCCTCGTTGCCCTCGGCCGGGATCGAACCCGCGTACAATGCTCAGATAAGGCATGAAACATATCAAACAACAAGCGACGTCATGCCATGAATAAATATATAAGAATTGTCATAAAATACGTAGTTTATCAAATTTGAATCACTGGGACCTGTTTTAAGGTTTGCAAAAGCAATTCAAATATTTTGGAATTATGTTTCAAATAGTTTATGTGACGGGGATTAGTTTAGCCTTTCGGTACTTAGTTATGTCATTTTTTAGTGGTTTATTAAATTAGAAAACGATTACCAAACTGAAACGAAATCAATTTTGAAATACGAATTTGCGAATGGTTGATTCGTACTATCGCGTCTCAGTCGACAAACGAGAAGTGACATCACGAAATTTTAAAGCGCTATAACTTTTTAACGGAGCCTCGGATCGAATAACGCGACTAAAATTTTATTTCTTAGAATTTCACCCTCTACCTACCTTTTCATTTTGGCGGAACCTTTTCATTCTAAATCACCCTGTCTAATTGATACACGAAAAGAACCATAAACTAACCAATTTTGCCTCGTGATACACGAGTTGGCAGCCAACAACACTGATAGAACCCAGGAATCAATGTTGCTGTGATGACCATTGATAAGGGAATGATACAAACTGAATGATCCGAACCCCTTGAAAAGAACAGTACACTCATCATGTTTTCCTAAAACCCTAGTCGCACGAATAACGTCAAAGGGGCAGTCGAATTCCGTCCATACTTCTTGTAGTATTACCTTGTCAATGGGAATGAAAATACGGTGTTTTGAAATCGAATGGGAATCATTTATAGTAGCCCTGTATTATAAATTGTTTCAATATAAAAATTATTCATTCTGTATAAGAAAAAAGTTTTCTCTTTTAATTTTATTCATTCTTTAATTTTTTTGAAAAATTAGTCTCACATCTGCAGAAACAGGTTGACCAACCATTTTCTGAAATGTTCATCATTCATCCCACATTGTAGCAACGAAACATTATAACTAACACTTAATCTTTTTACTTCCTTGTACGATGTAAAGGAAGTATTGTAATCGCGAAAAATTTCGGTTTTGAGATTTCAACGGAAGTATCCATTTTGGCCATCCTTGAATCCATTTTGACTAATTTCGGCGTGACGTATGTACGTACGTATGTATCTCGCATAACTCAAAAAAGAAGATTAGCCGTAGAATGTTTAAATTTTGTATTTAAGACTGTTGTAACATCTAGTTGTGCACCTCGCCTTTTGATTGCAATCGGCTGGGCCACAAATGTGTATAGAGTCAGACCTCTAAACAAAGCGGGATTTCAATTTTGAAACATTTAGAGTTTGGTCTTTTTGTTAACTGCAGAAATAAGCCCTCGTTGAGAGCTTTTCAACGATATATCATAAGTGGTACATCCATCCTCGTTTATCACGGTTTCGTTTATCACTGATCCAGGTTATCACGGGTCGGCGAACGGTTGCGATAATAAACCTGGCAAACAAATTTATATAATTACAGTCGAACCTCGTTAACACGAATCTTAGGGAACCAGAATCTGTTGTTTGTATTATCTTGGATTCGTATTATCCGGTAATGAAAGGAAATCCTGATATGATGGCCCGCAAGTGATGGCAGCACGGCTAGTCATACTAAATGGCTGTGACAAAAAGGAAGTGTCACTTGGATTTCGCCAAGGAAAGAGATCGTCAAAGAGAGAGAGGAGAGGTGACGTCAGCAGGCGAGCTGACGCTGAACTCGTCATCCCGAAGGCGACACGTGACAGAGAACGTTTGGAGAGGGAGAAGCCAAGATGGCGCGAGAGCGAGCGGAGGAGAAAGGACGAAGCTCGAGTCCGAATTAGTGGTGGAGACAGAGCACGGCGTCGCCAGCAAAGAGTAGGCGACACGCGAGGCGTCCCCGGAGATTATATGCCCCAAGCGGAGGCCAGGAGACCGTTAGCTGAGAGCTTGGAGGACGAGGCCACAGCACTGAAGGCGGTCGGCGAGCAACACGCCGACGAGGAACGGCAGCGAGCAGCAGCTGACGAGTGCTACCGAGAGGCCGACGAATGGCAAGAAAGGTTGGAGAGAGCCATTAAACATTTTATCGAATTGATAAACACGCCTTCCCAAGCTACGGAGAACGTCGTGAGTTCCGACAGACCTCCCCCGCCCGTGAATGAGCAAGAAGAAAGCAACGGACGGAACCAAGAGCAGAGAAGCGGGGAAACTCGTCGTCGTCAAGGAACCGCACGAGACGAGAGGCTGCCGACCCGTACGGACATTATTTGCAGTCTACGTTTTGACGGGGTAAGCCATATTAAGTTATTTTACACGGTAGTGCAGTCTACAATACTGCGTGAATTCTGAACTGTCTTTCACCCCGACGCCAGTGAAGTCGTGGAAAACGACGAGGCCGTGTGCATATTCCCCTTCACAATTCGTGCCTATTATCTAAGTGGTACAGGGGGTATTATGTCACGTAGCTCGTCCTCTTTTCCGTAAGCGACTTATCTATTCTATCTGGACTTTACTTACCGGACTTGTCTTCTAATTTGTTGGGGCGAACCATGCATGTCTTGAAGGGGCGCTGGTCATAAATCGCTGATATGACAGTGTATAATAGGAAATACAGCGAACGATTTGCGTAGATATTTATAGAAAATACAACTTTAAATTGCAACAAGAGCACAGAAAATTCATTTATAATTAAGAAATTCATACCAGGAAACAACAATCAATAAAACCGACATGTACGGACTCGCATTGCAACGAAAATTCTTGAATATAAATTGATGGGATCGAGAGAACCATTTGGGAGATATTGAGTTTTTTGAACGGCTTGGACATTATATTTTTATTCTGCGTAATAAGAAACTTAATCACGTGACGTTTCGATCTATCTTTTTGGCAATTTGTTGATACACCATTTATCGACGAGGCGTAATCGACGTACTAATTCTGTTACGAAGCGGTATGGGCGATATTACTACCGTAGAGTTAACGTCGTTCACCTGTTTATTGCGATCGGCTCATCGAGAGTGATCATCATCCAGCATCAACGACAGATCTTCGCAAGCAGCGATCTTCATCATCAAGTCTTCAAGCGTTGTATCCGAGACGGGCAGCGACCTGATAGACGTTAAATCCTACTGTTTTATTTTGTGCAAAGAACTTTCCACTGCGCAATTCTTATTACATTTTGCATTAACTTTGAGCTTTATTTTAAGTCAAATAAAGATTTATTTTCATTACCAAAAACTTTGTCGTTCTTTCTGTTTGTCACGATCACTCTGCTAAAATCCACGTGACAGGAAGTAACCCCCAGTTAACAGCAGGTGATCAAGCAAACCCGAAAATGTTAAGACACATACTTTCAGTGGCTTTGTGAGAACACTGGGTAAAACAATGATTACCATAACTATGAAAAACAGTATAAAATATAAACTGACTTTTACAATTCTGTGGGTGCTAGAATACTTGAGAGAGACGAGGTAAGAGGATAAACAATTTTCCCTTGTCCACAAACACATTTTAATACACGATAGATGTATACATTTCGGTCACCATGTGGCCTTCTTCAGTATAACTCAGGTTACACAACGACAATCAATCGACAACCAAACAGCGCAGAGAAAACGAAACGAGCGGTCCGAAAGCAACGCTTTCACTGCCATACTCTTCCAGGAAGTAACCAGGGGAAGTTCACTGAACTAGGCAAGAAGCCAGATGAAACCTAGATAAGTCATCCAGAGGATAAGCTGAAGTCTTTTCCTATAAGGACGATAGAGTTGATTGTTGATTGACGAGGGACACGGAGGAGTTATGAGATCCAGTATTCGGATACACAAATCGACAATCGAAAAATGAAGTGTACATTTGTTCAGGTGGGGCGTAAGCTGTGCTTACACGATTCTCACCTTTCCGGAATAAATTCCACATGAAATACACTGAAATAGGCAAGAAGCCTGACTAACCCAAAGAGGTCTTCCACATTATGAAAAAACAAAAAACAAGATTGACTATTGTCAGAAGAGTGGGAGAGGGGGAGGGTGGTATTACATCTTCCAATAATCCGGGAAAGAAACGTTGCCAATGTCTTCGAAGTTGATATCAAGAATATGCCACTTCATATCCATCCGGTTATTCAGTATTCCAGCCACCACGTCTTTGTCATGGCTATTCATCGTCTGCACCATGTTCATCAGGAGATCCTGGACACACTTTCCAATATGAGCCATCTTCAGATCCGAGTGGATATAATGATTTTTTACAGTACTTATTCCAAGCTGCGCAATGGTCCTCAGGGTAACATTCTGAAACGACTGGAGTTCACTCCATCTACTTCTACAAATAGTCGCCCATGCAGGCATATCATAGAGGAGGATGGTCCGAATCACTATCTTGTAGAGTAGTAATTCATTTTCGATGCTGAGGGCACTGTTTCTACCCAGGAGAGCTATAAGGCTGTACTTAGACTTCTTTGCTTTGTTCAGAGCAAAAGTTACGTGACGATTCCAGGAGAGTCCTAAGTCGATGATAATGCCAAGATGCTTATAGTTGTCAACCCATTCGAGTTTCTTATTAAATAGAATGGGAATCCGGGGGACATTTAAGTTTTTTGTTGAAGTACACGGCTTTGCATTTTCCGACGTTAAGATTCAGTTTCCAGCAATTAAACCAGTCTTCGAACTTCTTCAAGGCGTTCTGCAGCCGAGTGATAACGTGAGATGGCTGGTGCGCTCATGCCATGATGGCAGTATCATCAGCATAGAAATATAAATTGCACTTCTCGGGTTTGGGAAATCGTGCACAAACTAATTAAAGAGAACGGGCCCGAGGAGAGAACCCTGCGGGACACTGGCCTTCTGCGGGCGTGCAGAAGTTTTCGCCAACTTTGGCTTGATAGAACCAGTCGCTGAGAAAGGATCTCACCATCATAATCAAATCAGAAGGGAACCCGTCTCTAATCATCTTGTAGATTAGCCCCACGTGCCACACAAGATCGAAAACTTTATTGACATCAATAAAGGTTTAGTGGGGTGCTCAGATCTTCAACGAGTCTCCATATCTGCATCTGACACGAGCGGGCGGTTCCAAACCCAAACTGTTCTTTCCGCATTAAACCATTGGTGAGACAGTGGTCCTTGAATCTGGTGAGGATAGTTTTTTCCAAGACTTTAGACATCGACGGGTGCAGGCTGATAGGTCGGTAGCTCGCGGTAATTGCAAGATTTTGCCCCTGCTTGGGGATACTTAACACAATAGACTACTTCCAAGCAGTCGAGAAACAGAAAACTTTCAGCAGTCGCTTATGATATTCGAGACGTCGCTAACTATTCCTTTGGGAGATTCTTTAATGCGTTATTATATACCTTGCTCTTCCTGGAGCCTTCCTCTTTTTCCGATTTCTTATGATGGTAGCGATTTCTCCGGCCTCGATGATGATCTTAGTTGTAGGCTGTGGGACTTCACAAAAGTTGGCAAGACCATCTTTCACAGTCTGGGATATGAGCTGACTCTCGGGATTATTGTTATCAGGATTAACAAACTGCATCTCTAGGAAATCTGCAATTATTTGAGGTTCATCCTGATTAGTTTGGACTTAATTACTTTGAGGGGTGCGAAGTGGAGCAGCTCATTCTTTTTCTGAAGAGCTCTAACCTTGTTCCAAATGGAATTGTCGCGAGCCGACAAGTTTTGAGCTTGTCATTCCATTTAGCTCCTTCACTTATTCTTAGACTCTGCGCACTAACCTGTTGTATATATTTGGTTTTTAGCCAAGATAAACGATAGCGCTGCCAAAGCCTAAGGGTCTTGTTTCTCTATGCGATCAAGTGTTGGATTCTTGGAGTGAGCATAATTCGACGAACGGGCTTATTGACCAGCGGATAGGCACTAGCTTCAATGGCACTGTTTATTCGCCTGGTGATGTCTTCAACACGTCGATCGATGTCATCCAGCGGTCAGGGTCCATGAGGATGTCTTTGAATAGCTTCCAGTCTTGCTGATGCTTCACTTCTTTTCTGAAATTGATGTCGACATTGTCTAAGTTCAGCGCCACAGGCTTGTGGTCAGAAGAAAGATCATCCATCATAAAGATGATGTATGGCTTGAAGAAACCCTTTTTTAGTGAAATGTCAAGAACCTCACTAGAAGGGGAATGGTCACAGTGGTAGTTTTCCTCCACAGGTCCAGCAGAGATGATGTCATCTTTACCTTGTGTATATCTATAGAGAATCATAGATTCAGCGGTTTCAGCTTTGGTTTCAGCTCTGCCCGTATGAACATTGATCCACTGTAACATGCTTCTCGAGCTCAGTTAAAATCGTCTTAAACAGCACGCCATGAGTCCGCACGATAATCGTCGGGACATACATCTTCGTGATCCTTTGATCATCATTAGCCGAGCGACTCTGTCCATTCTTAGGATTCTTCTTTCCAGACGCGCTGACGACTTCTTCGTTTACTCTGAGGCGGTCTTTACGTAATCGATCCTCGTGCCCTTTATGAATTTTTATTACGAACATCAATCCAGGGACTGTTTTCTTCGTCTTCTTCACTTCCGTCGGAGGACTTCTTTTATTTCCACCGTTTGTTAAACAGTCATGATCAACAGTTATTTCCATTGTCTCCAATTCATGCACTTTGTTAGTAAAAGAAGTAGATTTAAAATTATTTCTTACCTCGTTATCTTTCATAAGAGTTCCCCGCCTTTGGAGTCCCGGAGCATTTCTCAAAGGCTTCCTTAAGTTCACTTATCTTGGAATGTCTTGGATGTTATATCTCTACGAGAGTCTTGAATTTGTTTGTTGATGTCGGATACACAATCGACAACCGACAATCGAACAGTGCAGGGAAAACGAAACGAGCGGTTCGAAAGCAACGCTTTCACTGCCATACTCGTCCAGAGAGTAACCAGGGGAAGTACACTGAACTAGGCAAGAAGCCAGACGAATCCTAATTAAGTCATCCAGAGGATAAGATGGAGTAGATTATTGATTGACGAGGGACAAGGGATACACAAGTTCAGATACAGGTATTTATAATGATGGAGACCAATCAAAATGAAAAGCATTATGGTTGGTTTATAAAATTCAGGATTGGAGAGGGCTTAGTGCCCAATGAAAATAATAACAAGGTAGAGAGTAATTAACTGGCAAAAGGGTTATTAGTCTAGTAAAGCCCAGAAGAGAAAACTATACGGAGAAAAATCTTATATACGGAATTGCTCTTATATCCCGTTACTGGTTGAATACAAACAGCAGATTTAAAGTTTTGAAATCAGTGGGGTCCATTGTGACAAGTTAAGGGGGCCCTTTTCGTGATTCAGTAATTTATCCGGTGGAACTTTAGAAATCTCAAGCGATTCCAAGAATTTTAGCTTCTTTGGTTCGTCAACACAATGTAGGATCCTAAAATTATCTACTGTTGTTACATGTCCCTGGCTATTATGTGCTCGGCAAAAGCAGACTTTTCGGGTCTGCTGTTTCTGATGTAACTAAAGTGTTCCTTTATGCGAGTGCAAATTCTCCTCCTGTTCTGGCCTGTATATTTACGGTCACAAGTTGTACAATTAATTTCATATATTCCGGATTTATCCTCCTTACAAACTTTAGAAGACTAAACAAGAGAAGAAAGTTGACAGGGGGACTAGAGAAGATAAGTAAAGCATATGGACTCAGGGTAGCATTTAAATGTAGCCATAACCTTAAACACCTATTTGGAAAGACGAAAGATAAAATTTGAATACGTATTAAATAATTAAAATTAAACACCATTGAGTGTGTTTAAATTTATTTAGTGGTAATCGTTGGATAAGTTGGAAGGCACATTGGGGGTTTTTGGACGAAACCTTATTTTCCCATACGTTCTCTTATTCGTTAATCACGGTTTTGCATATCACGGTGTTTGTTTTTTTTTTAACCTAACCCCCGTGATAAACGAGAATAGATGTATTTATTTTCATTGATTCCAGACTTAAATCCAAATAAAATTTTAATTAATGAAATATTTAGATCTTACAAGAGTAAGGCACATCGGTTCGAATTCGACTTCATGTACAAATACTGTAAAGTTCCCACGAAAATGCCTCTGAGTTGTTGAAAGTGCTCACTGCGCGCGCTGCACTGAGCACATAAAGTTCTAGATAACCAAAGTACGGAAATTAACTTCCATTATGCTAGCTATAGAATACTGGTTGTTGATTGTTTGGTTTGAGGTCACATGAGTTTGTCAGTCATTTTTTACCCAAACACTCATAGAAACGCATGTGGAAAGTGCAGTTTAGACTAACTTTTAAACGAAGTATTCGTTGATTAATACTGTAACCTGTACCCTTGATTTTACTACCTTATGTGAAGGGTGCCAATGTATCCAATATCCCATTGATTGGACCCCCCCCCCCTTTAATCACCACCTGACTCTAATGCAATGAATTCAAAAAAATCAGCTAGCTCAATATCAACCCTTTTAAAACAATCAAAACATTCAATCAAGGACAAAGGTTGGGTTCTTTAAAAAGTGGCAGGTTGTGACTTATTTATTCCAATAAGATATATCAAGAATTAGAATTAAATAAAAATCTTTTATTCAAGGTAAAAGAATACCAATGAGATACAAAAATAAATAAAAACTTACATCTAAGGAAAAAAGAGATAGCTCTTAACGCTCAAGAAGAAAGTTAATCTAAATCCCCAATTACTTACAACTATGATAAATATGCAAAAATTCAATAAATGGAAATGAGATAAAAATTCAATGAGCAAATCTCAAGCTTCTCAATCGCTCTGAGGATAGGGATAGCATTACTTAAAACTCAATTCTAATAAAGTTCTCTCAAATTGTTCTTTATCATACCTTTGTCATGACAACCAAAGAAATTTTACATATCAAAGTTCTTTCCTAGTTACAATTGCGTAGTTTCAGACACCTGCAGACTTGTGATCACTGTTAATCCAAACTTGGGCACAAAAACACCTTTTGTTTTAAACAGGCCATAAAATATTTCTCTTATCACTCTGAAGCACAAAAAACACACTTGAAGATAATCCGGATCGATTAGTGAGTGAGTCCACTGGAGGTCTCAAGGTGTCCCCACTAAGTTCAACAGAAGTTTTCAAATATGTAGCTGTCTTCCTCTCCCAATGTTGGGTTCCTAATCATGCCAGTTACTTGAAGAAAATTCCGTTATTTGCTTCCATTCGCTCTGAAGAATGTCGGGGTTCCAATTTCCAATTTCTTATTTCCAATTACCAATGATGACTCTACAATATGCTGATTACGTCCAGGTTCCATTTACAAACACTTAAAGAGCAGTTCTCACTCCTTTAAAATTGCCAAATCGGGGTTTCATTAGAGATGCCACCCTTAACAAGGAGATTACTCATATTTCCATGTTGATGAGTCTGCGCATTCCCAAAATTGAAAGGAGAAGCTATCTGATTACTTAACAAACTGTGAATTCAGCACAGAAGCCCTTTTCGTCACTACAGCCCACCTTCCAATTTCCATTGAGCCTAAAAAAAAAAATTTCCATACAAGAGGAGAGAGCGCGCAGCCTTCCTCTAGCCAACACCTTAGCAGAACTCATGACTTTCGATTTCCCACGAATTCTTTTATAGGAGCCATGCATCCGCTCTCCTTTCTCCCCCTCTCATTTCTCAAAGATCAACCAAAAAAAACACAATGTAGCATGATAGCAATAACTCTATATTCATTCCATGACACAAATGATCCTTAAGTCAACCCAATAATTCTTCCCATCAATTAATTCACAGACCAATGTCTGCTTAAATCACATAAATTCCAAAAAGAATAAGTTCATCCTGTTAGAACACCTCCCCTCCACTACTCTCACAATCGTGTAGTATTATAAGTGTCCAACACTAAAATAATCAATTCTATCAACATAACAAAGACCTATCACCAAAATTAATATTTATTCACATTCCCACCATAAAACTGAATAATACCTGCTATTATTCCACTAACCAAGTTTCCCCCCCAAAAAAAAAATCTCTACATAACACGTGATAACGTCACAATACAATTTTTTTAAAAACTCGAACATAGAAATTTGGATGGATAACTGAGTTAAATCGGCTTAAGGAAAATTTAAGCTTTTCTCGTTATCTGGAAGCGTTTAAAGACCTAAATTGAAACGGTTAAAAAGCAAAAGCACAAGTTAAAAATGACGTGTGGTCATCACGTGACTTTCTTTACGTAAATGTCCTGGTCCAAATACAGAAAAAATTAAACAACTGTTTAAAATGGCTACTTCCGATAGAAGTTTTGAAAAAGTTTGTGAATAAAAGTTACTTCAAATTAGCTTCTAAACACTTTGGTATAGATTCCAAATTTTCCTATACCATCTACTTTCGCCTATACTAACAAAATCTGAATTTTGATAAGAGTAAAACTGGTACTACCGTTTGGAATTTTGAAAATTTCGTTAACAAAAGTTGTTTAAAATTAGATTCTAAATACTTTTGTATACTTTATAAATTTTCCTATACCGTCATATTTCGCCTATTTTAGAAATAAAAACTGGATTTTGACAAGAGTAGAACTGGTATTTCCGGTTGGAACTTTGAAAAACATTTTTAACAAAAGTTGTTTAAAATTGTAATTGTAACACTTTTCGATCACTTCAAAATTATCATAAACGCAATGGTTAACGAGAAATTTCAAAATTTATATTTTGGCGCTGGAGTAAACTGATACTTCCGTTTCATCGATTCCACTGGAAAACTAATCGGACCTCCCGAGGAAGATTATAATCTTAAGTTTAAAGTTTGGTCTGGATAGCTTTAGTCGTTTGGACGCTATCGTGGTCACACACCCACACTGACAGACACACAGACATTTTCCAAAAACCACTTTTTCGCAATCTAGGTACCTGAAAACGTGAAGATCAGTGAAAATCTCGAGATCGAAATTTTTCGTGATTACAGTACTTCCTTATACACTGAGTGAGCATATTATTATGACTACCTTGTCAGTATCTCGTTTGGCCACCTTTTGCCTTTAATACTGCGGTGATTCTTCGTGGCATTTATTCCACGAGATGTTGGAAGGTGGTGGGAGGAATCTGACACAATGCCAGATGGATAGCCTATTCGACTTCGTCCCACAAATGCTCAATTGGATTGTGGGGGCCACCGAAGTAAGATAAAGTCCCCCTCATGTTCCTGGAACCACTCCTGCACAATACGAGCTCTGTGGCATGGCGCATTGTCTTGCTGGAAGTAGCTCTGCCATTGGGGTACGCCATCAATATGACAGGTTGGACTTGATCGGCGAAGACACGGAGGTATGCTGTGCCATCCAGACGTTGTTCAACACGTATTAACGGACCCAACGCATGCCAGGAAAACATTCCCCAGACCATAACACTGCCCGCACCGGCCTGAAGGGTTGTACTCATGCATGCGGGGTCCATGCTTACGTGCTGTTTCCGCCAGACTCTTATGCGGCCGTCTGCGTGATGTAACTGGAATCGTGACTCATCAGACCACATGATTTGTTTCCACTGCTTGATAGTCCAGTCCTTGTGCTCCTGAGCGAATTGAAGTCGTTTCCGTTTGTTGGCTGCAGGCAGCAAAGGTGTGCGGACAGGTCTTCGGCTTCCGTAGCCCATGCGATGCAGTGTGAGGCGAACAGTGCATTCAGAGACCGTTTTGGAGGAACCTGATTAAGGTCAGCAGTGATTTGATGCACAGTTGCCCTTCTGTTATCATTTACCAGTCGTGTCTCCGTTCTGTCCGATCATCAACCATCCGCGGGCGGCCACAACGCGAACGTTCAGACCCCATCTTCTGGCTAGCCGTCCAGTCTTTAAATACTTTAACGACGGCTGCTCTTGAGCACCCCACGAATGCTGCTGTTTCGCTGATACTTGCTCCATAGCTCCGAGCACCTACAATCATCCCGCGTTCGAAGGCTGTTAAATCGCGTCGTTTACACATAGTTGAAGAATGGAACACGTCTACTCTTGTCGACGACACTCAGCTTCCCTTTTTATATTGGTCCGGCCCGCTAGCAACATTGTGGCGACGTCCGTGCGCGCATTTGCATAAACATGTCAGGTCGTCATAATAATATGCTCACTCAGTGTACTATGTATAAGAAAGTTAAAATTGAATTCAAATCGGAAAATAAAATAAATATAAAAAATAACACTATTTAAGCACACTTTAAAAACTCCACTAAAATGTAAAAAATAATTGTTTTGGTGCCTCATTTAAAATTAAAAACTTTATGTGTGGCCTAATTCAGTATTTTATACGAACGGAGGGAGCATAGTGTAAAACTCAATTCATCATGTATTTAATATCAAAATAAATATTTGCATTCCCAATAACATCATAGAAATAAACATATATTTTACATTCTTAAATATTATGTATAAAATATAATTTTACCTTTTTCAATTTTATGAATTCCTATTTAAATAAGACACACCAAAAGGCTTTTTACTTTTTAAGCAAATCTTTTTAAAGTTTTTTGTTTAAAAAAGCTTGTTTTTTAAGTACTTTTTTATTTAAGCTAAATTAAGTATCATTCATCATTACAGGATGCAATATTTACTTGAATGTAAAGTTTCATATTGAATAAACGAAAATTCGCTAGTAAATAATAATAATTATTAACTGGAGATGCTCTCCAAGCATAGGTAATGATTTTTCAATTGAAAAATGGAAAGAAAAATTCTGCGACCTATATTCAAACCAGGAACCTCGACTATCATGGCCGACGCCTCTACCAATTGGGCTATCGCCAACGAGATTAATATAATTAGAGTGGAAATAACGACGCCATATTTGAAGCGAATTGAAGTGATGTCCGCCATGACAGTTGAGGTAAAAACTTTTAATATGATGCGAAGTCACAATACGAAGTATAAACATGCAGTTTATTACAATCATATTTATATGTGTATGCTGTATGTGTTGTATGCAGGAAATGAATATAAAAGGAAAATAATAATTCTCTGTGAAATTTATTCCATTTATTACAATATTATTATATACTGTATAGAAATAAGAGAAAATAAATATAATTATTATTGAATAACTCATGAATGGTATATGAGGGTTTTATCCTACTCCATATCTCAGCTGTTCAAATTATTGATGAAAAAGAAAAATTTTCTTTCCTATTTTTCATCAAATAATTATTCATTTGGGTTCTAAAGGGATATGTACATTCTGCTCTCGGAATTATTTATTTTACATTATTAAGTAGCGGAAGGATGGAGCTATTTATTGGTACAATGGAATCAAGCCAAAAACTGTGGACACAACTATAGAAAGAAAAATAACTCCAAAACCACTATTCCACATAATAAATTTTAATGACTCAGATGTACATTTCGGAAACTTCGTTTCCGAAATGTA
>JAHWFO010111228.1:14013-30788 GCA_023313115.1 Rhysida immarginata | reverse complement strand
AATCTCTTTTTGTGGAAAAGTGGTATCCGCCCTTCATCTGTGCACAATTATCCACAGTTCGACAAGGTCAGTTAATTATATTGTTTATATAATTTTAGCTATTAATTCAAAGAAGTTTTTGATTGTTTAATGCTTGATGCCAATCATAATTAAATATTACAATTTATTTGTATAGTTTAATTTATATTCATTAAATAATTTCATATTAAAATAACACAACGTCCTTCCTCCTTATTCTGCTGTCAATACATATTAACATGTGACACCTATCACGATTGAAGAAGTTGGAGACGTCATGCGTAAGATGAAAACCACTTTGGCGCTGGATCCATTAGGTCTATCCTCTCATATATTGAGAACATTTAGTTGCTTATTAGCCCGCCCATTAGCTCAAATTTTTAACTACTCTCTATCCACGGGTGTATTTCCCACGGCATTGATTATATAAGAAAGGTGATCCGCTTTCCTTTGTTAACTATCGCCCTGTTACTTCTCTTCGGTTTTTTGCTAAGGTTTTTGAGAAGCTTTTCTATATCGGAATGTCACAATACATATTATCGAACTATTTTATAACTGTCCGTCACCATGGTTTTGTACCTAAGAGAAGTATCGGTGCAGCTTGTTACGAGCTCCTCGAATTTGTTTCTGCCAATATGTCTATAAATAATTATGTAATAGCCGCTTATATAGACTTTTCCAAAGCTTTCGACCTAGTCTCTG
Organism: Rhysida immarginata; assembly: GCA_023313115.1. NCBI lineage: Eukaryota > Metazoa > Arthropoda > Chilopoda > Scolopendromorpha > Scolopendridae > Rhysida > Rhysida immarginata. The sequence continues at coordinate 30,068 of JAHWFO010111228.1, read as the reverse complement.
TTGAACATCTTTTATTTAAGTTATCTCGACAATACGGTATATTTGGTATTTCTTTATTGTGGTTAAAATCTTTTTTGATGGCTCGTAAGTATTTTTTAAAACTTTTTGATGCTACCTCTTCATTAATTGCGCGCAGTCTGGGAGTGCCTCAGGGGTCTATTCTTTCACCCCTATTATTTTGTTTAGTTATAAATGATATCGTTCCTCATATACAGCCTCATTCTCCATTAAAGATTTTATTGTATGCTGACGATGTTACTTTTTTAGCTGCGAGTAATGATTGCTCGGGCCTGATTTCTTTGCTTAATAATGCACTTAACGATTTATGCGTATGGGCTAAAGACAATAATTTACAAGTGAACGTGGATAAAACGAAGGTGATAGCATTTTATCAGAGAAATAAACAACCGTTCTTCCATTATATTTTGATAATCATATGTTCTCAACAGTGATATCATTTACATATTTCGGAGTTACGACTTCACATAATCTGTCGTAGGATCTGCACATTAATTTACTATTATCTAAACTGAATAGGAGGCAGGGACTTATTTCCCGCCTACGGTAGTTACCACGCTCAATTATCCTTCAGCTTCATTATGCCTGGATACATTCGTATCTTTGCTTTAGTATTGTGTACTGGGGCTCATCCTCTTCGCACAATCTCTCTAGAGCACGGGTGACCAAGATTTCTGTCCGCGGGCAATTTTTCTCCCCCCCCCCCCCTATTGCACATTATGTTGATCAGTTCCTTAAAGTCGAGTTGTTAATTATCAATTCGATACTGCAAAAAAACCCCAAACCGAGGCAGTTTTTAATATTAAACCATGGCTGGCGATTTATACCTTTATGTATACCTTTATTATTTGTTAACCGTGGTTATATTTGTTTTTTTGTAATTGTGTTGTATGTTAGTTTGTTTGATTTGCTTTTAATTAATGCTTGTTGACCCCTAGTGGCCTACCCTCGGTTTTTTGACCATACAGGCACCTGTGGGTTCAACTTATTTCATCCTGTCAATTTCTTAAGTAAATAAATAAATATTTGTGATTATGGCAATGCATATTAATAAGAAGTATCTCATGACCAACATTGTAAAGCAAAGTTGTGTTTTATACATAACAAGCAGTGGTATCCGGCGTTGCCCGGGATAATTATACATGTAGGTAAACAAAACAATCTCAAAAAATTAAATTATAACTCCCAATTAGTTAAATAATAACTCAATACAACACAGGACAAAGGGACTATTTTTTCTACGAAAAATATGAAAATCAGGATTTCTAGGTGATATACCGGGACTTTATCTAAACACTTCTTGACTTGCCTCACCACTGCGGAGCATCATTAGATACTTTAGATTCAAGTTTTTCTTGCCCTTGACGTAGAAGCTCTTATACCCTCTTGCTGTATTCGAAACGTCCGTTGTTCAGATGTTTCAAATGCCCGTATAGCTTTTTCTGTTTTAGTTGCAGAGTTTCTCTGACCAATACTCGTTATTTCTCTTTCCTTTCCAGACACATAAATTTTTGCTACTCGTCTGGACGTTTGCATCAATAGACGCTGCCTTATTAATGTTCTGTCACTGCATCATCATTTTATGCTTATTATTAATAATTCTTGGAAACGAACGTTCAATCATCGCATTATCAGCATCTCAGTTTCCAAAATATACAGGGTGTAAATGGACGACGTTTCACAAATTTAAGGATATGTTGAGGATGAAACTCTAAGCAAAAAAGTCTAGTCGCGTTTTTCGACCTGTGGCTCCGTTAAAAAGTTATAGCGCTTTAAAATTCGGTATCGGTAAGGAATATCGGCATCGGTATCGGCCAGGGTGATTCTAAAACGTCGTGCCCAAATGAAAAGGCAGGTAGAGGGTGAAATTCTGAGCAAAAAAGTCTAGTCGCGTTTTTCGAACTGAAGCTCCGTTAAAAAGTTATAGCGCTAAGTTGAAAATTGCTCAGCGTCTGTCACGAAACTTTAAAGCAAACAGTCACGCTGCACAAACAGTCACGCTGCACAAACAGTTACACTGCACAAACAGTTTTTAAAAAAATGTTAATCAACAAAATGCTCGATGTGACGACCGTTGGCACCATAACACAATTGGGCACGGAACCTAACTGACGCCAAAACATCGGCAAGCTTGGCTGGTGTCACTCCTCGGCACGATCCCTGGATTCGTTCAACCAGATCCTCCAGTGAGGCGGGCTGCGTAGCATAAACCTTGTCCTTCAGGTATCCCCACAAGTGGTGTAAAATCAGGGGAGCGGGGTGGCCAACGAACTGGTCCTCCTCGGCCAATCCATTGTTGTCCAAACATCTCACTTAGACGCTCGCGAACGACCAACCCATAATGTGGAGGAGCTCCATCATGCTGAAACCACGTGCGATGATACGAGGCCAATGGCAAATTATCAATGAAGTCTGTGACTACCAGGTTGAGAATTTCAGCCCGGTAGCGTTCTGCAGTCAGTGTTCCATCGTAAAAATACGGTCCAATCACAGTGTCATTGTACAATCCACACCACACATTGATTCTCCAGTTCTCATTGATGAGTTGCTTCTTGCAGACATCGTGAGTTTTCGTCTGCCCAATGATGATGGTTGTGCCTGTTGATAACTCCATCCCTGATGAACTGGGCTTCATCTGTCCACAACACCTCATGAATGGCAGGTAAGTAACCAGTTGCAGAAAGCGGCCCTAGCAACATAATCCAATGGCAGTAACTCCTGGTGACAATGAATATAGTATGGGTGAAAATGATGTGCGTATATAATATTGAGAACAGTTCTCTGATGGCACCCAACATCAGAAGCAATTGCTCTGCTGCTTGTGTGGGGATTTGCAGCAACTGCAGCCAGAACTAGTGTTGTTGTATCCTCGTAGCCTTGTGCCCTTGGTCGTCCTCGTTCTACATTAACATTCCGTGTAGCCTCGAATCTTTGAATAATGTGACGCATTGTTTGACGAGATAGATGGCGTTCGTTAGGGTATCTGTCTCGATAAAACCTAACTGCAGCATGTAGGTTTATCCTTGCCTCTCCGAAGTAGAAGTTCATGTTGACCATTTCCGGAACAGTGTAGCTTGCCATCCTGGTATTGTTCTGTTTTCTGTGTGCTGAAACATGCCTTTTATTTGCTTTTCCGCATGAAAGTGAATGTGAGTATGGTAATTTATGTTAATATTTTGATTTGCATGCTTTACATGGTGAAAATATCAACATTCAGTTTTCCTTGTGCAGTGCGACTGTTGGTAAGCTACAAACAGTTGACCATGTGATTGTGGGTGATTGGTTGGTCCGATTTGGATGATTTTTTTTGTTTTGTTTATTTTTTTATGCTGAATAAATTTGCAATTGGGTTTTTTTCTCTATCCCTTACGGTTTTTGAGATAAATTTTGAATGTGTCCTAATTTGCATATTTGGAAAAGTTCACCATGGGATAGGCCGCGCACAACTTCCTATTCATTGGATTCATCAAAATTGACATATCTGCTTCGGTTCAAAAAATAAAAGGGGGGTTCAGACTTTTGTATTCACCCTGTATATTGTTGATCCTTGCATAGTATTGGTGCATTGCGTGTTGACACCATTGTTGATACCTATTGTTGCAAAAACTTTTCCTTACATTTTTGGTCATGAGATATATATTGTTGGTCCGTGCAGAGTGTTTGTGAATTGCGAGTTGATACCATTGTTGATAGCCGGCTGGGTGGCCGAGAGGGCTAGGGCGTACGCTTTCTAGTTCTCGAGTCCGCCTAGCTGTGGGTTTGAATCCCGCCGTGGGCATTGATGTTTGTGTTTCTCCCGGGCTGCGTACAGATATAACTAGTGTAAAAGGCGCAAAATGACCTAAGTAGTCGACGCCTTAAATTCTAGAATCCCCCCCCCATTGTTGATAAGTATTGTTGCACAAACTTTGCCTTGCATTGTTGGTCATGAGATATATGCCTTGCTATACCAATGAATATCGATTTTTTATCATAAATTATTATTCTTTCGAAATCTGAGGTAGACGGTGAACTTCCTCGTACTTTGCATGCAAAATTTCATCAAGATCGGAATAAAACTGTAGATTTGCAGAAGAAACAAACAAACCCACAAACAAACAAACATCCTTCTTTATAGGTATCCGGCGTTGCCCGGGATAAGTACACTCGTAGGTAAAGAGAACGATCTCAAAAATTTAATTATAACTCCCAACTAGTTAAATAATATCTCAGTCAATACAACACAGAGCAAAGATACTATCCTTTCTACAAAAAATACGAAATACATGAAGTCTATGTGATATACCGGGACTATATCTAAACTCTTCTTGCCTTACCTCACCACTGCAGAGCATCACCAGAAACTTTAGACTCTTGCCCTTGACGTAGAAGCTCTTATACCTTCTTGTTCTGTTCGAAACTGCCGTTGTTCAGATGGTTCAAATGCCCGTATAGCTTTTTCTGTTTTAGTTGCAGAGTTTCTCTGACCAATACTCGTTCTTTCTGTATCTTTTCATATACATAAATTTTTGCCAGTCGTCTGGACGTTTGATAGGGAGCTCAAGGGAGAAACGCGTTACTCCTTGGCCTCATCAATAGCTCTGCGTTATTAATGTTTTGTCACTGCATCATCATTTTATGCTCATTATTAATAATTCTTGGAAACGAACGTTCAATCAACGCATTATCAGCATATCAGTTACCAAATATACACATTCCCACAGAAAATAGTCAAAATATATTTTTTTGAAATGTTTAGATCTGATGTGCCACCAAATAAGATAGATGAGAACATTTGTGTGGCTCGGACTTTTCTTTTTGGATTAAATTTTGCAATATCTTAAAAAAAACACATGAAAACTCTAAAAAAAAATTTTTACAGGCTCACAATGGATGGACCTATCCAAGGATGCCACTGCTAGTCTAAATAATTTCTTACTCACGTAATCTTACTTTAGATGTATACTTGATGTTGTTGCAATTTCCTTTCTTCTTTCGATGTCTTGAAGCAAAAATTGGCCATTCATCACTATGTGTAGCCTAGCGGTCGCCGATCCTTCTATTTACTTGCTTACCATTTCTATGCATTGTTACAAATTGAAACTTATCCATATTGCATCATCATTTTATGTTCATTGTTATAATTCTTGGAAAGATTGCTTTAACATTACATCGGAAAGATTGTTTGTTTGTTTTTTATACAAATCTATAGTTTTATTCCGATCTTGATGAAAGTTTGCATACTTGACCTTCAAAGCATGAGGAAGGTCACTGTCTACTTCAGATTTCGAAAAAATAATAATTATTGATAAAAATCGATATTCATGTTTATGGCAAGGCATAATAATGAGAAATATCTTATGACTAACAATGCAAGGAAAAGTTTGTGCAACAATGTTTATCAACAATGGTATCAACACGGAATTCAAAAATACTCTGCACGGACCAACCATATATATCTCATGACCAACAATGCAAGGAAAAGTTTCTACAACAATAGGTTTCACAATGGTTTCAACACGCAATGCACCAACACTATGCAAGGATCAACAATACATATCTCATGACCAACAATGAAAGGCAAAGTTTGTGCAATATAGATAAGTTTCAATTTGTATCAATGCTTAGAATTCCTGTTATTCGGGCTTTTCTTAGAAAAGAGAGTTCTTAATAATTAACAATTTCTTGAAAATCTATAAAAATGATTAATAACTGGAGATAATGGAGAGTTAGCAGACGACAGAGGAAGCACTCCTCTAGCTCCGAGCTGTGTTGACCAAATGGTAAGCAAGTAAATAGAAGAATCGGCGACCGCCAGCTTACTCAAAGTGAAGAATGACCAAGTTTTTCTTCAAGACATTGAGAGAAGAGTGGGAATTGCAACAACATCAAGAGTTCTTCTAAAGTAAAATTACGTGAGTAAGAAATTATATAGACTAGCAGTGGCATCCTTGGAGAGGTCCATCCATTATGAGCTTTTAAAAATCTTTTTTCGAATTTTCATTAAGAATTTTTACTGTATTAATTCTAAGCGTTTTCATGTGTTTATTTTTAAGATTTGCAAAATTTAATCCAAAATAAAAGTCCGAGCCACACGAGGTTATCACCTACTTTATATGGTAACACATCAGATCCAAACATTTCATAAAAATACATAATGACTATATTCTGTGTGAATGTGAATATTTTGGAAACTGAAATGCTGATAATGCGATGTTTGAACATTCGTTTCCAATAAGTATTATTAATTAGCATAAAATGATGCTGTGACAGGACATAAATAAGGCAGCGTCTATTGAGGAGGCAAAGAAGCCACACGTGTCTCCCTTCAGCTCCCTATCAAACGTCCCGACGACTTGCAAAAATTTATGTCTGGAAACGAAAGAGAAGGAAAGAATTTTGGTCAGAGAAACTCTGCAGCTAAAACAGAAAAGTGGGTATTAAATAGAGCTAAACGAGCTTCTACATCAAGGGAAAGAAAGAGTTGGGTCGAAAGTATCCAGTGACATTCCCCGGTGGTAAGGATGGATATTGTTTTAATCTGAGGCAAATCATCTAGAATTCCTTTTTTTCGGATTTTTCGTAGAATGGATAGTCCCTTTGCTCTGTGTTGTATTGATTGTTGTATTATTAACCATTTTGCAGTTATAATTTAACTTTTTTAGAGCGTTTTGTTTACCTACAAGTGTAATTATCCCGGGCAACGCGGGGTCCTCTGCCAGTCTATCTATATATATATATATATATATATAAAGAAGGGTGTTTGTGGGTTTGGTTGGGTTCTTATACAAATCTAAAGTCTTATTCCGAACTTTATGAAATTTTGCATACTTGATCTTCAAAGCATGAGGAAGGTCACCTCAGATTTCGAAAATATACCAATTATCGATGATAAATCGATATGCATGCTGATGGCAGGGCATATTAATAAGAGGTATCACATGACCCACAATGCAAGGAAAAGTTTATGCAACAATAGGTATCAAAAATGGTATCAACACGTAATTTTTCAACGCTATGCAGGGACCAACAATATACGAGGTCTGTTCAAAAAATACGTAGACTGACGTCATAAAACAAAATATACTTTATTCAGAAGTTACACATCTGGGTCCCCTTCAAAGTACTCTCCTCCCCGACGCACACACTTATCCCAACGGTGTTTCCACTTTTGGAAACAGTCCTGGAACGCTTCTTTTGTGATGTCCTTCAGCGCCTTCGTCGCATTTGCCTTTATGTCGGGAATCGTCTCAAATCTCCTTCCTTTCAAAGGTCTTTTGAGTTTGGGAAACAAGAAGAAGTCACAAGGAGCGAGGTCAGGTGAGTAGGGTGGGTGAGGAAGAACAGTGATCGAGTGTTTGGCCAAAAACTCTCGAGTTCTGAGGGCTGAATGGGCTGGAGCGTTGTCGTGATGAAACAACCAGTCACCACTCGTCCACATTTCTGGCCTTTTTCGCCTTTTCAGTGGCAGTTTTTCCGAGTTTAACACAAAATTTCACAGCAACTCTTTGCTTGTTCAAGTCACTCATTCTAAAAATCCGTCAAACGAAAAAAAACCACTTCACAAACAACCGCGTAGCTAATCAACCAATACTGATATTTGCAATCAAAAATTTGCCTTGCAATCAGCGGATCTGTTAGAAGATGGCGACACCAAGCGATTTTGATTGGGACCAACAGGGCCCGCGCAATTCAAACAGTCTACGTATTTTTTGAACAGACCTCGTATATCTCAGGACCAACAATGCAAGGTAAAGTTTGTGCTTTATAAATAAGATTCAATTTGTAACAATGCATAGAATTCCTGCTGTTCGGTCTTTTTTTAGAATAGTTATTCTTAAAACTTAACATTTTCTTTAAAATCTTTAAAAATGAGCACTAGCATGAGAAAATGGAGCATTAGCAGACTATTTTGAAAGAGTGGAAAGGTGACAGATGAATTCGTCCTATTATTCCAAGTTGTATTTGAGAGCGTGTTAACAAGAGAAAATGGTACTGCTAGATCACAGAAAGTGATGAATGCCCAAGTTTTGCTTGAAGACATCGAGAACAGTGTGCGATTGCATCACCATATTACCAAATAGTGAATAATCAATGTTCTGTAAGATTGTTGGGATTGCAAAGCACACAGAAACAAGTTTTCTGCCTTCAGCACCCAAACAAATGTCCAGACGATTTGTGTGTTTGGACCCCTTGAACACAGTAGAACGTTTTAGACGCGAAGCCACCTACTCCTTCCGCTTCCATTGGGTTGGTTATAACAGGAACGCTGGATGGTCTCGGTCGACAGTTTACGACATACATCAACTCAACTCTTCGAAAGATACATGTAAATTCATATCGTTCAAAATGCCAACAAAGAAAAAAAAAGAGTATTGTTCAGAGAAAAGAAAAAGTTATCCTGGCGTCGGAAACATCTGAACAATGGGAACTTCGTCTACTGTAAGAAATTGTAGAATTACTGAAAACTAATTTGCGTTATTGTTTAACTTCTTCAGAGTGTTCGTTTCACCTACAACTGGAATTATCCCGGGGAAAGCATAACGTTCCTGTAGTTCGCTCTTTTCATAGAGCTGATAGTTCTTAGAACCTAATATTTTCTTGAAAATCTTTGGAAATGAACAATAACTGGAGATAATGGGGAGTTAGCAAACTATTGAGAAACTGAACAAGTGTCACGTGCCTATAATTACGCAGTGGAAGAGAACAGAAACAAAAGCACTGAAATAACTAGCTTGAAACATAGACCAACATTTAAAAGAAAAAAACAAGATTTATTATTCTTGAGTGGAAACAGAAAAACAATAAAAATTATTTCCAGTTTATTTGCTTTCTTAATGATACGGGGTAAGAACTTTTGTACTAGAAGAAGATAAACGAATGCAAGTACTATAAATTTCAAATTCTCAGATTACTTAACAATGTGCTCTAATGACTTATTATGAGCTCAAAACTTTTAGGCCAGATAAACCTTACTCCTAAAGATTCAACATAAATAATCAAATACAGAACACCTACATATAGGCCTACTTAAATATAAAGGTAAATAAATTTAGCAAAAATTGTATTGTAATCACAAGCACAATGTAAAGAAAACAATTAGAAAACTTTATTAAAATCTTCCGACTTCCGCGTAAACATAAATAGAACGCTTAACTGCGTAGTTGATCAAACTTTCAAATTTCGGTACATTAAATTAAGTTCAGTCCGAGAGAAAGTCTTAAATCAGTAACAAATTAAACAGGCACTTCAGAGTTCAAGGTTCAAACACAAAACCACGATAATAATAGACAAAAATTAAAAATTAAACACACATGAATCTCGTGAATAATCCAGTAAGAACTTAATCGGTAAAGAAAAAAAAATGTGCTAACCAGCTCTACGTTATTCTCAGCCTGCTCAAATAAGATAATTAATTAACTTCCACAACCGCTACTTTTAAACATTGGCAGCTCTCTAATATAAGATATTCTTAGCTGAAGACGCTAAATACATTATCAGCACTACACGAAGCTCCACCGACTATTCCGTTATTACATTTCACTAAGTCGGGACGACCGAAGCACAAATGCGTCACTTCGCTGTTTTGGAATTTGCGAAGCCATTACACAAAAATTCTACGGCATATATCTTGTCGTTTAAAACAAAAATAGGATAATATGAGCATTTCAAGACAAACAAAAACCAAGTGCTTACTGTTAAGAAGACGACAGGTAGACCGTGTACCGTTTTTGTAAAAGTATCGGTTGAATTTATGCAAGTCTGGAGAGGATAACGCCTCGGGTATCGGAACGATTTCCACAAACTGTACCGTAAGGCCTTACGAGAATTAACGTAAGTCTCGAGTAGTTTTATTTTGGTTAGATAATTTTTAAGAGAACATTTTTTGATTTTTGTGTCTGAATGAAATGAATTGTAGTGCAGTTTTTGAATTAAGTACTATTTACCTTTTGTTTTCATGTTGTTTTCTCCTTTCGAGTTTTCTACCTTTACAGCCCGCACCCGAGTTTATTCAACAGGGGAAGAAAAGTGGATCTGATCACTAGACCGAAAGCACAAGACAGTTTTTCGAAGGACGATATGGAACTTTAGCGTTTTAATTTCTGACAAGAGGTGTAGTGACTTAGTTTTGTAAGCGTGTTTTCTCATCAGATTATTTGCTGTAGAGCTCATGAGCTTTGCTCCACGTTTTTCTTTTCTTTGAAATGTCTTTTCTGAAAGTAAATATGCTTATTCTTTTTTTTTTTTTTACCTTACCCTCGGCTCGGAAGCGGAGTTCTCTGAAGAAAGAAACTGATTAACGGAATTTCGAGAAAACTGGGACTAACGCAATTAATTATTTTACGTGGACCTTGTGGAATTTTTTTCTGAGAAGAGAACACGCAAACTTGGAAGCGTCACTGCAGACCTCTTTGTTTTAACGATTTTTCCTCTGATTGTCAGTTTGCAGTCTGATATATAAAGGATTGTTTCCTGCTGAAAACCCATGTATTGTCTTTTTTTGAATTTCTGTTTTGTAAATTATTGTTTTTGTTGAAGTCTGAAAAATCAATAAAAATGGAGCCGGCCATAGGGCTAAAGCTAATTCTGGGCTTGTAATTTTTGAGTTGCTTTGAGTAATATTCTCTGTGGGACTTTCTCCAATCGTTCTTTGCTTTCCGCAGCTTTCTATCTCAATCCCCGCCTTCGCTTTTGCTCAATTCACACATACTCGTCTCCTATCGCTTTCCTATCCGCTAGGCCGAGCCTTTCCTTCTCTACTCCCTCGTCTTCTCTTCACGCTTTTACCAACTCGTACCCTTTTCCAGCGCCTCCTTCCCTCTTTCCTGAAGTCAAATCTCCCGCCTTTCTCTTCTCGTGCTGCATTTCGAAAGCTCTCTTCCCCCAAAAGATTCTTGTTTTGTTACAGCGGGGTTTTGTTTGTGCGAATGACCTAGAAGTCTTAAGTTCCCAGCCGGTCGTCGACGATGCAAGCGTGTCAACGGAGGAAATGACGACTGCTAGACCACACAAGGTGGCGAATGCCCAAGGTCTGCTTCAAGACATCGAGAGCAGAGTGCGATGTGCATCAACAGATAACCCAGTAGATAATAATGCCATCCAGTTTGTTGGAATTACAGAGCACACAGGCACAAACTATCATGTGCATCCACTGCCAGCCAAGAAGAGAGTTGTTTCACCGAAGTTATAGTTGCCATATATTCCACTTAACGCTAGGAAAACTGAGCAGAAATTGAGTTTAACAGACCGTAGAGATAGGACAGTCTCTTTCGAGGAGGCAAAGAGATACACTTGTTTCACTTCAGCTCCTAAACAAATGTTCAGACCATTGGCAAACGTTTGTATGTTTGGAACCCTTGAACAGAGTAGAACCTTCAAGACGTGACGCCAACTTCCTCTTCCACTACAAGTGGGTTGGTATAATCGATATTCATTATGATGTCAAGACATACTAAAAAGAGACATCTCATGGACAACAATGCTAGGCAAAGTTTGTAAAACAATAGGCACATCGTGTTGTATCAACAATGGTATCAACACGCAATTCACCAAGAATCTGCACGGACCAGCATTAAATATCTTATGACCAACCAATACAAAGTGTATAATTTAAATAGGTTCATTAATAATGAATATTCTATTCTACCTCTGCGAAATAGAAAACAAAATTGAATTTGTAACAATGCATAGAATGACTGTTGTTCGGGCTTTTCATAGAATTGCTAGTTCTTAGAACTTAACATTTTCTTGAAAATCTTTAAAAATGATCATCAAACTGGAGATCATGGAGAATTAGCAGACTATTAAAAAAGAGTGGAAAAGTGACAGAGGAAGCAGTCCCTTCGCTCGGACGACAATTGACGACATAACCGATAACAAAGCATACATCAATTCGAATCTTCAAATCAACAAGCATTCTGTATTATGCTCTATAATAATCGTTCGAAAGAGACATGTTAATTCATAAGCTTATTTATCGAAAACAACTTCAAGAAATGAATGGTCAGAAAAGATAAAAAGTTATCCGAGCTTCGGAAACAGGTGAACAACTGTTGCCATATATTTACACTTAACGCCAGGAAAATCGAGCATAAATTGAGTATAATAGACCACAGAGAGAAGACAGTCACTAAGGCTGAGGCAAAGAGATACACGTGTTTCACTTCAGCTCCCAAACAAATGTTCAGAACATTGGCGAAAGTTTATATTTTTGGAACCTTTGAACAGAGTAGAACCTTCAAGACGTGACCGCAACTTCCTCTTCCTCTGCCAGTGGGTTGAGTATTATCAATATTCATTATGATGGCAAGACATACTATTAAGAGACATGTGATGGACAACAATGCAAGGCAAAGTTTGTAAAACAGTAGGCTCATCGGGTTTGTATCAAGAATGGTATCGACACTCAATTCACCAACAATATTATGCATAACCAACAATACTTATTTGCTTCGTCTACAACAGGAAATTGTAGAATTACTGCAAACCATTTTGAATTATTATTTAACTTCTTGAGGTTCTTCTGTTTAATAATAATAATTATAAACTGGAGATTGTCCCCAAACACAGGTAATAATTTTTCTTTTTTTTCCTTTGAAAAATGGAAGGAAAAATTCTGCGACCTGGATTCGAACCAGGAATCTCGACTATCATGGCCGACGCCTCTACCATTTGGTCTATCGCAGACACCCGGACAGCCAAGCTGTCACAAGGTGTCTTAAAGACAACCAAGTTGTCACGGTTGAAAGCCCAATGGGAGGCGGGCTCTTGGCTCTCAGATCCATTAGCTATTGTTTGAATTATTAGAGCTTATGTTGTATGCGCAAGGAGTGTGGCCGAGAGCCCCTCTTTGGTGCTTTAAATTCAAAGTATGAATTAAAGTTCGTTTTTATTTTTTCCCCTCATTACTTGTGTTCATATAGTTCATTACTGCCACTGTTTCAGCACATGACACAAGTGAGGAGGAAAGTTTGATAGCAGCGCAAGTACGAATTGGCCTCTGTTTGTGCCCAGTGTTATCAGCAAGTTTATGCTACAAATTTGTTATTTCGGTGTGACTCTTTGTGCTTCAGTGATTGAAACTGTTTAGATTGTGGTCCAATTGAGGACGACAGTTAAAAGTTGGGAAATTTGGAGAATAAATCAAAACAGCAAAAAGTTAAGAAGCAAATTTGCAAGGAGTCGGCCATGTTTTCAAAGAAAATTGCGTATGAACTGGGATATATGCTATATTTCAGAGGGCCAATAGAGCCTCATATTAATAAATTTAAAAATTTAATGGCACGTCATAAAGTTGTAAACCAGCGTTTAGTTTTTAAATATATCCTGATTACGCTGCCTCATCACATCAGATACATCTGAGTGAGTATGAAAATGCTTCTACGGAAGAATTGTTTCAAGAAGCTGTTCACTGTTTGCAGCCTAAAAACAGTGTTAATTCTACCCGGTCAGATAAAAAATGTTGTTCGGATGCATTAGATATAAATATGATTAGCAAGACAAGTGGACAGTTTGAAGAGTATACTGATGTGGGAGAATGGGCAACCTGCCATAGAATTATCATAGACGCGTACGAAGAGGCCCGACGGTTAAATTCCGTAGCTGGTGATAATAATGGTGTGTTAAAAACTGCTAGTTTAATGGAAAAGGAAGAGAGTAAGCGCAAGGAAAATAGTTGTACAAAGAACATAGTGGTGAATGGAGTTGGTGATAAGGTACAAGAAAGAACTAGTTGGTTAAAATTAAATGATAGACAGCAGTCCAGTCAGGGACTTGCTCCTCAAACCAATATAAATAAAATGGCGGTAGATGTTAGTTGCCAAACGACAGATTGTGGTAATTCGTCGCGTGAAACTGTAACTCAAGAATTGCTTAGTCGGTTAAAACAAACCTTAGCGATAATAGAGGTGTTAAGTAAATCAAGAGACTCCTAAAGTAGCCAAGGAGCAAAATATAGTAAAGGAGAATACCGATGGTGATATTAGGAATCGTGGTCATAATTACGTACAAACTAATATAGTGCATCAAAAAGTAAGACAACGACATAGTAAAAAGAAGAATCCAGAGAAGCAGGGCTCTAGCACAGTACCAGTGTTGTCACTGCATTCTTCAAATCCTTCTCAAAGGCATTTTAACCTAGTTAAAAAGTGCGATAAAAAGTCTGCAGTTGATGGTGTGAAAAAGAAACGCAGAGGTAAATCACAGGTACGTGATAGTAAAAGTTTAAAAAGAGAAGGGGATTCGCAAAATTGTGATACGATCTCGTGGATGACTATATTTTCGGTAGAGGAAACCGGCACGACTCCAAATCGACGGGGACGAAACGAGTTCTCTGGTTCAAAGCGTCGATATCAGAAGTCAAAAAAACATAGCGAAAAGAGACATGTTAAACCGGATCAGTATCGGACTAAGTTCAAGGGAGTTAAAAGACGGTATTCCAATTATTATGGGAATAACCATAGAGAACGTTGTGAAAATGTAATTCCAAGTCAACAAAAACGAAACAGGTTCTCCCATTTTAAGTATCGTTGCCGTAAATCAAAAAAGTGCGATGGTATGCAAGCGCTATATAATATGGAGTATAAAAATAATTATGAAGAACACGGTAAACAACTAACGCCGGTATATAGTATTTGGTCCCAAAATCAACGGCAAGCTAAGCCGAGCGATTTTTATAGCAATAAGAAAAAAAAGCCAGTCTGGGCAGCATGTGAATCAACGGGACTGTATTAGTTTCTTAAAAAATAAAAATATTTCGCAGGCTCTTGTCTATAAGGACAATTCGCTGCGTTCAAGGCGGGGGAGAATGTCAGGGCAATATTCCGATCGCGAGAGAGGAGAGCCCGATAGAGTGACGTCATCGCCGGCAGCGTCATCCTCATCGTTTCGAGCTCTGAGTAAAAATCAAACACGAAAGATTGAGTGATCATCGTCGGAGTCAGCGTCATTGACGTCAGTGGAAAAAAGAACGAATGGAGAGAGATAAAGAGCGATGACGAAAAAGACGTCAGAGAAAGGTTTTTCAATTGAAGGAGAAAGTGCGGTTGGAGGGAGGAAGATAGAGTTTTACGACCGGAGTAAAAGGGAGAGAAAGGACGGTAAATGGAGAGAATGGGAAGTTGCGGAGAGAAGGAAAGGCATGCATAGACTGGTTTATCAAAGACTGTTGCCGGAGGGTTTTCGAGACGAAAACGAACCGCGTTTGCGAACGGCAAGTGATAAGGTCGCCATTACGTGAATACGTGAGAGATTCACCGGTGTGTGTGTGTTAGACCTCTCCAGTAAAGAAATTACACAGAAGGAAGGTAATTTCTTTAACGAAGGCGGCAGTGCTGGTATCCGTTATGTGATTATATGCCCTGGACTCTGAAAGCTTACCTGGCGGAAGACCTCGGCGGGATCGTAAGCTTGCCGAAAGAATAGCCAGCTGGCTTGTTTGTTTTGTTGCGGCTCCGAGATTGTTTGATTGGGAGCGCGCTCGTCCCAGCATTCTTCTCAACGTATCCCTTTTATAATATTAAGATGCTAAGACATTTATATTTGGATATATCTCTGACAGGATGGACGGTTATATCACGGATATGGTGACCATCACGAAGGCGCAGTAAGTGACTTCTCTTTATATTATTCTGTTAAGGAGGGTTATTGCACCCAGGAGTTAGATATATCATATTGCATATTGGATTAGGATCCAAGCATTCCTGATTTTGATAAGAAGACAATTGGGTGCTGTAATTATTATTTAACCTTGTCGTTGCGAAGTAATTGCGTGTCGGGCAGTTGTTAATTACAAGGCCGTGGCACCTACGCGGAACTTTTATGTATAATGCTATTGCGCATTATTGTTGGAAACTCTATATTTTTGGTGAAGCCATTTCTGGACTAGTTTATGTTATGTTAATGCTCACCACGACTGACCAAGAATAGCAAACTGAGTGCACCAATTAGATTCGGCTGTAAATGCATATAAGTTTTGTGCATTTTATGTATGAATGACTAGGGAGTCCATTGGCTATTGTTTGAATTATTAGAGCTTATGTTGTATGCGCAAGGAGTGT
>JAHWFO010111228.1:0-11643 GCA_023313115.1 Rhysida immarginata | reverse complement strand
ACATCCCTGTGCTGGAAGAAGGTGTTTGTGATGGAAAGTCCATTGTTGCAACAGAGATCCAACAAGCACCTCCCATTCGCATTTAAATCGGGGTCACCATTCCTCCCAATCACGCCTCTCCACGTTTGGTCATCAGCCCCTACGTGTGCATTGAAGTCGCCCATCAGGATGACAGAATCTGCACTCCCTCTTCTGCTAAGAGCAGCATCAACTTCATCTAGAAAAAGTGGGTACTCTGTGACTATCCCTAGAGAGAAAGACCGTTTTCCTATCTGAAGCCTCAGGAGACACAGTCTTCCACCTAAGGGGGTCCAATCTGCAACATAATCTGCCAGCTGGGGACTTGTGAGTATCCCCACTCCCGCCTGGGCAGTCATGTTAGGGTCGACACCAGAGTAGAAAAGCTTCCACCCTCTTTCTAAGTCCACAGTTCCAGAACCCGGACGTTTCGTAGAGGTAATACCTATGATATCCAGTCAATACCGTTTGGCTTCCTCCACTAACTCTGATTCCTTTCCTGTCATGGAGAATACGTTCCAAGTGCCTCATTGAATTGGCCTCAATTAACAAATTTCGATTATGAGTAGATGGATCATGCTTGAATGCAGTATACATGTTTATTATCTTTCCACCTCAGGAGAGTGTTAGATGACCACCAACTACGCTTAGACCTATTGGAAAACGTAAGTTGGTAACACAAACCGGTATGTAGAAGGGCTTGCTTAATACTGTCTTGCATAAAGTTAAACAGTTTGTTAACATAAGTCTCGTGAAAAAAGACCGACCAATCTAACGAAGGTAATATGTTATTAAACTTTAACCAATTCACATTTTTGAAAGTATAGCACACACGATGTTCTTGATTATTATTTTGATATCTCATAGTTATATCAAAAATTTACAGGTAATAGCAACATGATCACATTTGGGAATATCACAATAAGTCAGCGTATACGTTGTCCAGTACAAAGGTATAACAACTTGATCAAGGATGGTGCTGGACGTTTGAGTAACACTAATAGGAGTAACTATAATATGATGGAGGGCGCAGGTTTCAAACACGTTAATTAAGAGTCCTTTATTATGTGATTGTGATCCAAAATCTTTATTGAAATCACCAACAATGATGTCAATGCCAAACTGCCTATGAGTTGCTAATAAACAAGTGACAAGATCAGTAATTGGATAGTAGGCAGGTCTATAGAGCACCATAAGATTAATTGAAACGGAATTCAGAATGCAGCGTACACAAAGAAATTCAAAACCAGCATCATCTTCCTTCTGGAGGATTTGATATTTCCAATCACTAGATATAAGTAAGGCCGCTCCTCCACCCCTGGAATCACGATCCTGACGAATGGCGTTATAATTCGAATTTGTAAGAAATTTTGAAGGTGAAACGGAGTTAACCACGTTTCAACAATAGCACATAAATCAGAAGTCTGTAATGATATCCATATAGAAATGTCGTCTATTTTATTGTTGACTGACCTAGCTTTTAGATAACTTAATATAAACTGACGGTTTTGCGGCTTAGAAGTTTGATGAGCGTCGCTAGTGAGGTGGTTATGTCCATTGGTGTTAATCCGGCTTGGTAGGCCTCGCTAAGGTAGACGATGAAGCGTATGATTCAGGTAATAAGTCCGGGTTACGTCCAATAAAGGTTCGGACTCGCAGCCCTCTCGAGCAATTGAAGGCAGCCAAAATATCATTATCATTATTCCAGTGAACCTTTACAAAAAACATTTTTGATTTAGATCCGGCCTTTGTGATCCAGTTACCACATTGAATCACTTGAAGTCCTTAAGGAATTAGTCAGCTGTGAGGCGTAACAGTATCTTGAAGGTTACCGATGCACAAACGAACTGTAGAATTATTACGAATAGGAAAATTCCAGGTGGAATTATCTTTAGTATTAGTTAGACGTTGGTTGTTTTTGATAGAAAAATCATTCAACGAGAGCTGATATACATGTGTGGATCGCACAAGATGATCCTGTTCCTTATCCAATGATCATTATCATGAGTAAGTTCCTCGGCGTCAGATTCACAAGTATCTACAATATCTTGAGACATCGAGAATTTAGTCGCAAGCGTTTCCTTAGCGGATAGAGTGTATAGATTTACCCACATCAGATCTATTGGGCGGAAACTGGCACTGCTCGGGCAAGGGAAGAACAGGTAGAATGGAAGAAATTAACCCACAATTTGTAACCAATTTGGACTATCATTAATTTACGTTATATTCATTCATGACACCTCATTCCAAGTCGTCTGATATATTACATGCCATATTTTGGCAATGAAATTTCCAATGACCCATAATGGTTCCACTATACCATAATGGTTCCACTAAACCAGGTTCCTTGAAACCAATTTGGACTATCATTAATTTTACGTTATATTCATTCATGAAATATCATTCAAAGTCGTTTAATATATTACATGCCATATTTTAGCATGAAAGTTCCAATGAACCATAATTGTTCCACTAAACCAGAATGCTTCCACTAAACCAGGTTCCATGAAACCAATTTGGACTATCATTAATTTTACATTATATGCATTCATGACACCTCATTCCAAGTACTTTTATATATTACGTGCCATATTTTAGCATGGAAAGTTTCAATGAACCATAATGGTTCCACTAAAACAGGTTCCTTGAAACCAATTTGGACTGTCATTAATTTTACGTTATATTCATTCATGTCACCTCATTCCAAGTCGTTTGATATATTACATGCTATATTTTAGCATTGAAAGTTCTAATGGACCATCAGGGTTCCACTAAACCAGGTTCCTTAAAACCAATTTCGACTATCATTAATTTCACATTATATTCATTCATGACACATCATTCCAACTCGTTTGCTATATTACATGCTATATTTTAGCATTGAAAGTTCCAATGAACCATAAAGATTCCACTAAACCAGGTTCCTTGAAACCAAATTCGACTGTCATTAATTTTATGTTTTATTCATTCATGACGCATAATCACAAATTGTTTGATATATTACATGCCATATCTTATCATTAAAAATATTTGAGAGTGTCATAAGGGTACCATTACAGCACGTGCCATTGTTTCGATTACAACCTTTTTCAAAATGGTTCATTTCCTGAACCATATTTATTAATTGGCGAAAATAGTAAATTATATCCGCTTCTATCTCGTCGTTACGATTTGTTTGATATATACTTATTATATCTCTCTAATGAAAATTGCTAGGTGGGGTCGTGAAGGTTATATGACTAAAATTATTTTTAGTAACGATTAAAGACTTGTTAACCTCTGTCTTTGTGCCTAATTTCGTATACGAATATTGCATAGAGCGCCATTCCATGCTGGTGGTGACCTTTTGAACCAATTTTTTTTTGGTAGGTATCAACTTCCCATGCCCTCTTGTATAATATTACCAAATATTATAGCTTTTGGTCCAGTAGTTTTTTTTTTATGGCCATGTCAAAATGTAACTTTAATTATAAAGACCCTGTATTACTTAATATACAGTGCTATTCAAAAGTATAAGACCAGGCGTTTTTTTGGTAATTTTTATATCCATAATGAAACAAATGTCAAACAAAACTACAACTTTGGATTAAATAAAAATATTTCTGTAATAAGTTATGCAAAAAATCACAAAAACCACATTTGCAAAAGTATAAGACCACCCTGAAAAAATGGAACTCTCCTACCACTTTTTTGCATATGAATGAATTGGCACAACTAATCGAACTTCAGAAGTGCTGTGATACAGTCAGAAGGAATATACAGGGGTTTATAGACAATATCTAAGCCTACACATCTCAGCGAATCTGAAATCTGAATAATTTGGATACTATACGGTAGTGGGAAATCGTAGCGCCATATTGCTGCAACGATTGGTCATTCAAAATGTGCTGTTGCCAATGTATTAGCCAGAAGACATGATGGGTATGGAAAATCTAGGACAGGACGACCAAAACTTCTGTCTGAAAGATCTCGTTGTCACATCTGTGCTCTTGCTACCAGGGAGAAAATGTCAGCAGTGAAAATAAAATCCAGTATGAACATCTCCTGTTCCACGAGCACCAGTACAAGAGTTTTGAGTACTTCACAGAACATACGATACTGTAAAGAAAAGACAGCACCGTCCCTAACACCAAGACACAAAACAGAACATCTGTCCTTTGCCCGTAAAACCATGTACAGCCATGAATGGCACTCTGTAATTTTTTGTGATGAGAAGAAGTTTAATCTCGACGGGCCTGATGGCATTCACTTTTACTGGCTCGATTTACGGCAGTCCACAACAGTGAAGATGAGCCGTCAAATGGGAGGAGGTGCAGTCATGGTTTGGTGTGGATTTTCTGCTCTCGGAAAAACGGACTGTGTTGTTATCAATGGACCCATGACGTCAGTGGAGTATCGGAAGATGACAGACCAGCAACTTCAGGCCTATGGTGAAATTCTAGGAGGGCCCGAGTTTAGTTTTCAAGAAGATAACACATCCTGCCCCACGTCCAACATGATGAAACTGGTTTCAAACACAAAATATTAAGTTTCTTCTATGGCCTGCAAGATCACGGACTTGAACCCCATTGAAAACCTTCGGGGTTTACTGGCAAGAGATGTTTATAAAGATGGGCAGCAGTTTCAAACGACTGATGAACTGATATCAGCAATTTTCGCTGCGTGGGAGTTAGTTTCATGTGAAACTTTACTGAGATTGGTTGAGTCCATGCCAGAAGGTATTTTCGATGTAATCTATAACTTTGGAGGAATCACAAAATACTAAAACAGCATGATCGCAGTGTTGCTTGTTCATGGTCTTATACTTTTGCACATGTGTTTTTAGTGCTTTTTTTGCATAACTTATTACAGAAATATTTTTACTTAATCCAAAGTTGTAGTTTTGTTTGACATTTGTTTCATTATGGATATAAAAATTGTCAGAAAAAATGATGCGCCTGTTTTCTCTTTAGCATTAAAAAACGCCTGGTCTTATACTTTTGAATAGCACTGTATCTCTCCATTGAAAATTGCTAGGTGGGGTCGTGAAGACTATTTGCGCACGTGCTATTGAACCGGTTTAGATAATATTTGTGATT
This sequence comes from Rhysida immarginata, assembly GCA_023313115.1. NCBI lineage: Eukaryota > Metazoa > Arthropoda > Chilopoda > Scolopendromorpha > Scolopendridae > Rhysida > Rhysida immarginata. Next base: position 6,547 of record JAHWFO010111228.1, on the reverse strand, counting down.
AATTCGTGCTATGTACCATATTCATCGACTGACGAAAATAATAATGAATAACCGCTTCCATCTCGTCATTACGATTTGTTTGATATACAAACAGTTTCAAAATGTTAAGACCACCCTGCACTTTCATCTCCTTGCTAAACCTTTTATTTTTGTTTTTGCAAAATACAAGGTTTAACAGGCATTTCGAGTTAGGATTACAATAGTAGTATACAAGCACTGTCATAGAACAAATTAGCATTAACACATATCAAAACAAAAGAAAGTTATACGGCATCAAAGCTTGGAACAGTGTGTCACAAAGTTAGGACCACTGTCAAATTGTAAAAGTCCATCACTGATTAATATTTTGTTACGTCACCCTTTGCTTTGATAACTGCTGCAATACGGTGAGGCATACTGACAACAAGGTTTGTACATAATCGAGGACTGATATTAGACCATTCCTCAATCAAAACGTTCTCCAAATCTTGTTTAGTGCGAGGTTTCCTTATCTGAACATGTTTTTTTCATTTGTGACCATATATTCTCAATGGATGACAAATCGGGACTGTCGGCAGGCCACGGAAGTACTTGAATGTCTTTCTTCAAGCCAGCGTTTAGTAGAAGTAGCGGCATGACATTTTGCTCCACCTTGTTGAAAAATGAAGCGCCGACGACGTGGCAATAGATGGCAAAAGTGAAGTTTCTAGAATATCAGGGTACTTTTCACCATTCACAGTCCCGTTAGTAAACTGTAAAGAACCAGTGCCAACACCAGACATGCATCCCCAAACCATTAGCTTAGCTGGAAACTTTGAGCTGCGTTGAACGCAATCAGGCAAGTATTCTTCACCCTTCTGTCTAATCACTTTGCGACCAACACTTCCAAAACAAACCTCAAAAGTTGATTCATCACTAAATATTATGGTGCTCCACTTCGGAGGAGACCAGCCCTGACGTTCCTTTGCCCATGCTAGTCGATTTCCTTTTTGTTTTTCAGTCAGAAGTGGTTTTGATTTTGCGTTGCAGGATTTATAACCCATCTTTGCAAGGCGCCGTCGACACGTAGCAGTTGAGACACTGTTGCCAATGACTTCACACCAATTTGCTGCTATTTCAGGAACAGGTACATGTCGTTTTCTGATGACAATTCGCCTCAGAGCAGTGTCATCACGTTTTGTTGTAGATGTAGGCCGTCCGGTTGACTTCTTCGGAGCAAATAGTTCTACTTTCATTATAACGTTTAATGGTGTTTAACACGCCTGTTTTATTGATATGTAACTTCTTAGCTATTTGTATGCTGCTGTGTCCTTTTAGATGACTTTTAATTATAACACTCCTGATTTCCAAGCTGAGAGTCTTTGTTTTCCCCATTTTGTGACACTTTTACATGAAATCACACAAACGAAAGCATATGTAAATAAGATTACATGCCTCTTTATTCTCCTTTTACCCTTTTTCAGTTAATGGATGAATCCAAATGGAATATCCCATTGTTTTCAATGAAAGTTCAGTGATGGACTTAACATTTTGACATTGGTCCTAACTTTGTGAAACACTGTTCCAAGCTTTGATGCCGTATAACTTTTTTTTGTTTTGAAAACTGTTAATACTAATTTGTTACAAGATAGTGCTTGTGTACTGTTATCGTAACTACCTCAAAATGTTTGTTAAACCTTGTATTTTGCAGAAACAAAAATAAAATGTTTAATGGGGAGATGAAAATGCAGGGTGGCCTTAACATTTTATAAACTGACTGTATTACTCAATATATCTTCCCATTGAAAATTGCTAGGCGGGAAAATAGAGGTACCATTTGTGCACGTTCCAACGAACCGATTTAGATAATATTTATAATTGGTTTGTGCCATGAACCATATTCATCGACTGACGAAAACAGATTTTGAAAATCTTTCATAGCCTCGGAGGAGTTAGAGTTACAGACAGACGGACAGACAGACACGTTTCTACACACTGATAGCATAAAGCACCTTTCGGTACTTAATAAATGATTAAAGATAGCTGACAAAACATTAAAATCAACTGATTATCAGAATTACACATCAGCTGAAATCATTGAAATTACAATACAACCAAAAAACATCCAACTAACTACATGTCCCCCAGTAAGGGTTCCTTGATTAAATTAAATTACGAGATACGCCCATGGGGAAGGCCGTGGCCTGGTGGGCTTTCATTGAACAACTTCTACGAAGTTAAGCTACTTCAGGCACGGCTTGTTACTGGATGGGCGACCATCCGTGATAGCCAATCTTCACCCCCCGGCTGCTGCGACCATCATACAGCAGTCGTGAATCCAGGTCCATCCAGGGACCCAACTCGTCTGCCTCTGGCCATACAGGCCCTGGATGGACGTATTGGATCTAATTAATTTACTAAATGAATATAAATAAATAAATAAAATGTAAAATAGACATGAGATGAATATCCAGTAGCTCTGCATAATTTCAGCATTGATTACTAAAGTTATTAACGAATATAAAAAGTTATGAGTTAGGAAGCATCGTCATTGACAGGTAATAAGCTTATTACAATAACTTTTTATTAATCTACTAATAATTTTTATTAATTATCAAGGACTTACTTTCATCACTTCATCCACTGCCCTGGGATCCGACGATTTGCTTTTGATCTCGCTCAAATGGAAGGTCGTATCCATTTCATTCAGTGTTGATCCTCTGGCTCCTAATGCAACCATTTCAAATGCTGCTAAGATGCATAATCCACTTATAAAATTATTTTCTCCTGATGGAAGTTTGTTGTGCATATCGATTGAAAACTGATTAGTAGCTAATGCCACCTCCGAAATCATTTCGTCTGAATTATCACTACCGCATGCTTTGCTCATTATTGTGATCAAAATAATTAAAATTAGTTTTCCCATTGTTTGCACGACTAGTAAGAAAATTATACAAACTATTTGGTATCTTAATAGTTATTTGGTATCTGTAAGCAGAAATAAATGGTATATATTGATATAAACATTAAATAATAATCTGTAGCAAAAGATTAGAGCATAAAGCATATTATAGCTTAACTAAAATCTTAATATGTATTACCTTGCCTATTAATTTAAATCAATATTACTGCGATGTAATTTGAGGATGAATGTTTTTTTTCCTGTTGCAAGTAGGGAAATTTTAAGTGAGGAAAGTACGTTGAAATTTCGCTCAGCTTTTTTATTTCCAAAAAAATTGGTCACGCAATATTTAAAGCATCCGGATAAACATGTTTATAGCTGTCAATGGGAAAATGACACGGATGTTTAACGTCATGGATTTGTCCTATCTTTCCCTAACACTCTCCGATGAACTTTTCTCGCGTTTTTTTCATACACCTTTATTTTTTGGCCGGCCAGGTGGCCGAGACGGCTAGGGCATAGGCTTTCTAGTAATCGAGTCCGCCTGGTCGTTGGTTCGAATCCCGCCATGAGCATGGATGTTAGCGTTTGTCCCGGGCTGCGTACAGATATAACTTGTGTAAAAGGCACAAAATGACTTTAGTAGTCAACGCCAAAATTTCTAATAAACCAACCAACCAACCATCAAAATGGAAATAAAAGCTGCAGTAAATATATAATTATTTCGACCAACCGTACACCTTTTAAATGTCTTAGTTATTTTCAATTTGGTGTAATTCTTCCAAGCATTAATAGTAATCGATAATGTTGACCTTCTGAATAATTATTTATTCTCGGCATCGGCTTTTTATTTAGGACAAAAAATATTCTCCACCATCTAAGAGAGTATTACAGAGATGAGCATTTCTATTAGCCATTCTTTCTTTAGCAATCTACTAAATAAAATGGATGCAAAATATGGTTGTCCCTTTGAAGTCTCAAAAATGGTGGAAATGTTAATGAAATCATAAGCGGTGGAAATCCTAATCTTTATATTTAATTAAACTTTTGGATCATAATTAAGAGTAAGCATGCTGATCGAATGTATCTCTACCGTGAGTGGCTAATGTGAAAGGAACAGGTCTTGGCTTCAGCTTTGGGAAAATCAGTTACTTAGTGTCAAGTCGTCAGACGGGAAGGGCCGACATGATTGTCAAGGGTGGCTTGGAATCATGCCGGCAGGTAAAGAGCTCGGCACAGCAAGAAAACTCTCCTTCAAGCGATGATCTAAGCAGAAAAAGAGAGAAAAGGATGAAGGCAGGTAATTGGCGGGAGCAGTGCACCGCCTTTGAATCTTCGAAGAAGGAATGAAAGGAGAGGCGCAGTACCCGAACCGGATGATATTCCCAATTACCGTCACGCCAAAAATGCCGCCCGAAACTCGTGCCCTGCTGTCTTTTGCCATAATCGACATCTAACAAAGACGGATAAATGTTGCCGAGAAATAAGACGGAGAAAGAGGCCCGCCACGCGCCTGCCGAGATCAAACAAATTTTTCTACTAAACTTCAACGTGAAGAAGCTATCATCACAAGGGAAGAACAGATGAGTGACCATTGCAATTATTCCTCTATAGTATTTTTCAAAAAAAAAAGACCGTTGACCTTTGTTCGGGTCAGAGTGGAAACCAATCAGATGCAAGTACTGTTGATACATTGCTTTCTCCGGCAGTTAGAGAGAGCTAATTCTTAATGTTTTAATGCTGATTCTAATTGTTTGTAAACTCCCACATCGTGATTTTTTTAAGTAAACAAATTAGAGTTTTCAAATATTTAATCTACTCTATTTGTAAGGAAAATTTATTGAAATGTGTGACGATCTGAAGCGCGAGGGCGTGGAGCAATGAACGGAATAACTAAGTGATAAGCAGCCAATTCTGATTGGTTCATTTCGTTGGTCTAATTTAATGAAAAATATTATAATAATTAAAGTTTTGTTTTTCGATATCCGAGGTACCGCCACGTGACAAGAGGCCCCACATGTCAAGAAGCCCGAGTGACGTTAATGCGAATTATCTTATTGGCAAAATCCAATGTAATTTAAAGATTCAAAAATCTCGTACCTATCAGCCCTCATGCATTAGGAGTCAGCCATATGTTTCAAGAGCTATTCCATGTGCTACGCCTCCCCATTTGAAAAGACCATTGTAGGTAATACGGAATTTAATTTAACTCAAAACACTAAACGTAATTTGAACTTAACCTGTCGCACTAAAACATTTAATTGCAGGCATTGTTGAAAAGTCGAATAGCGATTTGAAGCAATCCGAAACCTCGCTAGTTGATGTCTCAGCCAATCAGGTTCCAGAGGACCCTCAGAAATTCCATCCTGTCGAAGGACCAGCCGTGGACAGTATCATTCCACCCGCTTTATCAGCCGGTATTCCCGTGGGGTGCCCTAGGGTTAATCCGCGATTATGCAAGGAGGAATCATCCAGGGGTAGAATTAAATATATTATTAAAATTTAGTTAAACATAAAATTCTCTGATATCCTTTGATAGTGGTGAATGAGCTTTAATTAATTGAAGGCTCGGAGCAATAAGGAAATAACCGACAGGAAGAAGTTCTTACTAAATGTAATAATTACTGCTTGTGAAATCCATTTACAATATGTTTCAGTAACAGCTGCACAAGTAAACTGCAATCATAAATAAGCAAAACATCAACCATATAGATTTACGGATTCTTTAAAAATATAACATAACTTTTTTCAAAAAATTCTTCCTGTGGGTTACGTCCTTATTGCCCCGAGCCCTTCAAATGTTGTTGGTTTTCTTCTCAATTAGTTCTCCTACCGATGGTTGACTTACCTTTTTTAAGGTCGCCGCCGTCCAAATTAGCGGTGCCTATCTAAGGTAAAATATTTGTGTCCAGCCCTAAAGAGGACCAGCCTAGAGCTGCCTCGTTATTAGTTTGCATATTGAGCGTCATTTCACCCGACCCGGAGTCTACCTGTGCTCCCCTGCTTATGCCTTTCATTTCAAGAGAAAATTTCTTCATTAATGTCTGTACGGACGACGAGGATTCAACTGAAATTCATGCTAAATTTTGAAATATATATCATACTTTTTATATCATATCTGTTATGTCACACGAATACAAATGCAAATATATTCATTTGAATTCGTTTTGAACTTGACTTTATGATCAGTTCCTGTCAATCTCACTTCTTTTGTAATTATCTTATATTCAATTTTATTATGCGTTCTTTTCTCTTGTTTACATTTTTATGCATTTAGTCTTAAAATATAATTAAGCCTATCTCTCGTTGTTCCGACCCGCAAAGTTTCGGAGCGTCATTTGTATCGTGTGCAAAAGAAAGAAACGAAAGTTTCTCACGAACGAACTTTTCTTATCCTTTTCGGTGCGGTCGAGGGCAATGATTGGTCGGTTTGAAGCTTTCCCGCGCAGCGAGCGTTGTTTATAAAAAAGGGGAAAAGCGGTACATCTCTCTCTCTCTCTCTCTCTCTCTCTCTCTCTGTGCTTTTGTTCTCATCTCTCTCGCACGTGTGCACTCCTTCGTGGGAGGTCTCTCAACTGAGTCCTGTCACTATGATTCCTATATCAAATGCTCTTTCAATAATGATTCCAATGCAAAGTATCATATTTGATTTCTCAATTATCTATGATGAACAATTGTGAATATCGA
>JAHWFO010111222.1:0-11576 GCA_023313115.1 Rhysida immarginata | reverse complement strand
TCACGACAGTAGGTCGCAGCGGTGATCGTCTCCCCCTGCTGCAGGAAACTGTAATGCACTATACCACGGATGGGTTTTCCGTAAGTTCATGTGGGACCAATTTGTCCTGCTTTTTCACCTTGCCGATGGTCCTAAGGTGTCTACTGACAGTCGCCGCTGATACAGCATGATCCCCTGCAAGGTCCCGAACAGTTTATGACGGGTCCTCTTCCACAGATCACTTCAGATCAGCGTCATTCAACACGTTGGGCGGTCTGCCGCGTCGCTCGTTTGCCAGGTCCGTCACTCCCGCCCGGAATTTTTGGAACCCACGTTGGACAGTACGTTCGTTTATGGTGACTACACCGAATACCTTATTGATGTTTCGAGAGGCGTTGGATGCAGTGTGATTCAACCTGAACTCGTAATTCGTATGAAGTCATGACTATCTTCGCTTGGGTTCAAACTCTATTAAATATCATCGCAGACATGCAAATTTCAGGCAGCTGGTTGCTGATAGGTTTATCTCTGGGAATGTACCACTTCGTTATGGGTACTTGCTGAATACTGAAACGCGGACCCACCTCGAAATCCGGCATTTGATATGCAACGACTTGATATCTATACATATAAAAGGCAATGTAAGTATGTTTGTCCGATTTTAAAAGGCAACTTAGAAGTTAGCTATAAAGTTAAAATTTAACACACAGCCGTGTAATATTAGGAGGTGTTGAAAAGACACGCCCTGGCACTGAAAAGTCACCTGACTATTTTAGTCCAAGCAACAATGTAGTATTCATTGTTTCCATGTTGGATTTTAGCAATCAGTATTTTTTCGTTTGTTAGAAACAATGAAGGTTACATTGTTGCTTCGACTAAGAAGATGTACGAGGCGCATTCAAGATATAACACCTCCTATTTTTTTGTCTCACAAACTAATCACACGAAAACGCGAAGCTTGTGTCACTTCTCGACGTAATCTTCCTGCAGCTGTACACATTTTTCACAACGGCGACGCTATGATTCCATGGTTTAGGAGTTTGCTTTGACCAGTGGAAAATCGCTGATGCAATAGCGGCGCGGCTAGTGAATGTGCATCCTTGGTAACAGCCAAAAGTCGCTAGGAGCTAGGTCAGGTGAATAGGGAGCAACTTGGAAACTGCCCAGTAATACTTGCTACTTAAACACACGGATCCTAGAATTTTTTTAGTTTATACTACTCCATTGCAAAAAAATAGAATAATGTTTTATTATGAACTTCCAATGTGATTGACGTGCTTATTTCACCACCAAATCACACGAAAAGCAAAACACGGCATATTCAAGCACAAGGCTAGAATATGAATTGTTGAAAAAATATTAGAATAAGCTGCCCCCCATTGCAAAAAAATAGAATAGTTGATTATTCAGTTTTTCAACGAATTGTATCCAAGTTAATATTGCATATATTAATAGAACCTTTCCCTGAAACACAGAGTGCTTTAGTGTTCCAAAAGTTGCACTTATGGGGCGCAAAAAAGACATCACTGAAAATACTAAGGAGATCATCGTGAACGCACATAAAACAGGACTAACGCAGACCAGGATTGCAGAAATAGCTGGATGGTCTCAAGCAACTGTTTTCAAGAATAGTCCGTGCTCACCAGAACAATAAGAATGTCCAAGCCCAGCGTATAAACAATCGCTCCAGATGTGGAAGAATACCTAAGACCACAACCCGGGATGAGAGAGCACTCTTGAGAATTGCTAGGAAACATCGATTCAAAAGTCTGCGACATCTCCACTTCATATGGAAAACCAATCACGGAGTCAGAGTATCTAAACGGACTACGTGGAGAAGACTACGCTGCCATGGTTACTTCTCTAGAATTCCGAAAATCAAGCCTATGTTGACGAAAACTCAACGAAAAAAATCGTCTGAGATGGTGCAAACGGCGACAATACTGGGGTGATGAAGAATGGAGCAAAATTTTGTTTAGTGATGAATCTGTGTTTTGCCTTGTGCATGGAGATCAAGGAATCAGGGTGTCGAGGAAGAAAGAAGAAGCGTTTCGATAAGTTTGCCACGTCGGTGATGGTGTGGGGTTGCATGTCCTCACATTGTGCGTGGAACAGTGAACGCAGATGTTTACACGGAAATTCTGGACTCTTACATGATTCCTTCGGCAGAAGAACTGTATGAGGATGACGAGTTTATCTTCCAACAGGATGGGCCATCGTCCCACGCACAATGACGACATGGCTCAGAGATGGTGGTATAAATGTGCTTCCATGGCCTCCCAGTTCACCGGATTTAAATCCGATTGAGAATCTGTGGGTCATAATGAAGAAAAAACTCTCTGAGCATATTCCCAGCAGTAGACAAGAACTTGTGTCTGCAATTCGACATATCTGGGCATGTCAATTTCAAGACAAACGTGTTGTCAGCTTGTTAACAATATGCCACGTCGTATGCAAGCTGTGATAAGTGCAAAAGGCAACGCAACAAAGTATTAACATCGATAACATTGAGTGTTCATATAAACTATTCTATTTTTTTGCAATGGAGTTGTATAAGTCATACATAATTATTTTGTTTTTATGGTTTCACCCTTTATTCTCATATACGCTCACTATCTTATACATCATTCACACCCATTCACAAACTTGTGCTTATTCATGCGCATCTCATTCATAGTTTGACATTCAAATTCCTCATAAACTTCTTAAGTTTGTTTTCGTAATGATAACTTGCGCATTCTCATCTGATTATTATTAAGAAATAGAAAAGAAGAACAACCCGGTTTGGTAATTCTTATCTAAAATAACCACGAATGAAAAAGGAGCGTTTTTCTTCCTCTTCTCTTTCTTTCTCTCGACACCCACGACCAAAATGCCTGACAAAATCTCTCCTGTCTGAGTCGATGGACGGTAACAGAAAAGCCCCATTGTCTATTTGGTCGACACACTTGAGCGACCGTCCGTCCGTCGGCTAATAGGGCGGCGGCGATGGCGTTGAAAGCGGCCGTTTCATGATCGTAGAGTAAGCTACGTAAGTTTGTAGGAAGACTGATTACTGAATTAAAAAAAAATGGAGGGGTGGTAACATGTATAGAATGTTTTCATTGTACTGTTCCATTGTTTTCTTCATTTCTATGCAAAAGGAGTTTCGGTAATCGGAGTGTGTGTGGGTGTGTTTCTGCGCATTGTGTTGTGTTTGGAGCTTTCTGAGAGCTGAAAATTGCATGCTTGTCAAAAGGAAATGGGTCAACGACAGTGGAATTGGTTGTAAAAGAGTGAATCTTTTGGATTTACGGCTGATAAAAGGAGCTTTGTGCCTATCAGTTGCACGTCGGTGATTATGTCGAACGATTTATCACACGCTCATTCACGCACGAAAGTTTTTTTAAAAAAATATACAGACAGATGATGATGATGATGATGAAAAAAAGAAAATGAAATATCGGTGCTACGTGCTCTTGAATTAAAATAAAGAAGCGATTGATTCTAAATATGACGTCTTTTCAGAGATTTATTTGCATGTTTCGTTGTACTTCATCGACTTAAAGGGAAGGTTATACCTTATTCTTTATATTCTCATATTGACCATGAAAGCCTATCCAAATTTCTTCATCCGCATTATAATTAGCGTTACACGACCTAAGCCTCATCAGCGTTATCGCTCACTTGATTATTTTCAGTTTAAACAACTAAATAGGTTGACTCATCCACAAATTGCATCCATCTAATTAACCACTTAAATTAATATTCAAAATTAACTGTGTTCGTGGCCAACTCTAATATAAGACGCATTCTTGCAGTTCTCCGACCCCCACCTCCACCTTTTGGCATTTAGTTTGTTTTTTTTTAATTTCGCTCTTGAAAAGAACAAATATCCTCTCTCTCTCTCTTTCTTTTTCTTTTTTTTTATATTTAAAAGCTTTTGTTTTTATCGCCGCTCGCTAAAAAAAGATTTCGTTTGGATTGAATAAACCGGGGTTGGTGAGAATTTTTTTCCTCCCTCATCGACAGGAAAAAGGAAACTGACGCTTTTTTTTTTTCCATTTGCAGTTTTTAATCATTCGAGTGAATGGAACCTTCAATTAGATTGCTATTATTATATTCGTTATTATTATTATTATGATTAATATAATTTATTAACATTCTATTTGTATTTTTTAAACATCAAATTTGTTTTCCTTCTTATTTCATGTTGGCTCGTTTTGAATGTAGGAATGTTCTCGTTTTTCTTCTTTAAACCTTAATTTTCCCTGTTTCCTTTTCCTTTCTCTTTTTTTTTTTGTTAATATTTTTTTTAAGAAAAATCTTTTTTTTTTTTTTTGTTGAAATTTTTAAAATTTATAAAATTCTGAATGTTTCGTGATTTTAATCGCATGATATGGGTTATCTCGAAGAATTCTGAGAAATATAAAATGAGCTGAGTAAAATTAAGTTTTGATTAATTAGAAAAATAATGTTGAATAAAAAGCAAATACAACTTGGACTGATTGGAAAATACGCGTGAAAAAAAAAAAAATTGAAAACCGGAACTGCATGCTAAAAACCTTATTATCTAGGGTTGCATTTAATCTCTACATTTACACTTCCTCATGATTTTAAAAGTAAGTTTAATAAGATAATTGAACAGTTTTATTATTTTAAAATAAATGAACAGATCGAATTATATGATTAAAATTTAAAATAGATTCTTAAATGGTTTCTTCAAGAGTTTTTTTTTTTTTTTTATTATACTACAAGTACACTACTGGTCAAACAGTTTTCAAGAATCGAATTTATTAAAGAGTACAACATTCAAAATAATACAATTGATTTTGGTAATAATTATACATTATTATTTTCAATTACAAAAAAAATAAATAAGAAAATAAGCATGGACAGAAGTATTCATACCCCAATGAAATGGGAATGTCCTATTCAAATTAGAACTCTCTTTTAAAAAGTAAGTTGCATATCACGACATTCTGTTACTTTTTAATCTCGCCACTGTGCCGTATAATTTTCATGTTTTTCTACGATTTTGCTGAAAATACATAAAATCGAAAAAAGGTAATAAAATTTCACTCCAAGAAAATAGCATGTGTGACATCATCTTTATCAAGATCTAACCAAAATTTGTGACCGTACAAAACGAATTCGGAATCATACAGTTATGAAGAATAGAAAAATATTGTCAAAAAAGGATCAGTTCTGAATTGAAAAATTCTGGACTTGTTACAGTGTCAAGCAGAACTGTACGTCGACTGTTGCTGAAAAGAATTCATAAGATAAAACGGCTGCAATTTGCTATAGAACATGTAAGGTAAGAATACTTTTGTGCATGTTTATTTTCTTAATTATTTTTTTGTAATTGAATAAAATAATGTATTACTACCAAAATCACCCATTGTGCATTATTTTCAACTAGCAGAGGTACCTGGCGTTGCCCGGGATAATTACCTTGTAGGTAAAGAGAACGATCTCAGAAAATTAAATTATAACTCCCAATTAATTAAATAATATCTCAATCAATACAACACAGAGCAAAGGGACTATCCATTCTACGAAAAATACGAAAACCAGGAAGTCTAGCTGATATACCGGGACTTTATCTAAACTCTTCTTGACTTGCCTAACCACAGCGGAGCATCACTTTAGACTCAAGTCTTTCTTGCCCTGGTTATACCTTCTTGCTCTATTTAAATTTTGCAATATCTTAAAAATAAACACATGAAAACGCTTAGGATTAATACAGTAAAAATTCTTAATGAAAATTCGAAAATTTTTTTTTAAAGACTCACAATGGATGGACCTCTCCAAGGATGCCACTGCTAGTCTAAATAATTTCTTACTCACATAATCTTACTTTAGATGTACACTTGATGTTCGTAGATTTCCCTTTCTTCTCTCGAGGTCTTGAATCAAAACTTGGCCATTCATCTCTTTGTGTAGTCTAGCGATCGCCGATTCTTCTATTGACATGCTTACCATTTGCTCAATACATCACTGAGCTAAAGGAGTGCTTCCTCTGTCGTCTTTCCACTCTTTCTCAATAGTCTGCTAACTCTCCATTATCTCCAGTTACTGATCATTTTTAAAGATTTTCAAGAAATTGTTCAGTCATGAATAACAGGAATTCTATGCATTGTTACAAATTAAAATTTATCTATATTGCACAAACTTTCTTTTCATTATAGGTCATGAGATATATTTTGTTGATCCCTGCCTTGTGTTGGTGCATTGCGTGTTGACACAATTGTTGATATCTATTGTTGCACAAACTTTTCCTTGCATTTTGGTCATGAGATATTTCTCATTAATATGCCCTGTCGTAACCATGAATATCGATTTTTTTATCGATAATTATTATTTTAATCTACCGAAATCTGAGATAGACAGTGACCTTCCTCATCCTTTGAAGGTCAAGTGTGCAAAATTTCATCAAGATCAGAATAAAACTGTAGACTTGTATTACAAACAAACATCTTTCTTTATATATATAGATAGAGGTTGTACTCTACAATAAATGCAATTTTCTATGGTAACACTTTTTTCTTTTGAAAACTGTTATAAGGTATGAATACTTGACCAGCAGTGTATGTGATCTTAAAAAAAAGGAACCGTCATTCAAAAGAGGTTGGAATCTGAAATTGGTTATATTCATTTTTGGTTCTGTACAATTTGGCCATACTCATTTTAAATTTTATTCAAATTGTGTCACACTTTTCCCAGAATCATTTTTTTCACTTTCAAGATCATCACTTCATCTCGTCTTATTTAGACTGAAATTTCTATTCTATTCTTCTCGCACTCCACGTTAATATGAAAATCAATTTGCCCATTGTGTTTCAATTCGGCTTGGGTTCCACTTGCAGGCCTGTTTATTAATGACAAGATGTTTCAAGATATTATGTTTAGTAATAAAATCATCAATGCATTTATAAAAATTAGAAAATGATCCAGTCAGTTAATTAAATCATTAAAAATTTGTTAAAAAAAACACTAGCTTAACCCTTTATAAAAGCAAATTCCTTGTTTATTTGAATTTACCCACCATTCATGCGGTACAAAATTATTATTATTCAAATATTAAGGATAATTGAAATTTAAATATTATTGTTCTTAGAAAAATTATGGCCTGTATATTTAATTTAGCTAATAGGTATTACGTATTTGACTTTAACAATACTCTCAATAATGTTTTCAGTACTGTCATTCATTCAAAGTAAATAATTAGCAAATTATTGTTGAGCCAGCTCCTTGTTGGGTTAGTTCATTGTCACAGAGAAAGATAGACAGAGTAACAAAATTTTCTGTAATAATAGACTAGCTCATTCCCATTTAAAAAATGAAGCTAAAGTTTCTAGCTCCCGGTAGGGCGGGAACTCTATTGAAAAGTGGCGCTGCATGTACAATCGGCCCAAAAACGCCTGCAACGCCGCCCTTTCGACAGACAGAAGCTTTACTTTCATTTTCAGTTTCAATGAAAAACCTCTATCGCAGGTCACGATCGGCCCTGGTGCGATCTATGCGGCACCTGGCGCGATCCGTTTGCCTTAGCTTCTCGAAACAATGGAAAATGGCCGAAGCTCGATAACCATGAATATCTATAGACCGTGGCTTTAAGTAATACTTTCAATATTGTTTTTGGTATTGGCACCGATTGTTGAGTCGGGTCATTGTTGCCACATACAAAATATTTTTTATTACACTAATTTAACTCCTTTAAAAAGTAAAATTAGATTTAGATGATGATAATTTTTCACTATCTCCAACTGCATCTGATTTAATATTTACATTATTTGATAAAATCGGCCAACATTGTCACTTTTAGAGATCTACGAGGAGAAATCAGTAAGTAAGTTACAAATGGATATAGAAATGAAACAAATAAGAGTACTGATTCGAAAACTACTTTTATTTCTCAACATAATCTCCCTGTAAAATGAGCCACTTGTCCCATCGTTTCACCAGCTCCTCAAAACCAGTAGCATAAAATTTGGGCTGCTGTCTGAACCAGCGGTGAATTCCCTTTGTCAATTAACATTACTACAATAACGGATTTTGAGGGGCTTGTGAAACGATGCTTGATGATTTATAATAGATTATCAGTGGAATCATCATCTATACATCATTTGAACAACATCTAGATCCCAAAATTGGAATTACTCTGGATTGAAAAGTGACTTTCTTCATCACCATAATTTTTATTTATTTATTTTTATTTTTTATTTAATTATTTACATCATTAAATCATGGAATTATTATTAATCTCATGTTCATTCAAGTATAACTTATAAAATACTTCCAAAGTGAAATTAAAAATAAATGCAAACTATGATTATTTCTGCTTTATCTGCGTTAACTGTGGATTAACGTTTGGGATTGGTTTTGAATATGGGTAGAGGCGTCGTTGTACTTAATAATGAAAGTCTTCAGCATAAAGAATTCTAAGCATTCTATGTAATCTGCTATATCTATGTAATTTCTAATTCGCAAAAAAAAAACAACATAAGTCTTCAATAAAATAAGGTATTGCTGAATTTAATTAATATTAAACACATTTGCTTCTCAACTTTAGTTTAAAATTAAAACGTAATGTAAAACAAAGGAATAAATTGATATACAGGATGTTTCTAAATTATCTCCCATATTATACATGTTTATTACTCAAAAACTATTACAGATTTTAACGTGATTTTTTTTTTATTCACAAGAAAAACTCAAAAGGTTTCTCAGCATGCCTTAATAAATTTCAATGTGTATCTACCTAGATATGCTGGAGAATTACATGATTCCACAGCCCTACCAACCTCATACGAGGTCTGTTCAAAAAATACGTAGACTGTTTGAATTGCGCGGGCCCTGTTGGTCCCAATCAAAATCGCTTGGTGTCGCCATCTTCTGACAGATCCGCTGATTACAAGGCAGTTTTTTGATTGCAAATATCAGTATTGGTTGATTAGCTACGCGGTTGTTTGTGAAGTGTGTTTTTTTCGTTTGGCGGATTTTTAGAATGAGTGACTTGAACGAGCAAAGAGTTGCTGTGAAATTTTGTGGGAAATTTGAGTCTGCGGGATGCTATCCGGCGGAAAAGGCCAGAAATGTGGACGAGTGGTGACTGGTTGTTTCATCACGACAACGCTCCAGCCCATTCAGCCCTCAGAACTCGAGAGTTTTTGGCCAAACACTCGTTCACTGTTCTTCCTCACCCACCCTGCTCACCTGACCTCGCTCCTTGTGACTTCTTCTTGTTTCCCAAACTCAAAAGACCTTTGAAAGGAAGGAGATTTGAGACGATTCCCGACATAAAGGCAAATCCGACGAAGGCGCTGAAGGACATCACAAAAGAAGCGTTCCAGGACTGTTTCCAAAAGTGGAAACACCGTTGGGATAAGTGTGTGCTTCGGGGAGGAGAGTACTTTGAAGGGGACCCAGATGTGTAACTTCTGAATAAAGTATATTTTTTTTATGACGTCAGTCTACGTATTTTTTGAACAGACCTCGTAGTCTACCAACAAGATGGAGCACCTCCTCACTGGGGCCTGCAAGTTAGGCAGTGCCTTGATACGAACTTTCCAGGACGATGGATTGGAAGGGATGGGCCAATTCCTTGGCCCCCTCGCTCAGCCGATGCGAACCCTCTGGATTTTTTCTTCTGGGCATATGTGAAAGACAGAGTGTACAAGACCAACGTTAATGACATTGAAACTCTCAAGAACAGAATAATTGAAACAATCGCTGAAATCACCCCTGAAATGCTAGCCCGAACATGGGAGGAAATCGAGTTTCACTTTGACGTCCTTCACGCCAGAAATTTATTAAAAACTATGTGAGTTTTTCTTTGTGAATAAAAAAAATCACGTTAAAATCTCTGTAATAGTTTTTGAGTAATAAACATGTTGAATACGGGAGATAATTTAGAAACACCCTGTATATGAATTAATTTTGATTTGAGAATTACTGATTAGAAAACACAATTTTAGTCAAGTCAAACTAGGTATCAGTCTATTAACCCGTGCTATTTATACAACCTGTGACAATAAAGTTCGGTGAATGACGTCAAATTGCTAACGGTCGTAAGAGTGCACCATCGTCGTATCCTGCCCCAGACAGGTCGAGACATGTTTAAACAAATTTGAGAGAATCAGCGCTGCGAGTGTGTTTATTGTGTTTAAACAGGACATTGAATAGAGAAGGCGTAGTACGCGCGGTCGAAACCCAAAATGGATGAGCGAACGAAAGAGACTCATGAAATGATGACAACAGTTTACAAAGAAAGTGCTATTACTTTGAAGTGTGTTTATGAGTGGTTTAAACGGTTCCGGGGAGGCCGGAACACCGTAGAAGACGCCCCCCGAAGTGGCCAGACATCCAACGTAATGTTACGACCCAACTGAAGGCTACGCCAGGAGTTTCCAGGACTTGTACAGGCGTTCCCAGAAGTGCATTACCATCGACGGGGATTACTTTGAAGGATAGTACCTGCTGTTTCATGTAAGCCAGCAAATCCACTCGCAATTTGAGGTCATTCACCAAACTTAATTGTCAGAGGTTGTATACCACACATAGTTCATTATATTGTATTTATAATATATATTTTGACAAATCTTTGTTTAAATTGAGTGCCTCTATTTCCTAAACGGTTGGATCAATTGAAAAACACCAAGAATAAAACATTTCTCAAATGTTGTGTACAATCTGCAAATACCATTAAAAACAGGGGTTTCCATTTCACATTTCAAAGTTTATGTTCGTATTCGAAAATGGAGTCTTTTTTTTTTTTTTTTTTTGGAAATGGAATACACATAAAAATATACAGTAATTCTTCCATTGAAAGTACTCTGTCAGATTTGGTATTGGAAAAGTTGGTTCTCTTTAGGTGAGACACCCTGTATACCAGTTTATTCCTTTTTATTTCATTAAGTTTTAATTTTAAACTACAGGGCGAGTCAAAAGTCGCAATACACCCTGTTTTTTCGAAAACCTTGCAGGAATTGGGAAATCTGAATATTCTAGTAAGGTATGGGTGAGTTGGTCTATCTATTACTGTATGTACCGAACATAGTCGCCATCTTGAAATCAGCCATCTTGAATCTAAGTCAATTTTTTTAAATGGAAACGGGGTCATGTGATATATCAAATAACATCAGCATTTTCTGACAATTTCATTCATGTAAACAGATTTGAAGTAGCAGTTATGATTCAAAAGTTACAACACATTTTGTTTGGAATTACAGGCTGGACTGTTCTCCATAAAGGACAGTCACTTAATTGTTCAACAGGGTGTCCCTCTTTGTCAAGGCACATTTCAAGGCGCGAAAACCATTGTTGAGGTTGTCTCGTCAGTAGAACTTATTGGACGACCACTTCGTGCCTTGTCAACCACAGTCCCAGTTTCTCGGAATTTCTTAATTAAGCACCTGACAGTGTTGTGTGAAATTGGAGGTCTTTCTGGATGCCGGTTGTTAAAATCTGCAGCTATGACACGGAAACTTCGTTCTCCAGACATCAAAATGACTTCAATTCTCTCCTCCGTGGTCAAAGCCATCTTCAGTTACCTGCTACAAAATAAAACAAAATGTGTTGTAACTTTTGAACCATAACTGCTACTTCAAATC
>JAHWFO010111220.1:0-13283 GCA_023313115.1 Rhysida immarginata | reverse complement strand
AAAGGAATCCGCAACAATGGTACTCGTGCCATCAATCCTCTGGAAATTAAACTGCGTCGTACAGTGCTAGCAGACATTGTCCTGCCTACCGTAGCACCCCACTGTTGTGCTAACAGTGTGGAAGTGGCTGTACGATCTGCTACACACATGCGATAGAGGCGTCTGTCATCTCGCGGTGTCGTCGTGCTGGGTCTTCCCGAGCCTGGTCTTCGGTGTGCCCCGTTCTCTTCGCTCCACTGCCTCCATGCACGCATAATTGTCGTTGCATTACGTCCTACACGAGCAGCAATGTCACGATACGACCATCCCGCTTCACGCAGACCAATTATGCGTCCTCTTTCAAATCTGTCAGCTGTTGATATGGTGCCCTTCGTCGTCGTCGAGGCATAGTGTTCTTTCAAGCAATTACTCTGAAAATCTAATCCTTTATACTCTGACCCATTGTATGCAAATATTGCAAATTGCATATGGATTAGACCATTCCATCAGGGTGTTGCGATTTTTATAAACAGTAGTGTACATGTTTCAATGTGACGCGCATGTAATTTCAGCTCGGTGCGATTGTAACAGTGAAAGTGAGAGCATGCGTGAGTCAAGCAAGAAATTAATGGATTTGGAGCAACAGTCGGTGATAAAATTTCTTACAAGGAAGAGGAGATGGCAAGCCGCCATCCGAGTTTGTGGGTACCAGCAGCTTGATCATCCACCTTACAGCCCAGACTTGGCACCCTCAGATTGTTTTCTGTTCAGACACTTGAAAAAAAATCTCAGGGCCAACATTTTTCAAGTAATGAAGATGTTAAGGCAGCGGTGGCAGCCAATAACGTCGTTACCGAAGAAATGGTCTAAGTGTATCGAAGTCCAAGGGAACTATATTCAAAAAGTATATTCGTTCTACTCTGCAATTACTTTTCGTATACGAGGCCTGGAGAAAAGTATCCGACCTTCGGCCGGGAAAAAAAAATTACACACCTGAAGCATTGGAAACCTAATCACCCTCAAAGTAGTCTCCTTGGGTCTCCACACACTGCTCCCAGTGGTGCCGCCATTGTTGGAAGCATTCTTGGAAAGCGTCTTTCGCGATGGAGTTTAGCTCGGCTGTCGTTGCAGCCATAATGTCCTTTCTTGTCTGAAATCGCATTCCTTTCAATGGCCTCTTGAGTTTGGGGAACAGCCAAAAGTCGCAGGGGGCCAGGTCAGGAGAGTAAGGAGCCTGTTGTACCACGGGAGTCTGGTTTTTCACCAAAAAAGTCTGAATCGAGTTTGGTTTTCGAGGCGCCAATTGCCTGTCGACCACAACTGCGGTCTCTTGCGTCGCACTGCATTACGTAGGCGACGGAAGACATCCGTGTAGTACTCTTTGGTGATTGCTTGATCCTGTGGTGCATACTCGTGGTGTACCACACCGCGAGAGTCAAAGAAAGCAGTCGGCATCGCTTTCATATTGCTGCGCACTTGGCGGGCCTTCTTTGGTCGTGGTGACAAGGAATGCTTCCACTGTGACGACTGACGGTTTCCACCTGGCTGTCGCCCAGTTTCTGGCAAAATTTGATGCAGTAACGCTGCTCCAGTCGTTCCGTCATCTTCCTTCAAATCAAAAACCGACGAGAGCACAACACACTACCTCCCTCTAATGCTGATTGCCAGCAACTGACGCTATTGAGAGGCGGGAAAAAATTCACGCATACGCACAAAGGTTCAAGGTCAGCTCGTGCAAGCACGCGCGATCCAAATCCATCAGGTTTTCGCAAAAAAAAATTAGGTCGGATACTTTTCTCACAGGCTTCGTATATCTTTCATTGTGTGTGTAAACAGTTCGGTGAGTAGACCAATATCTAAAGGCAGTGTGGGTTAGGAATGCAAGCATGGGCATGCGCACCGTAAGATATGTCGAGAAGCACCACCTAGAGTCGAACATAGTAGACTGAAGCAGAGTTGCCTGCTGCGGTAGAGTATGAAGACTCGTTGAAAGTTGGTGCAAGGATCAGATAGTGGACTATGTTGCACAATACCACCCACCTGCACAGTGCAATCCATCCTGGCTAAGCGCAGCGTAACTTTTCCAAACATCCACCATACTCCCTGCTTGTGGCACCTGCAGACTTCTTTTTTTTATATACCCTGCCTCAATGGAGTTTCACATATTCGGTCATCTTATGAAACGACCAAAAGGTTGACACTTCAGTTAGACGATGAGTCCAGGTAGCAGTTTAGGGACATTCTGTAGAGGATGTGAGATTTTTATGAACACGGAATAACTGGACTTGTTGGTCGTCGGAATAAATGTTTAAATACTCCGTAACCACAAAAGTTCTTGCCGTTTTAAATTCCAGTAAACAAAATTATGTACACAAAAAGTAGCGTATCACTAGTCCCCAAAGTAATCCCCAATGGCATCTAACACCTTCTGCCAACGTGTCTCCAGTTGATCAATCTCCTGGCTGTAAAACTTGCCGATCTTGGACTCAAAGAAGTCCGTGAGTGCCTTTCGCAGGTCTGTATCATTGGTGTAGGATTTTCCACGAAGATGGTTGTCCAGAGAATGGAAAAGGATCTGATAATCCGTTGGAGCAGGATCTGGTGAGTACAGTGGACAACAGAAAGTTTCCCAGCCAAGCCGCTCTATGGTTTCCCTGGCCACCCACACCACATTGTCATGAAGGAAGAGTACTCCTTTGCAATTCACCAATGCTGGCGCTCCTTCTGCTGCAATACCTGTAACACACGTTCCAACTGCTGGGAGTACAGGTCCCCAGTGATGGTTTGGCAAATTCTCCCAACGTGAATTTCTGGAACCAATACCTTGCAAGATGCATTCGGCAAGTTGATGCAGCTGTTGACAAGCCCACCTTGAAGTCATAAAGCAAACAACACCTAACCATCCCCTTCGATACCTCAATTAGTCTTCACTTCTGCCGAGATGTGATTGACGTGAATGCCCAATGGCCTGTATTTATACACACTAATCTCCCTGCTTCCCGCAGACAAATTTTGGACCACACTGTACACTCATTTGCATATCTTCTATCGCTTCCTTTTATGGCAACATAAAAACGGGAAGAACTTTCATGGTTACCTAGTACATGTTGGTTAATTATCATTTAGTGGACAAAGGCAGTGGATGGATGGGAAGTTTCTAATATTTGCACAGAATTTATTTTCATTTTTTTACTGGACAGAAGAAAAAACAGGAAGCATCAGTTTCAGAGTACCCCTCCCCCCGATAAAAATAATTTCCTAGTTTGAAAGTTTGATTATTAAAAGAGAAATGTAATTTTAGTGAGTTTACCCAGTCTTCCTCTATAGTGTGATCTGTATTTGACGTTAAGTCTCTGTTTAATTGTTCTCTATAGAATTCTTGAAGAGCATTCAGCGACTCTAACGATAAAGTTGGTACGTCGTCATCTGAATTTTCCATGATTTTTTCCTGTTTATTGTAGCACTGGAAATGATAAGACTATTTTAAGGAAATTTGTAACTTACATTCCTATATACTGAAATATTTTCTTAACTACAGCATGATAACACCCGCCCACACACAGTCGTCACACACCAGAGGCAATTTGAACATGAAAAGCTGAGATTCAAATATGCAAGATTTTGCACCCTGCGACTTTCACCACTTCCCAAAAAAAAAAAAAAAAGAAAGAACACTTTAAGAGTCATGAGTTGCATTCTGACAACGAGGTGGAAGATGCCATTCAATCCTCGTGTCGACAACAACCCTGGAATTCCTCTCCGACGAGTTCACCCGACTAGTCACGCGTTGGCGCAATGTATGGAAAGGGATGGGGAGTATGCCGAAAAGTGAATAGTGCATTATATGGAGGACAAATGTTAAGTATCGTCGGGTACAATTAGAATTTTGAAAATCGGTTAACAAATAAAAAAAGTTACAGCCATGGAGGCATTACTTTTCGACCCACTCACTTACACATACGCACTATCCTTGCACCCACAGATACCACCTAAATGGGTTATGCTATACACAGAAAGTATAATGTATAAATTGGTATATGTGTATTTTACTATACCTAAGCTCATATGGTATACTGTGGTTTAATGCTGGGTGCCCACTTAGTGCGACAATAGCGTGATTCTATTGCTTTGATTCATATGCGCATGCGCAACAAACGCCAGGCAATCAATTCGCTTCTCGGTGCCCACTTGGCGCGACGGCCACGTGACTGCATGCGCATGCGCTATCTACGCGATCATTTCATTTACCACTTCAAGATTTCGTGCTTACAAAATCAGAATTAGATATTTCGTGCATACAGAATTGCACATTACTTGATATCTTCAATCAAATTTTCCGTAGCGATATCCGACCATCTCGAAATAGGTGCTGCCATGATTGCATGTGCCACGTGATTCGAAACTGTTTTCTGATTGGGTGCGATAGAGTCGCGCGATCAAAAAGCTCTGGCATGCACAGCTTTTCAATTGCCTTAGATGCACCACAGAATCGCCCTCGTGACATCACCTCTGCGCATGCGTGCTTCACAAAGCGATAGAATCGCGCGATCGTCGCGCTAAGTGGGCACCCAGCATTAGAGACATATCTGATAGCACCCTCGTTGGTTTGAGCGCTAAGTTGGTCCACTGTTCGGTTGACCTTCACACACCTTTGCAGCAGACATTCACCTCTCTCATCAATGGCACACGGTGCTCCACAGTTCCCATTTTCCCAGTCATGATATACTATAACTACAGCAGCAGCACGAGAACGGTTCACAAACTGCGTGGTTTTCAAGATACTGCCACCCTTGGCCCGAAAGCCGATTAGCATCCCCTTTTCCAGATCTGATAAATGACGTTTCTTACCCATTGCAGCAATGAGTGATATGTTTCTAACATAGTGGAAACCTATCTTATATAGTCACCTAACCAATTCCGAACACGAGACCTAGTTCCTCGGCTGGGCAACCCCGAAGACAGTCGTAGGGGGTGGTCATAATAATGTGACTCGACCCTGTAAATTCGAATTAGGGGGACGCTACTCTAAACTTTCACCTTGTTTTTCTTTGGTTTGTGAAAGTTTGGGTTTGTAAAAATTTTAAAAATGTTTTTCCCTTCATTGGCCTCAGAACAATATACCGGCTGCATCCCCCCCTTCTCCTCAGGCCTGTTGGATATTATTATTTGCTTGTTAATTCGAGTTTAACATTAATTATGTATCATTAGCTTTGAAAATTTTCATTTGACACCACTTGCAAAAGGATGGGACATTGTGCTGTTACTGGGTTGGATTGCCATTGTGAAAATCAATGAGGGAGAGAAAGCAATTGCTTATAAAGTTTCGTGTGAAGCTGAATCTACATATCTTGACTGTTAGGATGCCATATTCCATAAGAGATTTATTAATTAAAACAAAGTTCTCGACATCTTCTGCTATATTCGTCAATGAATTCGAGCACCGATTTGTTCACACTTACCCGATGGCGCGCCCTCTCTTGATGAATTTATTCAATCTGTAATAAATAATGGAAGCACGTGTACTGTAGGGAAGAGCGAGCAGTTTGAGTAAATATTTATTAATGATAAATATTGAATATACCTATGCGGTCTGTTAATTAAAATTAAATCTAAACTTATTTAAAAAAAAAAAAAAATTCGCGGAGAATTTTGTGACGTAGTAATGACGTCACTTGTCGAGCAGCAGACCATCAATAGGACGTGCTATCAAATAAACACGCTACTCGCATCATGTTGGCAAAAGATGAAAAACAATCGAATACTTTTAAAATATTTTGAATTCCGAAATAATAAATGGAAATTATGAATTTGAATAACAAAAAAAAATTGAAATAACAAAACGAATCTGAACTCGCACGAGTTTTCGTGGCAGTTAACATGTGCTGCTGTTGAAAAGGCTTCGTTCATTTTATAAAGTTATTTTATTGCGAATCGTTTTTAATGATAACCACATTTTAAGGAGCAGACCTTTGGTGAGTTGAAAAGCATGCATGTTATTTATTCTCTTATAGTTTCTATCGCCACTGTTAATTAACTAACTAATTAATTAATTAACTGCGGTGATAGAAAAGTAATGAGAGAATGGAGACAATGACGTCATATGATTTTTCACTAGCGAAATCCAAACGAGATGCAAGGGCGGTTTGAAGAAAAGAGCACCCAGTTTAGAAACAAATAAGGGGTCTAATAGAGACATAACCCCCTAGATAGCCCACTGGGTGCTCTTACTATCTAGGGGACTATGACAGGGATAACAAACTAACCGGAACGAACAGAGAGGATACACGGCACTTAGAATTTATAGACGAGTGTTTCCCAAAATGGCGATATCGGCCCCTAGAGAGAGCGGCGAGGTAGAGGGGGCGCTAAGTAGCAAGTAGGCAGTCGGTTGCTAGACATGCAAATAATACAGAGGGTCATTTCTCCTTAACTTCATTCACTTCACATGAAGCCCCCTTCTCCACCCCAGATTATGTTCACTGTGTTTTCCTTGATTCCTGGCAGCGTAATTTCCATGCTAGCAGGACCCCTTTTGATGAGGCCAAAGCCACAAAAGTCCATGAGGGAGGCACCAGGGGACTTGACAGGGATAGTAGAGAAGGGTATTGCACGAATGCCGGTCTCTTTTTCCATTTATACCATGAAATTCCGTGTTGAGCGTGCAGTGTGGCTGGACACTTTATCTTGATGAAAACAAACTTTATTGCTCTCCTGGTAGTCCTTTGCATTCATCTGAGTGTTTTTCTCCACCTGACAAAGTTGTAACCACCCTTTTGGGCAGTACCCTGCCACCACCATGAAGCCTTTCGGAAAACTTTCGCGACATTTGCAAAACCCAGTCGGTTCGGCTTTTTGCATCTGCCGGAGGGTAGGCAATTGCGCGTACCTTACCCAATCTGTGAGGTAAACCAACGTGATAGCAAACCACCATTTCTTACCCGCAAGGTAGTCTTCACAGAGTTTGCAGGCATTGGTTTTGTGTTCATGGATGTGACGTTCATTATGAGCATGAACCCTGGCATAGGCTTAAGTTGCGTTTATGTGGTTTACCGATGATGCAGATGGCCTTCTGTGTCGGAAGCTTTTCCTGTGCTACCATCTATCGGATCTTTTTGACTGTGTCAGGTGAACGGCTGGGGTGGGGTCTCTTCTGAGGTAGCTCTTCATAGATGAACTTGTTGGGAATGCCCGAATGACGTATGTCAGCCAGAATTGAGTTAATTGAAATTGCTCAAGAAGCGTTTGAGTAACTATTGCAGTATGTGGCCGTGCATTGTCATGATTTAAAACAATTCCAGAAGATGTCATGCCTCATATCAATGAAGAGCTTCAAGACTCTGTGGAGACCTATTTCAACTAAATTTAGTATATGCAGAGGGGGTGTTCATAGAAATAAGTTTAAGAAACACCGATTTAGACAAACAAGGAGATTCCACGTACTCTGACTCAAAATAATGTACACTCTAACCCGTTTATTACGAAAGTACGGGAACAAAGAATTTTTTCGTATTATCTACTTTTCGCAGTATCCAAGAACTAATGAAAACGCTTAATAAACACGGATTTTTGTTTTAAAAAATATTTATTCACGATTAGGTGGAAAATAATGGGTTATCGCTCATTAGATCTGCTAAACCGCATGTGCATGCTTTAAAGATGATGCTGGCTCTTCATCTTCACTTTCATTTTCCGATTTTTCATTTTGTCTGCCTTGACAGTGTTTCACAATTTCATCGTCATTTAAAGATTCTGATGTTATAACGTTATTGTCTACTTCTACGTAGTCTTTATATGAGATAACTGCTTAACTTTTCTCCATATGCAGCTTTGCTTCAAAGAATCTGTCATTCTTCGGATCCTTCAAAGTCATCTATCTTTTAAACTAAAAGTTGAAAATTTTTTACGTATTGACCGAATTTTCATAAAAATACGTTCGTATTATAAGAGCATACTTACTTACTTACTTTTCAAACCCGCTTAGGGTCGCGGGGGCAGCAGCCCTATGGAGGATCTCCAGCGATCGCGATCATTCATCATCAGGTGCATGTCCTCCCTGGTAATACCCAAGCGACTCGAACTCAGATTCTCCATGTAGTCTAGCCACCTAGTTCTAGGCCGACCCCTTGGTCTCTTATCCACCGGCTTGGAAAATAACAACTGCCTAGGAAGACCAGTTTGCATTGGCATCCGTATCACATGGCCATACCAGCGCAACTGAGATCTCTCGATGCGGAGAAGTAGCGGCTCAACACCTAAAGACTCCCTTATTGTACTGCTGTGTACTCTGTCTAGTAGGGTACCACCCGCGATCGCTTGTACCCGCCATCGCACTCTTTCAATCATTACCCAAGTCGAAATTTTAAATGTAAATTACATTTGTAGTGTTTACCTGGAGAAAATTTTCATATTAGTAAAATTTCACATTAAGCGAGTTCGTAATATGTGGATTAAGGTGTAATAAATATACTGGGTGATTACAAAAGGTGTCCGGGGTTTCGTGATGTTATTTACTCATAAGCAGATAGACAAACGCCTCAAGTTTCATTTGGAATTGGTGCGCTGACTCTTCAGCTTCTATTTTTTTTATTTTTTTTTATTTTTTAATACCTGCTAGAGGGCGACAACTGCAAGATGTTCTCCGGGGAATACTGGTCAATTAAGAACCATTCAATGCCACTTTCATACAAAGTTCGGCACAGAAGCCCCTACTGACAAGAAAATCCACAAGTGGTGCAAGCACTTCATGAAGGCAGGCTGGGTCTGCACAGGCAAGTCCACCAACGGTGTGGAAAATTTTGCTCAAACGGCCAGGACAAAAAACTTACCCAGTTGCATGACATGTACAAGCAAGTTTCTTTGCATAAATTTGCAATTTGTAGACACAATAAAGTTAGTAACCCCAGACTACTTTTGTAAACAACCTTTCAATTTGTGAAAAAATAACCATAGGAAATTAGAAAATTTAGTTTGCAGATATTAAACACCTTATTGCTGTACCAGCACAACTTATTAGAACTTTATTCATCAATTCGGGAATTTAACTGCACACATTGATTTTCTAATAATACGTAATGAATTTTTTTCTCTGAGAACTTTGAGAAGTGCATCCAATGGCTTTGCATGGGTACTTAATTACGTGAAAAAACTACTCTTAGAATTTATTTTTTTATTAAATCCAGTGAGTCAGAGTTTGTGGGGTCTCCATGTAATTCAAACGATGCCAAACCTCTTTTCTCTATACACAATCCTTGCTTCATCCACTGTCGTCTTGTTCATCATAAAGAGAAAAGACGTTTGGCATTTAAACATCCAAAACTTACAAGCATAAAGACTTCCTCTATTTGAATCCGTCATACCTTTTTGGCCTCCCTCCCTCCCTCATCATATCTCACATGCCCCACCTACATGCCCAGCAGACAATTGTTTAGTCCAGTGATCCCCAAATCGTGGCCCCCAGACCCAAACAGCACACGTGACATAACGCTGAAGCCCGTGGGATTTTTTTTCTTGTTATGCTACCTCGCCCTATACAAACGGAACTTATCCGAGGCAGTGTTGCTGAGATTACGGGGAGACTCCCACAAAAAAATTGAAGTTCAATTAAACATGTTTTCATTTGGCTGAAATATTTGTTAATTTAAATAAGCCTTATCCAGGATGAATAAAGAGCAGTTGCTAATTCACATTGGTTCCCGCGGTGAAGATATGTCAACTCCTTGCATGTGATGCCCACAATATTTGAATGAGGAGCTATTGAATGGGAGCACTGATTTAGTCGGTCATTTCATTGTCCATTCATTCTATATGCCCAAAACATACCAGAGCACTTGTATTACCATTTGGAACACACTCCCCATCTACTCGGGGCACTTGTTGTACCAGAGTTGTACCTTTTAGATGACAAATACTTGAATGAGTGCCCTCTAGGCTGTGTAGCTTTGAACATGTACCATTACATTCACACACTGTCCTCACTTTTATAATTTAGTAAGAAAAGTTTAACAAATGTCACGTCGTACCAGACATGTCCAAAAGAAAACTTTCACGATGTCCATCTATGCGATATTGCTGAGGTCAATAATAATAAAAAAAAGAAGCATCTTATTGGATATGCAGTGTCGTAGAGAATTTATTATATTGGTTGACACCATATTCGTGAGCTTCAGCTACACAAGATAATGTCAAGTGACAACAGCATATATGGTCTAGCAGAGACGAAGTACCGTATATACTGTATTTAGCGCCGGACCTGAAATACCGGCCCACCTGCATTAAGCGCCTGGGGGTCTGCTGAATTTTTGCAAACAAGTGCCGGACCTTCAATAACCGCCCGGGCGCTTATTTTAGTTCATTTCGTGGATTTTTCTTCTCTTGCTGCTTTCTCACGGGAATGTTTGCTCTCCCAAATGCCACTGCTAAACCAGAAATTAGGTACCAGCATGATTGTCTTCTAATTTCTTGCTTTTAATTTTGGATTCAGTCAAGCAACATAGCTGATGAAAAATGAAAACTTCACAGTTGTAGCATCAATTTTAATCTCGCAACAGTAAAGTTGGCTGAAAACCATTCTACAGAGGCTACAGCCAAACAGTTTAGCATTGATCCTAACGGGAATGGAAAACACAGCAGGATATTTTAGAAAAGATGAAGGAGAAGGGCGAGAGTTTTGCATAATATTACCCTTCACAGTTGTGCAGAATTTTATAAGCGCTGGACCTGTAATACCGGCCCGCCTGCATTAAGCTCCTGGGGGTCTGCTGAATTTTTGCAAATAAGCGCCCGTGCGCTTAAAACAGTATTTATGGTAGCCAACAATCAGGAAGCATGTGGCAGACGAATAGAGGCACTATTCAAACAAATACCCGTTTGCTAAAACTTAAAAAAAAAAAAAGGAAAATTCCCAAAGCGATTTCAAATAGCATTCATCTTGGGTGAAGCAGTGACTTCAACATCAACTGTGTAAATTAATACATCGCATGCAAGATTGTCGTCAATATGTACGTAAATTTAATTGGAAATGTAATCACCATCCAAGATTGATGTCTTATTGTTGGAAAATGCGTTCGGAATTTTTTTTTTCAAACTTTCGAATTAAAAATTTTCAAATGGGCCACGATGTTATTAATGCGCTAATCTTTCGATTTAAAAAAATTTGTGTGACCTTGTGTTTAGAAATTTTTTACTGGTAATGCCCAAGAACACTGCTTGTTATATCTGGGAAGATTTGCTTGAAAAAGTACAAAAATAATTCAATTACATGAACTTTCTTGTTGTATTTGAATACTATAGTGGATTCTCATTTTTACGAACTCCGTTTTTACGAAATTCCGGATTTTACGAAGTAATTCTGAAATCCCGACCCCAATTTTGTAATTTTCTGGTAAAAAAAACTGTTATTTTTACAAAGTATTTTTAAAACAAAATACGGTTTTTACGAAGCTATCAAGAGTAACTAATAGTAAAATTTTCATTAATTAAACCAATCATTTTAAGCTTTTCCGTTAAGCAAATGTTACCTATCTCTAATTGGTCATGTAGCAAACGATCATTTTGCTTCCATTACTTAAGCATGTGTTTACGCTGCGTTATGAGACAGTTTCGATATGAGAAAATCGATTCGTAAGCTGGTTTCACTTTTGATATCGGAAATGTCGAAAGTAGTATGGTTGAGTCGGTTGATTGCAAAAGTCAAGCAGACATTAGTGATACTGATTTCGAAGAATTCGAAGCATGGGAAAACTTAAAAAGTAAGTTGAAATTCAATAGCAAATTTTCTGAGTTTGTTGGTAGTGGTAACTTCTGTCTATTATTTGTCTGTGATTTAATCAAAGATGGCGTTGTCGAAGCCCAGTTTGATGATAATGACGACATAGAAGCTCAAGAGGAAGCCATAACATTGTCTGACATTAAAAACTCTTTAAATACACTGCAAAAACATTTACACTCTATGAAAAATCCCCCAGATAAAATTTTTTCAAATCATCATTTTCTCAAATTTTCTGGTCTGGTTTTTACGAAGTTCGGATTTTACGAATTCCCCCCGAGATTCGTAAAAACGAGAATTCACTATACCTGTGACCATAAAGTTTAATGAATGATCTTCTACTGTATGTTGCAGTATTGTTGAATGAACGAAACTTTGCATGTAAAGGGAGCAACATTTGTTTAACCAAGCCGTTAAGTGGTACAATCGTAAGCGACATGGTTATTTTGGGAGCAACGGATCCCTCGAGTAGGCCCCTAGTACAACAGACAGCATCTGCTTCATGCTAATACATAGCCCCGCACAGCTAGTTGTGCAGCAGTTTCTATTCAAGAGCACTGTGACACTCCCTTGCCTCCCTACTCACCTGATTTGGGTCCAGTTTATCTTTCTTATTCCCTAAACTGAAATTAGCCCTGAAAGGTCAGCAATTTGAATGCCATGCGATGACGGCTTAATCGTATCCCGAAAAAGGATTTATTCCTGGTTTAGATTCCAGAAACTTTCGCCAAACTTTATGGTCACGGATTGTACAAGGTGGTGCTGAGCCAACTGATAAGCATATTTTTGAAAATTATGTCGGAAAGATGACCTCTTAAAATCTATGCATGTTGCAAGGTGTATGGGTGACGTTTGTCGCTTGTGTTGTCTCATTTCGGAGACATTGCTGTCATTGCCTGTTCGATCACATGATCTTACTGTTCCAAATTTTTTTCTGAGAACGAATATTCCTGAACTCGGGCAAGCCATTGTTGAGGATCTACAGAGCCACGTGTACGACAACTTCCAAAAATGCTTGCAACAATGCATCGATTCAAACGTAGGCCATCTTTCTGGAATTTTTGTAGAATAAACTGCATATTTCAGTCTAGCGAATGTTGCTGTTGTATATTTGCTGCGTTTTACGTATCGTTTATTATGACCACTTAAAATGCGTCAGTTGGCACGGTGCCAACCTGTATGATCTTGTAAATGTACGTTAATGATCTTGTAATTTTAATGCACTTCTCATTTGTTATTGGTTTTACTTCTTTTTCTTAGGAAAAGCTTCCAAGTAAAACTTACCTTTGGATAATTTCTGTGCGGAAAGACGAGAGATGAAAGTATTGGCATTAATAAGCGGAGGGAAAGACAGTTGCTACTCGATGCTGCAGTGCATTGCAGCTGGCCACGAAGTCGTTGCATTGGCTCATCTCTATCCTCCTCTCGGCATCGATGAACTGGATAGCTTTATGTATCAAAGCGTGGGTTACAATTTAATCCCCATGTATGCAGAAGCTGTGGGCTTGCCTTTGTTTCAAAGAGAGATTCGTGGGAAGTC
>JAHWFO010111169.1:841736-856378 GCA_023313115.1 Rhysida immarginata | reverse complement strand
ATTATTATTATTATTATTATTATTATTATTATTATTATTATTATTATTATTATTGTAAATTGTTTCATCTAATTTTCCACTTTCATTATAAAGTAACTAGCAAAGGTACCCGGCGTTGCTCGGGATAATTACACTTGCACAAACTTTTCCTTTCATTGTAACAATGGTTAAGTTTATAAAAATATTTACATATAAGCTCATGTGAATTTATAAATATTTCAAAACTAAAGTAAAACGTAACAAAACTCCGAAAAATATATATACAAAGAAAATATAGTATCAAAAATATACATTTATATGATTTTTCGAAAACTTTCAAAAGCCATTAAAATAAGAATTAAAGATTATCATTTTATCAAATATTTATAAAATTACAGATCAATCATGCATCTTTTTGTTCGTTGCTGTTTGAGATGTCAATTAAATATGTTTAAAATTAAATTCTTTGCCCAAATTCATTATACTGTATGGGAATTATAGTGGCTAAAATGAACGTCGAATGCCCATAGCGTTTGAAATCGAAACCATCGAAAGGCCAATTTATATGATACTAAAATACTACCATATATATTTAAAATAAACTTAACAAATATATAAAATGTATTTAGTGAATAATAAATATCGATTAAGTTCTCCTTTATTCACAAATTAAAATCGAAAACCACGATTTCCCCCCACTCTAAATCGCTCTGCCATTTTGATTTCTAAACGACCGCGGAGGACCACGGAATGACCCAGCTCCAGACCGGTTCTCGTGCGCTCGCCCGTGGGCTCTCTTGGTCGAGAGCGGGCATTTTTGAGACGCTTTCATTTCGATCATGCGCGCCTCGCGGAGACTTTTGAGACGGGTTGGGCACGAGTGGTCGCGAATGGTCGCCACACGGTTACTTTTCAGATACGCCCCAAGGGCGGTTACTTAGATCGTCGTGCAGGCGTTACATAAAGATCAAAGGGTCCGATGCCAGGGTCACTTCTTCCTATTTTATGTTCTGTATCTGACGTTTTCTGAGTAATCAAGCCAATCAGAGCTCACAGTTACCGGACAATACTTAGCCATTAAGCCTAATAGCATGGTTATTAGAAGTTAGTGGTTGGTCAACTCCTTTGTGCCCGACGCTAAAAACCACGGCCTACAAGACAGTAAAACTGCCGTTTTCTATCTCGTAGGCCGTGCTAAAAACGTAATTGGGGAAAACTGCTCCCACTAGGTGGCTTCGATGTATCAGTAGTCTATTGACCACCATACATTAACAGTGCTGCCAATGTGCGTGTAATTACACGATTTGTGTGTAATTTGAGTCAGGTGTGTGTAAAAAAAATTTTGTGTGTCATTGCGTGTAATCGTCCAGACCATAAATCTAGATTAGATTATTAGATTATTCTCCGGTCTCCTATCCACAACCACTCCACTCCGACTTGCACTCCGAGCACCGAGCCGAGCCAATAGCACCTCCACTCAGTGGAGGTGGTGTTGGCCGAGCTGCCGAGCATGTTAAATTGTTCAATAATTTTGTTAAATTATTAAATAAAAAATTTTTCTACTCTAGTATTGGTATGATTTCTATAACTAATCTTAATACTTCATATTGTAAAAAATTAAAATTGAATGATCTTTAAATACATGAATTCATGAATGTGAAGCTGAAGCAATTCTGCAAAGGCTCGTGTCACTTGCTCCCTCTTGTGTGTAATTTGTGTGTGTAATGCCGTTGTGCCAGCGTGTAAAAGCGTGTAATCTCGGAATAGTGGGGTGTGTATTTATAAAAATTTCATTGGCAACACTGTACATTAACCAACGAGATAGAATACATTCTATACATTCTATACATGTATTCTATCTCGTTTACATTAACCTTAGTTTCAATGGAGACCTTCGCCAATGCTCATTTATTTTGCTTATTTTTTTAATTTTTAAGCACGGTTAATTTTTTAATTTTGATATTATTTAATGTTGGGTATTTGTTCTAATTTTTTTTTCTGTTTTATGAAAAGTTTTTGTATTGCATGATGTTTGAATACCTTTTAATTTGGTTATTCTGTGTATGTTTTTGAGTCGTTTTGTTCTTAATGTTTCTATGAATGAGTCGTCTATTAATTTTAGTGTATTTGTAATTGATAACTTCTATTTTTATTATTATATAAATAACTAATTATTTGGGGTATATATTATAGTGAAGTTAGATTTTTTTATTCATTGAAATTATTTGATAGTATTAATTTTTGGTGTACAGACTTTTCTGATAGATATTGTGGGCCTTATTTGGGTTTTTCTTATACCTCAAATATTAATTTTAATATTTCATTGTGATTTTATTATTCTCCATGTTACTGACTGTAAAAGTTAATGGGTGTTGTGTATTGTTTGTATAGAGTTACTGGTGATAATTAAAATGTCATCTCAATTTTTTTAATTAAATTTAGATATTTTGTTTATGTTTGAGGTATTTAATTATTAGTATTCCGTATTGGTTATTTAAATATTTCTAATTATAGGTGATAATGAACTACCCATAGGTTCACCTGTTTGGGTATAAATTTTGTTAATGAAACATAAATTGGTATTTTTTATGATTTTTAATATTTTACTAAATGTAAATGTTTTTTAAATTCTTTTTTATGTTGTCTAACGTTGGTATAAATGGAATATTTTCATATATAAATATATTTAGCATGTCTATTATAAAAATTTGGTCTTGATATCAGGTTGATTGTTTGCTTTATTCTTTATACTAATACTGAATTTATGATTTAATTAAAAAAATTCATGATGTAAATTAAAATATCTAGAAATTTTACTAATTTGGAGATGATTCTATTGATGTTAATTGTTTTTATTATTCAATATCTATTTTATTTACTTTTTTTAATTTTTTTATTTTATTGAGTAAAAAATTTATTCAACAATTACAATTTTTTGTATATTTTAAAAAACATATTTATTATTAATTAAATATAAAATTTTTTATCTAGTTTGTAATGACAAAAAAAAAGATGTTTTTGGACGTTAAAAAATACTTTTAGAAATTATTCTGAATTCCAAGATTGTCTTTTGTATTTTATATTCCCTACATTTAATTTTTAGATTATGTAAAATGAAATAAAATTTTAAAAAATTAAAAAAATTGCTTTAATTCACTGAATTAGTTGCTGAATCAGCTACTATCATTTATATAAAATCAGCGACGGTGGACGTTGTCACAACAAAGAAAAAAATCTATCAATGGGTTATTTCCCGATTATACAGAAGGGTGGGTTCGCTTCTATACTCCAATGAAATAAAAACTGGGCGTGTCCAGTTAAATTTCCAATTTCAATTGTTAATCATTGTTAATTTTATTTAGCAACAATGTTTAACAATTCAAATTGGGAATTTAATTAGACACGCCCAGTTTTTCTTTCGTTGGACAGCAAATAGTATATAGTAAAAATGGACTACTGGTCTCATTCAATCCACCTGGTGGTCTTCTTTGGCGCTAATAGCCTTTTGACAAGGCCATGGATGAAAGAAACAGGATGGACGACTTCCCCAGCAAGTTTGATTTCAGAGCGACATCTGGATTTTTGCATGAAAACTAGTATCTGTCGTCTGCTTAGGGAGAAGAGGAAGCGCTAATGGTTATTGTTGACATATTGTTGCTAGGAGACCAGACACAGCTGTGATTTCTTTGAAACCTATAATATGTGTACAGTTGTGATTTAAAGATGATATATTTTCCACTTTCATTTTGGCATCTTTTAATGCAATTTTAAATATAAGTTTTAAATACGTATATAATTAAATTGTTTAAAGATCGTATGTAATTTTAATAAAAAATCATATTTTAACTCCACATCTTAATATTTCAATAAACTAATTCAATAAAATAATAAAAACTGTTTTAATACAAAAAAATTCAAAAGAACTCAATGATACATGAAAAAATTTCGATAGGGTGCCATGCTTTTCTCCTCTAACATCTGTGTAAACAAAAACCATGCGAAGTGAAACCGAACGTTTTCGGTATTGTTCACTTAAGAATTCAGAGGGCGCCACTGAAAAAAAACTCACGCGCGACTCATAGGAGTCGTCTATCCTGAGTATAGTGGCTAAAATGAATAGTGTCGCATAATCGGCGTAGTTCTCGTGTCTCACTGCCGGATGACACGGCCAGATGGCGTTAGGGTATCATAGTGTAAATTGTTCATAGATATATCATATTTAAGCATGTTTTTCCAAGCGAAAATTTTGCTTTTAATTCGATTAAATTTCAGTAGAAATAATATTTTATTTTATTAAATACATTCTTCAATAAATAATTAAATGAATAAAAGATATTAAAATTGTTTTGCTTGAAATAATTTGAGCCAAAATTCTTTTCAATATTTATTTACAAATTGAAATACATGCATTAGGGAAAAAAAACTCATTAAGTTTTAAGCTGTTAGCTTTTATGCAATTTTAAAAATTTCCTTTTGTTCTTATTAATTTTTGACTTGTTAATAGAGCTATTACAGCACGTGACCATATAATGCACTGTGGGTTTGGATCATTGTTAGCAGGTCAGCCATGTTGGATAACAAAAACGCTTTCGCACGCTATTCGCTATGGTAAGGTCAGCGTATTTTACGAATCTTCCAAAAAACAATGCTCAACAACAATGCTTAACCGATTTCCTGAGTGAATGCGATGTTTGGGAAAAGCGAAACTAGAGAGTAACGACTTTTTTGTGATCCAGTATGGCGGCATCGACGTCATGATGACGCGTAGTGAAAAAGCTCTATACCTTTTATAAAAAAAATGTAGCCTTGTCAAAACATAAAATTTAAAAATTTTAGAAGTTATTATCTTTTGATGATTTTGACAACCAATTAAATAAATATATTTTCTAACAATTTAAATATGTCACAATGCATATCCCGATGAAATTCATTGTAACTAAACTTCAGTGTAATATTATCTTCTAAGTTTTTAATAAAATTAAACAGTTTTATTGAGGGATAAAGTAAACCACCTTTATCAAATTGTTTGGTGAAATTAACAGTTTCATCGGTCATTATCTCTCTTGTGCTTAACATTTCCGTTTTACAAACTTCACAGTTCAAACTTTTTAATGTTTTTCTTGCCATATATCCACTAACAAAATGAGTTATTGCCGCGTTCCAAAGTGCACTTCTAACGCAAAACATATATTAAAAACAAGTTTTCATGGTTTTTCATCGTATTAAATAAAAAAAAAATTTAAGCTTTTCTCATCGGATTAAAATATAAAAAACACGTCGACTAAAATCATATCAAGAAAAGGTATTTTATTACGAAATTTAAATGTGCTACGTATAAATATTAGGGATGTAACCCTCAACCCAATAAACCACCACAGATGAAGGAAGAAACTCCCCCCCCCCCCTCTTTCATTTGTTCTTTCCTCAACCCAATAAATAAAGACGTCAAAATCAAGTAAATTCATTATGATAAAATCTCTATTATATAATTGAGACTTTATGCTAGCTTTTTTTTAGAGACGTCTATATTATTGATAACAACTGACTAGCCCTGGCCGTTTTATCATGGGCGATATTAACGCGGAAAACACCGCCTATTTCTCGAAAAGTTTTGAAATTATCAAAATGAACAATTTAGTTAGCTCTGTGCTCAATGGAAGCAATATATGAAACCTATGTTTTATTTGAAGACTCAATGAATTTGAAAAAGCCTCGCAAACATCGATGTTTTTCCGTTGTTCAACATGGTTTTACAGAGATTTTATTGAGAAAAGAGGACATCTGGCGACAGATTGGGGAAATCACTCTCGCACGCATTTTAGCATTGAAACGGAGCAGCATCCTCAGGCCTTGTTAATCTCGAAGGCCTCGCTTTTGAGGAGGAGTTGACCAATCACTAACTTCTAATAACCATGCTAATAGATAGGGTGCACGTTACATCTCATTCAAGTGCGGAGCTGGAAGTCGGTGAAAGCAGAGCAACAGCACCACGTTTTCCTATGGATAACGCAAGATATGCAAAGCGCTTTTTTCCCGTTTTTTTGGACATGAGGTTCAAAATTCGTTAGTGTTTTTTAAGAGTATAATCAAAAGGACCTGTGGATGAGTTTTAATCACTACGAGTTGCCAGTGTGATAGATTTATCACATGTTATTGTTTTTCTTTGTGTATTTCGTTTTAAGCCTAGTTTTTTTATTCATTTTGCCTTTGCGTCGCCGTTTGTTTCCTCACCTGCATTGTTGTGGAGCCGTTGCTTCCGTGCTCTTTGTTTTCTTCGGTTTTGTGACTGTTTCCAGCTTTTTCCGCTAGTGAGCGCTTGCATGAACGGACCTAACAGTAAACGATGTCATCCTCTAACCAATCAGGAGCGATCTCTGTGTTGTGCGCACATTTCAAATCGGCGCCAGAATTCTCCCAGGAATCAATTCGGAAAGCTGAAAATTGTATATATGGATCTGGAATTTGCATTAGCGGAACGGGCAGTTCAGCAACAACAACATGCTGAAGGAAAGACGTTATGATGCACCTGATACCAGCCGCGCATGATGTGGAGATGCCATCCCTGGAGATGATTGAAGACCAACGCGGCCTAGACAGTTGGGTTGCCGGACCATCTATAGGCCTAACGTCTTCCCTCCTTTTTGCCTACGGAGCCCTTCGGACGAAGCCGTCGTTGTGGATACGCCAGCGCCAGCGTGCTTGCCAGTCATCGTCCTTCTTTTTATTCCGTGGATGGACCATGCCAGCGAGCAAACATCAACTGTGACCTGTGTTTTTTCTGGTGGGACATCGGCCTGTTTGATTTGGACTCGTGATTGGTTGTGTGTTTTTTCTTTGCAGTGGAGTGGTGGCCCGTCAACGTTTCTCCAGGTGATCGGAACTCTCTATTTTTGTACTTATAAAATTGTTATTGCTTTGGCTTATCTTTTGTTATTTCACCTTGTGCATTATTTTGTATTGTTTGTTTATTTTTTCTCTTATGGTAGCTGTGGTGGGAGGCTTTTTGTATTAGTTCATGGAGACTGTTAATGTTTTATTTGTATGTAAGATTTCTTTGAGCCTCATTGGTGTGTTCGTAGCTACCAAAACTTTAATTGTAATTTTTTTATCTTAACTGTTTTTATAGTTTGTAAGTGTTTCCTTTCTTGGCATGCATGGAATTCTGTAGTGGGAGGCTCATGTTTGAGAGTGGAGATAGGCCTGACTGTAAGTTGTTTTGGAAACCTTCATTTGGGAAGGTCTATTTTGCGTTTCGGCATTTTGTGAGGCAGGTTGTTGTTACTGGTAGCGCTTTCTTTACAGTAAGTTATTAAACTCTTACTGGGAATCTTATGTGATTCCAAGTCGTTATATTTGTAGATAACCAGGAAGCGCAACGTAGTTTGTTTTCTCATTCATTAAGAAAGTGAGTTGGGTGATTTATTCACCAGGCTGCCTCCATGCTGTGTTGTTTGTAAGCATTGTTTATTTGGTGCTATTTGCTTAAGCCTCATTTGTATTTTTGATTTGAATTCTTATGCGTTGCTTTTGTATTTAATGTATTTCTTGTGTGTTTTTTATCTTTCAGGCACGCTTGACATTCTTTGGTGGGAGGCTAATAATTCTTGGTTGGTAAGGCTTACTTTATGGAGACTTTCATTGGTGAAAGTTTACTCTTTTCATGACACTTTCATTGAAGCAGTTCTTGTTTGTCTGCATTCTATTTTCAGTAAGTAGTTTACTTACTGGGGGATCCATTTTATGATCCCAGGTGGTTATAGATAAATAACCATAGATCGCAACTTTATTTTATAATTCACTTTATGGTGAATATTTTGGATGGCGATTTAGTCTCCTATATTACTTCAGTGTCTTTTTGTTGTAATTTAAGCCTCTTGTCTATAAATCAGGTATTTTGTTATGCCTCACTTGTTTGTTTTTGTTTTAGAATTTCAAGCGTTGCATTTTGTTTTGTTTATTCTTAAAGGGGGGAATTTAGTATTTTATTAATATTATTCTTTAGTGTTGGGATGAATAGAGTTATTGTAATCTGTAGACTTTGATTGTAGGCTCACATAGTTGTTTATGAAGTTCGTTATTTAGTGTGATTAATAGTTTTCCTTTTTGTATCTTAAGTTGTTGTTGTTATTTATTGTGAGCATTATTTTATTGTTTGTACTTGAATTCAATGAGGTAAGGAGCTTTCTTTTATGTTGTGGACTTTGAACTTTAGGATTACTGTGTTCCTCCCATCAAAAGGAACACACAGCACTTTCTGTGCGTATTTGTTATTCATAATTATCCTGCTCCTCTTAAAATCTCTGTATTATTTATCATACCTCACTTATTTATTCATTTCATGTAATTATTTGTTTTTATCTTAATATTTTAATAAAGATCTTATTCTTTATGCTTATGTTCTGACTCCCACTTTCTTGGGATCACACATTCCGTCACACCAGATTCGGTATCAAAGTTCATAGTCATTCGAAGCTTAACAAGAATAATAAAATCTCATCTACTTCACTATATTATTTCTCTCTTTTATAAATTACCATTAAAAACTAAAAGTTGATTAACATTCTTTCCATAACAATCCAGTGTTAAGTAGTAAAAAAAACAAGAATAAAGAAAGAAAACACAATTCCACAACAATAGTTTAATTAATTAAACTTCCTAGTTATTGCCACCTGTAAGGATTGAAATTGCCGTTTTTATTCTAAAATGCTATGTTGATTAGTTGGTTTATAAGAAATTTTGGCGTCGATTACTAAGGTCATTTTGCGCCTTTTACACACGTTATAACAGTACGCAAGCCAGGACAAACACAAACATCCATGCCCACGGCGGGATTCGAACCCACGACCAGGCGGACTCAAGTACTAGAAAGCTTACGCTCTAGCCCTCTCGACCACCTGGCCGACTATGTTGATTAAGTTTGCCTTTGAAATATTCAACGAAGAACATAAAGAAAGGTTCGGAGAAGGTCTTACGAGAAAAACATTTTCAATTTATTACTAGGTTGTGTATGAAAATGAGATATGAAAAAAATAAACTAATAATGCCAAATGCTGAGACCTTTTGCCGAGTACTTGCCACCCAGTTGCGCAGTTGTTGCCACCATAACTTATTTATAAATAATTGTACAAATTCTTTTATCCATGAATTATACTACCTCACATCTTCCTGAACCACGGCCGTACTATATCTACAGGCCTGACAACTGACGTCATGCCAGAGGTCGCGCGAGGCATGAGGTCGTGTGCATGTCATTTTGACGGAGGCGACAATTTTTTTTCATATTACTGTAGTAGTCGTTTAACTTGATTAAACATAATTTGTCATCAATTCAAGTATTTCAATGTTAAATTACTTCTGTTGAGAAGGGGGTTCCCATGGCAACCGACCTCTAGCATGACGTCCTCATTCCTCAGTTGTCAGGCCTGATAGATAAAAACGGCCGTGACTGAACCGTAGCCGACGAAAAAAGACAGGTCGCGGCAAAGAAAATCACCTGACCATAATAGTCCGAGTAACAATCCAACCTTGATTGTTTCGAACAAACGAAAAAACACTGATTGTTGAAAGCCGAGATGGAGACAATGAAAATTGGATTGTTGCTCAGACCACTAATGGTCAGGTGACTTTTCAGTACCACAGCCTGTCTTTCTCATCGGCTAAGTTACTGAACATGTGAGTTCGTCCAATACCGCCTATACTCTGTTCAATGAAAGAAAAACTGGGTGTGTCCAGTTAAATTTCCAATTTCAATTGTTAAACAGTGTTAATTTTAATTAACAACAATATCTAACAATAGAAATTGGAAATTTAATTAGACACGCCCAGTTTTTCTTTCGTTGGACGGAGTATAGAGAAAGAGCCTGCGCGCGGAAAAATCATATATTGTTGCATCCCCTATGGTAGGGACAATTTAGGGCTTATTGTTGATAGAAATAGATTAACAATACCCTACTGTAGGTGATGTAACAATATATGACGTTTCCGTGCGCAGGCTTTCTCACTAGTTCGTATTGGTTCGTCACAAAAACAGTTTTGCATTGTTTTTGAACCTTTAAGCATTATTGGCGCTTGCTTGAAGCGCGCGCCGGAACTGAAAAGTCACCTGACCATTGTTGTCTGAGGCTAAGGTCAAAAACTCTCACCAGTGAGACGAGTTAGCGTTTGGTCGGTCAGAAATCCCGGTGAGAAAACTGTGACGTCATTTTAACGCGGTCAGAAAAGCCAGTTAGTGCTGCTATGCCTAACCGGTTAGTCTAACCGTCCTCATCGAGAAAAAGACGGTTAGCCCAGTGAGAAATTACGTCATCATTCTCTCACCGGTGAGGGTTTTTGACCACAGCCTGAGCAACAATTTTTATCAAACTACACTGGCTGACAAAAAAGACCAGTTTTTATCAAACTAGCCCAGAAGGAGTGGTTGAAGGTGAATGAAACGACATATGATGAAAGAACATATGACTTTATTGTACTGATTATAATACGGGATGTTGGTAGTACAGGTGGAATGTTGGCGCCAGGTCAGTAGTGTAGGATTTCGAGAATGAGTAATTAGCCAGTTTTAGAATTTAGAATTTATTAGCGTTAATTATGCAAATTTAATAATTTATTCATGTTAGGATTGTTTATGGAATCGTAAGTTTAGCATTTTTGAAAGATTTAGAACGGATTCAGAGATAGTAAAGAATTAAATAATAATTAATATTTTAAATGTTTTTTCTCTGCTCGATTTTAAGAAGCCCTTAAACGGTGCCAGAATTGCTGTCAACAACAAGGGGATTGTCAAGGATTCAGTTTACACCTTATAGAATAGGATTGTTTTGACTTTTGTTCAAGGACCCAAGAGTATTGGCAGAGTTGGAAAAGTTGTTAGGATCGAATTCGAGACGCGAAGTAGGAGTGTAACATGTTTTTAAGAACAAACAAGAGTGAACCTTGAACGATGAAGATGGCCAGATGTGACTAATTGTCACGTGAGTGATAAATTTCAAATAAGTTGAGAAATGTTACCAAGTTCTTGATTGGTTGAAGAATCACCTTTTGGTGATTGTCTAGCGTGTATTCGAACGTTTGATTGGTTAAGGAAACTGGATCTGTTTTGTCAGTAGTTCCAGAGAAAGAATCTTCAGTAGTAGAAGTTTGATTTTAAGAGAACCGGGTGTGCGGTTCACCTACTCGCAATTTTATTTTCCAATTCGGCCTCTATCTGAAATTCAAATGAATTCAGATGGGAAATTTTAAATTAGTATTATTAACTCCTGATTAAGTTAGTTTTTCCATTACGTTTCACACCACGTAATTCTTGAGTTAGCTCGATGCCGAGGATTTTAAGTATATTCCACCTAGCTGCGCTCCAGCTCAATCAATTCAATAGCTAAGAAAGTTAATGTTAGTTTGAGAAAGAAAAGCCAGCCCAGAACGGTATAAAAGTTTCATCATGGAAGAAGGAGCCTAGCAGAGAAACCTACCAGCCATTTCTGAAGAGGAGTCCACCCCCCCTCCAGACGTTTCGACGGAGCCAGAGAGCGAGTGCCATCCAAGAGCGGACAGATTCGAGAAGACCACGGTATAGCCCATTTCCAATTTAATGTCTCAATGGCCATTCTATTCATATTATTCATGTTTTCTTTAATTCAATTTCTATTCATTTAAAATGGGAACGGAACATTCTTATTCCTAACTTTCTAGTGGGAAAGACAAGTACATTTTAGAGTCAAGTTACAACTCAGTTTAATTCTATCTCCCCTTTAGCGTCAATTGCATCAGTCCGATCATTTTGTTATCTTACATAAAGTCTTGACATTAGTTACATTATTGCCAGAAAATTGATTATCTAAGTTAAGCTCTGTCAGAAGAACCTATTTCTTTACTGTTAAACCATTTGATACAAAATTCCACAGAACAGTGTTTCTATAGTTCTATATTTTAATTAGCATTATTAAACAGTTAAGACTTACAAGTCGATTGAGAATATTTTTAGTCTTAGAAAATTGATTATTAGAATTTCCAAATTCTATTCCTGTCTTAAAGAATTATAATTACATTTATTACAATTATCATAAGTCAATTCTGATACTCTATCATTTATTTCTGAATACAAATTATCTGTTTAATACAAATTCTCTGTTTGATACAACGATAAAGGCTTTCTTTTTATAAATTGAATTACTCTAAAGATTTTCATTCTTTAAATTGATACATTGGTTTACACATCATTGCTTAAATTTATTTCTTATTGCCTCAATTTCTGTTTTATACAATTGTTGAATGTCCCAAATAAATATTCTATTTTATGTGTTAAAACTGCCTCGAGTACTTTGATTTTCTCCTCACTTGGCCGGGCCTGTTTAAGCGGGAAGAAACTAGTTTGTGTGAATGGGATAAACTTTAAATTATCATAAACACTTTGTGGAAAGTATAATCCACTGGCGCA
The DNA here is from genome assembly GCA_023313115.1 of Rhysida immarginata. Taxonomy (NCBI): domain Eukaryota; kingdom Metazoa; phylum Arthropoda; class Chilopoda; order Scolopendromorpha; family Scolopendridae; genus Rhysida; species Rhysida immarginata. The sequence goes on along the minus strand of JAHWFO010111169.1, from coordinate 843,969 downwards.
GTCCTTTTATAAATAATTAATTATTCATTCGACCACTTATTTCAATAGTTATCCCCAGGAACCTCACAGTAGGGTGTGGCACCCCCTCTGGCCACAGTGCATGCCCTTTTGCGGTTTGAAATGGTGTCAAACAGTCTTTGGATTTTCACCAGAGGCAAGTCAGTCCCAAGGTTATTAGAATAATAAGGTTGCGCGTTCAGGAAGGTTCCCACCTATTGGTCGAATTCAAGCAAAGCTGATGACGTCACCCAGAGGCAAGATACTGAAGTTAAAACGATACAATCACGACGGTATATTGCAAACAAAAAGTATGAATTCAATTTTACATAATAATGGTCGGAAATTAATTGAATATTAATTAATTGCATGAAATGTAATTTCTGAAAATTAAAATAAAACGATAAAATCGCTATATTATTGGAAATTTGATTTTACAGTAAATGAAGTTATAAATAGATGAGGAGTCTCATCTATTCCTGTTTAAATCAATAATTCTGAATCGAAAAGAAAAAATGAAAATTGACCGAGTAAGCTTTCATAGACAAGAGAATTCTCGTATAGTTAAATTTAAAAGAAACTATAAAAAATTAGATGCGTAATAAAATAAATTCAATGTTTAGGGTTATAGCAAAAAAGTCCTGGGGGAAAAGAGAAGAACTAAATGCCTTCCACCTCTCCTTCATCTGGCAACACGCTATTGCACAGTTACAAACCATTTGAACAATAAAATTTAAAGTTTAATTACTCTATATTCACTTCATCAGGATGTAGGCCGTATCTAGCAACAATTTTATTCCGAAATAGCTCTCATGAGTTCCACGAAAATACCTAATAATGCCTCAATCAAACCGAAATTCGCGCTGATTCATTTGCTAATCGCTTCACTTCGCCTCCCGATGACGTCACAGCACGCCGGGATCTTTTTGAGATTGTGTGAGAAGTTGCGAGATCTGCTCTGAGCGCGCAACCTTATTATTCTAATAACCTTGAGTCAGTCCACAATTGTTGGAGCTGTCTCACCAGATCCCGCAGGTTGGTAATGGGATGGAGTCGCCTTCCAATGACATCCTACATGTGTTCAATGATGGAGAGGTTCGGGGATCTTCCTGGCCACGGGAGGACCACAACATGCTGTAAACAGTCCATAGACCAAAGTGCTGTGTGTAGGCGTGCGTTATCTTGTTGGTACAATATTCCAGAGTGTTGTGCCAGAAGAGGTAGGACGTACAGACGCAGAATGTTTGTGTCGTAATGCTGAAGCACTATTAGAGGTGACCTGAACGCATATACGATGGCTCCCCACACCTTGATGCCAGGGTTTATGCCTGTGAGTCTCTCCACAGTATGGGTGGGTTGTGTCCTCTGCTTTCGACGCCGCCTTACGCGAACAGATGGTCATCGGAGGACATGGAGAAGTGGAACTCATCACTAAACATGATGCGACGCCATTCGTCCTCTGTCCATGCCTCCCGGGAAGGCGACTCCATCCCATTACCAACCTGCACGATGACTCTACCATCCCATTACTCTATGCATTTTTACATCATCATCAAACGGCCAAATTTATAGTTTACTAGCTGTTTTACCCGGCGTTGCTCGGGCTCTTTTTTGATGAAATGTTGCAATTTCTGTGAGTTAATATCCAGAAAAGAACACGTGAAGAAAGATTAGAATTTTTTAGAAAGAATTCATGTTTACTATTTTGCTAAAGGGCCGTATTTGGAATCGCCATCCATTGTGAACTTTTTCTAAAAAATCTTTTTGAATTTTAAACATGAATTTTTTCTATTTAAATTGAAAGCTTTTTTATTTGCTCGGGGTCAAATACGAAAAAAATCTTGATTCATCTGAATGTGAATGTACAGCTAAAATTAACACATGAACAAAGTTTAGAATTATCAAGCCATAAAGAAATGACATAACCAAGTAACAAAAGGCTAAAATAAACAATTCAACCATATTTTTCAACTGGCCTATGTTATCATTGAAAGTTTCTAATAGAAAATAATGATACCATTAAACCATGTACCTTGGAACCAATTTGAATTATCATTAACTTTAAGTTCTATTCATAATTACACATCAATGAAAGTTGTTAAATATAAGTATAGCATAGTTTAATAGCATTGAAACCAGGTGCCTTAAATCCTATTTCATCTATCAATAATTTGACGTTATATTATTCGTGACATATCATTCCAAGTTGTTAGATATATAACATACCAAATCTAAG
>JAHWFO010111169.1:766640-831736 GCA_023313115.1 Rhysida immarginata | reverse complement strand
TAATTGTTAATTATTATTTTATTTTTCATTTTTAATAACTATTATTCTATATATAGCTATAGTTAAAGCTCGTAATAAGGGCTCATTTTAGTACTTTTTGGGAGTCATTTTCTCGGATGTAGCATTTCGAAAATCGAAAAGAATGTCATATTCGTCTTGTGCTCGTCATTCCTGTTCGAATGACATATTACATGCCTTATATTGCCAATAAAAAATTTAATGGGGGGGGGGGGTTGGGTCTCAATAGTCACGTGACTGTTAGACTGATTTCAATCACAAACTAATCAGGTGAGCTCAGGAAGTGTCTCTATCGAAGAGCGAAAGCAGAATTTGAAAAGGTTAAAGCGTTCTCCAGTAATCGTCGGACATACAGACGAACAGACGGACAGACAGACACACAAGCAGAGCGAAACCAATATATGCTTTTCAGCAGATAATAACAATAGATGGAATAATCAGTACAAATATTTTCATTTCTATCGCACGTCACCTTTCATAGAAACATAATGTTTTCGTTAAAAAGTGGCAACAACTGGGCAGTTTACCCTACTTTATTGAACATTTATTAAACTCTTGTGTAGAATTGTGTTTTCGTTCTTTCTTCTTGTTTTTTCCTAGCTAACCATTATCCTTAGTTTCTTGCTTTTCACGGGTTTATGAATCTAGTGTATTATAAACATTTTTCATCACCTCACGATCAAACATACTCGTAATCTTTACTTATTTGAATAAAGTTAATTTTTAAGCAAATCCCGTTCTAATCTAAGTAGAGTAGTTTCTGCTTACAGTAACTGTTTCTTTTGAGCCTTGGCCTGTTTCTATTTGATGGTTCACTTGCACAGTTTCATTTTCAACAACTTCAGCTGTTTTTAGCCAATTCATTTGCCAAACTTATACTGAAATCAAAATTTCAAATCCTGTGTATTATAATAGATTAATTTGCGGTTTATAAAAAAAAATAATCGCATTATAAAACCTTAGGCAAATATTAATCATTTTTCTTAAGTTTTCCCTCTGCAGCTTCGCTCGTGGATTTTTCCTGTTTTTTCTCGTAAACTAAGCTTTGAACCTGTTTTTAAGTTGCTTGGTGCAGTTTAATGCCACACAACATTTTGGTGTTTTAATTTATTGCGCGATCAGTGGCGGATTTGAAGGGGGTGGCTACTGGGGGTATAGTCCCTCCTCCCACCATTGGTCCTAAACATACACCAGTTACATAGACTATAAAGATTTATAATACTGCAATATTTGTACAAATCACTGATATCTAATTAAACCGTGGAAATTCCACGGGTTTGGCTAGTATAAAATAAAAACTTTTGGGCGAAATCAGATATATTGATATCATTTAACGTCATGTAAGGCAAATGGGAAATTTCCTCATTTAAAAATCATGGATTTATAATGGCAACGTATAGGGTTTCAGAACTTGGTAGATAAGACAAAAGTTGCGTTATGTTCGATAACAGATTGAAGTCGTTTTTTTATTTCATGTTATTTTTATTTTATTTTTTGCAAACATTTAACTCAGGAATTCTGAGTCAGGATTGAGTAAACATAAAACGAGAAGTCTGCCTAAGTGTGTAGGAAGTACGACCTAGAACATGTCATTAATTTTTTTTTAATAGAATTTTTGCTAATGGACGAAATTTATGTTTAATTTGAATGAATAGACTTTAAATACGGTAAGAGTTTTATATATATATATCTCAATAGAAAGAACAGAACTGTAGAAGAAAGACAAATGCTAACAGTTGTGCTGGAATATGCGATAATTTATAGTGTTTCGGCCGAAGCCTTTAGTGATTTAAGATATTTTTTACTTTTTTCTTTCTTTTTTTTTTTGATTTACCAAAAGAAGTTTTATTTACTTTGTCGTTATTAACACCGAAATTTTATTTTGATATAGTGTAAAATTTATTTTCAGATTTCATCAAAACATATTATTTCATCGGTAATAAAGATTTAATCCACTTTAAAGATTTAATTCACTTTAAAGATAAAATACTATCAGAAGTGGAAACATTGAGATACTTAAATTATAATGAATTAAAGAAGCTAGTTTATGTATTTTGTAAAATAAAGATAGAAAGGATGGAACGTTCGTCATTGTTTCTTGATATGTGGGAGGTGGGGTTGAGGAAGTCGTACAGAAGACGGTGGGGGAAAAGCAATGAAAATACGTGTTAAATAAGCTTTTTTGAGATTTATTTGATATAAAATTTATTAAAAAGAAGCAAGAGATCATGTAGATTTATTTAACCTTTAGTCACTTTTTTTCCAAAACTTTAATTATAAAATTTTGGATAACATGACTCACAAAATTGATTTTATAATAATTTTCTTTATAAATATCTATTATAATATCTTGATATAAAAGGATAATTATTCAGCCTGACACAGTCCACTGCAGTACATAGGCCTCTCCTACGGGGGTTGTTTTTAAGCTAATCTCCCATGCTGACCAGACGGGTTGAGAGATATTTTTCATGCTTCCGCAGCTTCTTACGACTGCTAGACCAACGGCTTAACGTGCCCTCTAAAGCACAGGGTGGGAGTAAGATCTCACTTCACCAAATGGTCACTCATCCAGTGAGTAGCTGTGCTAAGCGATGCTTAATTTCCAGAGCTGGGTTGCTCTGCGAAATTCCCCTGGCCCATGGCACCCCCAGTATCTTGATATATTAGTTCAAAAAAATCTATAGCATTCATTATCTATAGAGATTAGACAAATATGCTTAAAAGTTACACAAACTTATAAGAAACACGATTAAAACTATTACTGAAAATGGTAGGAAAGAATTCACATCCTGGATTCGTACTAGGCAACTGCTCTAACCAGCCCAAAGGTGATGTAGATAGCATAATGTTTCCACATCGACAGTGGCGCAATTGGTTAGCGCATCAGTACGAACGTCCCTTGTTTGAATCCAGGCTGTGGAATTTTTTCTCCTATTTTCATTAATAATTTAAACATCTGAAGTGTGGAGAATGATAAAACCCTCATTGACCATTCTTGAGTTATTCTACAAAATAAACTTCTTTTCCACATTAAACATTTCAGATATTGTACTATTGAAACTTGTTAAATCTTTAGAGTTTTGGCACAAATATGCATGGTAGGATGTGAAGATTTTTTATGGCTTGGATTCTCTTCACTACATGAGAGTAGTTAATATTTCGGGATTCTTACTCAAAACGGTCAAATGCACGCCTCTTGCTGAATGCCTGGAATCATTTGGTTTTTCAAACGTGTGCTCTTAAGATTTTACGTCATTTACTCCATTTTCGAGACCTACATGGTCTTTCTCGCTTCATCTTTTACTCCATGGGAGGACGAATAATTCATTTGTTCACACATAAAGATTAATTTTCTTTATCAAGTCACATAGATGTCCCAACGATGTTTAAATAATTAAGAAGCTTAATTACTCTCTATAGCTTTATTGCAGTTTTTTTGAAAATTATGAAGTTTTGAAAATCATTCGGACATGAATGGTTCGTTCACTATGTTGAAGAAGGGGGTCTGAATGAGCATTATGGGTGCTTTACAATCCAGACTGACTCTATCTCTATTTTGCAGATCACTCGTAAAACAGTTGCATGTTAATGTAGCGAGTGTACTGCAGAGTCTCCAAGCGCTACGCGACTGTCCCTCACCTGTAATTCTTACAGCAATCCCACCAGCAAGCGATACTTAAATGTCACGCTTTCTGGTCTTATGTTTTCCCGGGTGATAACAGGATTATTGAACATTATACATATGTGGGTTTACGTTGATATCAGTAATCACAATCTCCCGTGAAATGACATGAGAGTAGCAACAAAGGGGCTCTGCTAGTTCCAGCCATGCATTGCACTTACTCGCTGTATTGGCATAAGTTTCTCACGGGAAAACTAGATTTGATTTGAAGTCCACCAAGAAGAACAGAAATAATGATTTTCAAGACTTTTGCATTTTTGCTGCAAAAATTTTGCAACCGAGCACCAAGACAAGAGGGATATTGAACTGGGTCTGTGTCATGGAATTTAGTTAGTTTAGTTTACAAATCACAGTGACAAGAATCTACGTCAGAAGTCGAAATGCTTGTACTCGGATCACCATGAGAGGAGTGGTGGATGACATATCAGGATAAACGTCTTCGACAGGAAACACATGAGAAGGCGTGGATACAGTGATCGATACATGCACAAAAAAGACTGAAGAAAGAGAAATCGAAAACGTTTTAAAAAATGTCGAGCTCCAGGAACGTAAAAAGAAAACGTTCCAATGTCTCTACACTCACAGCAATATGCGGTTAATATGACCTGCTTGTGAGAGTCCTATGATTCTTCCAATACGACCCATTTAAGAGAGTCATTGGACACAGATGTCAGTAAGAGTTGTTTGACCCGAATTTCCGAATCGCCATTCTTGGGTCAATTGACTCGACTGTACAGGACTTAAGACTCATTAACGGAATGTTTACTATATGCGTTACTATTACTTATTTACATATTTTTACATACATATTTATATATTTTCACAGCTAATTACACAAATAGTCATATTTACACAAATTTACATACGTGTATATACCTATTTACACAATATACATAAATTTACACATTTAACCAAATATGTACATAAATTTATACACGTGTATACACAATATACAAGATTAACACAGGTGTATAAACCTATTCACACAGATTTACATACGTCTCTACACCTATTTACACAAGCTTACACTTTTGTACACATCTGTATAGCATATTTACACATTTATACCACAGGTACACAAATTTACACACGTGTATACACAATTTACACAGGCTTACACACCTATTTACACAGTGTATACTGATATTTACGCAAGTTTACATTTGTATACCGACCTGTATTTGTATTTCATCGTCTTTGCAGTCAAAATTCGCCAGCAGACGATAGAACTCCAAGCTTGTAGGCAGAAAAAAGGATTTTAATGATAAATCTGTTGCTAAATTCTAAAATAACGATCGCCGTGCTCATAGAGTTGACAGCTCTTGAACGGTAGACAACAATACGAAGAGAAACGACATCTTTTTAAAACTTTTAAACATCAATTTTTTTTTCTTTTAATTATTTATTGATTTAAGAATACATTCAACTTATAATGTATAATGCAATAAATTCACCATCACCTAACACAAATGATTTGCACAAAAATCAAGGGATTATTTTTGTTGTAACCATTACATCGTTCTCATTATAAATCTGTAAGATTCCTTTTACATTCCTTTGGGTAGGCTAAATGGAAACTATCACGTATTGCAGAAGAGGAAGGCTCATATTATAAGATGGATCATAGTATCCTTTGCAATCTGAAATATAGAAAAAAGGATGAGTTTTAGATCAATGATTTACACTCCCTACAATAATGGAAAGGGAAATGGCGACATTTTATTTTAGTTAATATCTTATTCGACCTCCCTGCTGAAATTAAGTCAGCCACCCTTCTTACTTTCAATAAGGCTCCGATACACAGCTTCCGGTGTTTAGATCCATTCTTGCTGCGAGAAACTAGCCATGTTGTTAGCAGTCGATAATAATGAATGCTATTCAGTGGAAATGCATTTCAGATCACAACGAGTAAATAAAAAATAATCGTAACAATAATGAATAAAAAAACGTGTCAGCAAATAAATTTGGAACTATTAAACAATTATAATTTACGTTAGAAAATAGTGTAACTTACTTAGATTCCTGTTTTCGTTCAATTTTTCTTGAACTGGTAAAATTTGAAGGAGCAAGACGAACAACGTTGGAAAATGGCTTATTCAACGTCGAGTTTTTGAGGGAGACTGTTCTCGCACTCAGAGTTGAAGAGACTATCCCTACTGATAGATAGTCTCTAGATAACTTGTCCCATCCATAGTCATATTAAGAGTAGTATTAGTTCTAATAACTTTGTATTAATCTTCTTACTAACACGAACGGCGAAATCGTCCAGTATCGCTATCCGCCATGTTTTCGTAACTTGATTTCGTATCTCTACCGGAAATGATTCCCATTTTCTATGACTTGGCTCGTAAAGCTGAGTATGGCGCTGTTAGATGAGGCGAGGGTTCGTAAACACTTGAGGATGGATGATACAACTTATCTACGAAGTACTGTATTCTTATAATCGAGTCAGAGAGCTATAACCTAATAAAATGAGTCCTACGATCTGGAAATTGCTGTGAGTGTAGAGTGAACGCGATTAATACGTGGCTTTTGAGGCAGATTCTAAATGGGAATCTTCGTGAGGTTTTTCAACGGGATATGTCGAGGAAAACAGACTGGAAAATGTTCAAGCATGCGACGTGTCGTTGGACCTAATAACGGCAACAAAGGCATACTTTGAAGATGTTAGGAACCCAGTTCAATTTGTTGCAGCCTCTCAACGTTCGGAACATTTCTTTCAAAAGCTGAGTGGTCTATATAAATGCATCAATGGACGAACCATTAACCGAAAGAAATTTACTCGGTCTCGCCATGGAGAATATGAACACCTATCTGCAAGAAAAAATCCTTCCCACAACAGTAGTAACGGAAATTAATTGATAGCGACTTGTACCCAGTGGGATCAAATCCGCGAATTAAAAAAGACAAACATTCCAGAAAGACGCCTGAAACATCTTTCAAAGGTGGTGACAAGATGAAAAGCGACGCGAGTGGTGGTTTTAAAGGAGGGCTTAAATTAGGTGTCATGTCTGTGGGCGGCCCGAAAATTATTTCGCAACTGCGAGTGCCGCTATCTCAAAACCCCAGACAGTATGACCCGATGTTACAAAAATGGAAGTCGGAGCGCCGTAAGAAACCGAAAGTGAAAGGTCCCGAGATGTTTCACGGCAGGTCTTCGTCGCGGGACTCAAAGGGCGCGTTCGACATGTGCACACTAAATGCACCTAGTGACCTCCCTCAGAGCGAGCGGTGAAAAAAGTATAGTGCATTTTGTGTGTGTCATGAAAATCGGTAAAGATCACGAAAGTGGGATGTTCACCTCACCCGCTTACTGCTCAAAATAATGCCCATCATAACATCTGCATTGATATAACACGCCGAAATCGATCATTGCGCAGTAGATTCCAATGCCAGTTTAAACGATATACAGATTTCAATTATTTTATTATACCTGTAGGCTCTTTAACGGTACTTGTACTGTAACTAAAACTCCGAACTATCTATCGCTAAATTTCAAGCTCTAGGGCAGCGCCATCTTGCAACGCACTAAACGACTCTGCTACTAACCTAGGGTCATTTGATGCGCGCACGAAACGCCCGGTAGTGCGCACACTCGCGATGACGAACACGCGCGGGTTCCATGACGAATACGTTAGTGCGTTTAGTGGACGCACAAAGGCGTTTAGTGGGCGATGTCGAACGCGCCCAAAGAGAGGCAACAGGAGGAGAAGCGACTGGAACTCGATGCGAACGGATGGCTCTTGCCTACGCTTCAATCTACAACTAAACAGGTGGTGGCCTTACAGTATAACAGAGGGACATCAGGAGTTCCAACTAGTTTCGCCATTTATTCCCGGCTTTGTCAAGGATATACAGCAAGAGGCATGCAAGCCTTTATATATACAGAACAGTGGTACAAGTTAAGCAATGAGCGTAAATACATACAAGAACCAATAGCATATAAAGCAAGGGGTGGATGACAGTCCCTGGATTGGTGTCACTAATAAAAAATTCAGAAAAGGCACGAGGATCGATAACCTAAAGACCGTCTCCAGAGTAAACGAAGAAGTCGTCAGCGCGACTAGAATGAGGAATCCGAAGAATGTACAAGGTCGCTCGTCTAATAAAGACCATAGGATCACGAAGAGGTATGTACCGCCAATTATCGTGTGGACTCATGGCGTCCCGTTTAAGACGATTTTAACTGAGCTCGAGAAGCATGTTCCAGTCGAAAAGATCGCCGTTCATACGGGCAGAGCTGAAACCATCAAGGTTAAATGTGAAGATGAAGAAACACACAACAGGTTAGTCTCTAGCAATAAATCTGATAATATTTTAAAAATTCAGCATCATCAACTGAAGTCGGAGAAGGTCTTGAAATGCGTAATTCGTAATGTGGATGTTACGTATGACCTCGATGACTTCCAAGAAGACCTAAAAAGAGCCAACTTCTTCCCGGAAAAAGTTATTCGATTGAGGAAAGCCAAAGGATCCATTGATATGCCAATGGTTTTGGTTCTACTCCCGAACACCGAACACAACCAGTCAATGAAAAACATAACACATATTGGGCCGCTGGCAGTTTCAGTGGAGGCCTTTCGAGGGAACAAGAAGCCACTACAGTGTTACAACTGCCTGCGCTTCGGACACGTATCCATGGGCTGCACGGAAGATCCTCGTTGTAATAAATGTGCTGAGGGGCACCAGTCAAGAGATTGCCCCAAGATCAAAGGACAAGACCCCCCAAAGTGCATTAGATGTGGTGGACAGCACACATCAAGCTACACGAAATGTCCAAAGTACCCCGAGGTTCAAAGGATGTCTAGTTCTAAAGTGACAGCAGGCAAATCCTATGCTGCCGCTGTGTCTACGCCGGAAGATAAAGGCTTAAACATCAACGACCTACCAGGTATGTATAAACAATTAGGACGTATCTTTAATCTGTTTTCTAATCTAGGCAAAAGTTACCCACAATTGAGTGGGCTCCTTACGACCAACTAATTTTAGTATGGCTGCACAACGTTATACTGTAATCAACAAAGGTGAACTTCGGTGCGTGATATGGAACGCTAGGGGCATTCCCCGAAAGCGTATCGAGTTTCACAACTTTCTGATAAATCAAGAAATCGACGTGGCTTTTCTCTGTGAAACTCACCTCAAACCAAGACTTCAAGCTACCTGGCTATTGTGTGTACCGTAAGGATCGAATGGCTTCAAATGCTGCAAGATGTGCGTCTGGGGGCGCTGCGATCATCATTAAGAGGGGAATTCAACACCAAGAATTAGTATCCAAGTCTTATCCAGGTATGGAATCAGCCTCCATCATTATCAATGACGTCTCCTGTGGTGAAGTGAAGTTCGTAGCGCTCTACAATTCACCTAAACATTATCTTGACATTTGCGAGCTTGATGATCTCTTCAGTGGTGACACTCCAGTCGTCCTGGCTGCTCACCTAAATGCCAAGCATCCAAGCTGGAACTCCAGAACGCAGAATTACAACGGCATGATTCACTATAGTCACTTACAAGGTAGAGATGATATCATCGCTGCTGGACCTGTGGAGGACACCTGCTACTGCGACCACTCCCCTAGTAGTGACGTTTTGGACATATCGCTCTTGAAGGGTTTCTTCAAACCGTACAATGTCTTCACGATTGATGACCTTTCTTCTGACCACAAGCCTGTGGCGTTGAACTTTGACAATGTTGACATAAATTTCCGAGAGGAACTTGTACATCATCAAGACTGGAAGCTCTACAAAGATATTCTTAAGAACTATGGCTACCATCCCGACATTGCTTACTGTACAGAGGACATCGATCAACTTGTTGATGACATCACCAGATGTATTAACAGTGCCATAGAAGCTAGTAAGTATCCATCAGAGAATAAACCTTCTCATCGTATCCAACTCTCTCCTGGAATCCAACGTTCAACGTTATCGTGAACCTTGGCTCAAAACCAAGTACAACAGGTTAGTGCGAAGAGTTCAAGAGGAGATAAAAGAGCTTCGCGACGCTAGATGGAATGAAAAACTCAAAAGCTTGTCGGCTCGCGACAATTCCATTTGGAGTGTGGTTAGAGCTTTACAGAAGAAGAAGAATGTTATGCTTTCTCCACTCCGTACACCACAAGGTAACTATGTGCAAACTGATCAGGACAAGGCCCAAGTCATTGCAGATTCACTGGAAATGCAGTTTGTTACTCCTACCGACGATAAGCCCGAGAGCCAAATCATGTCTCAGCGTGTGGAAGAAGGTATTTTCAACTTTGATGAAGTCCCGCAGCATTTTACGAAGTACAACATCGAGGCTGGAGAGATCGCCAACATCATAAGTAAACTGAAAAAGAAGAAGGCTCCAGGAAAAGACAAGGTGAGTATTAACGCCCTTATGAATTTCCCAAAGAACTTTATTGAATTTCTCACCAATATCATTAGCGACTGCTGGAAATTTTCTTACTTCCCTGTGGCTTGGAAGAAATCTATTGTGTTGAGTATCCCAAAGCAGGGGCAAAATCCTGCAATTCCCGCGAGCTACCGACCTATTAGCTTGCTACCCTCGATGTCCAAGGTGTTGGAGAGTACGATCCTTGTCAGATTCCAAGATCACTGTCTAGCAAATGGCCTTTTACGGGAAGAGCAGTTTGGCTTTCGTGCTGCCCACTCTTATCCGATGCAGATATGGAGGCTCGTTGAAGACCTGAGCACCCCCCTGAACCTATCCAGGTACTGTGGGGTGGTATTTCTCGATGTCAGTAAAGCTTTTGACCAAGTGTGGCATGAGGGTCTTGTCTACAAAATGATCAGAGACGGGTTCCCTGCCGATTTGATTTTGATGGTGAAATGCTTTCTTGACGGCAGATCCTATCAAGCCAAGGTTGGAGAAAATCTTTCCACACCCCGTGTTGTAAAGGCCGGTGTCCCTCAGGGTTCTGTCCTCGGGCCTATGCTATTTAATTACTTTGTACATGATTTCCCAAAACCCGATAATTGTAATCTGTATTTTTATGCGGATGACACTGCCATTATGACATGGGCACACCAGCCGGCTCACGTTATCACTCGGCTGCAGTGCGCCTTGAAGCAGTTCGATGACTGGTTTAACTGCTGGAAGTTGAACCTTAACGTCGGAAAGTGCAAGGCTTTGTACCTCAATAGGAAGCTCAAGCATCCCCCAGATTCTCTTGTTCTGTTTAATAAGAAACTGGACTGGGTGGACAACTACAAGTACCTGGGAGTTATCATTGACTCAAGACTCTCATGGAACCAGCATATGTCCTATGCTCTGAACAAAGCGAAGAGGGCTAAGTACAGTATCATAGCTCTTATGGGTCGCAACAGCGCCCTCAGCATTGATAACAAGCTTCTTCTGTATAAATCGATTATCCGTACCATACTCCTCTATGGCATGCCTGCGTGGGCGACTATCTGTAAAAGCAAATGGAGTGAACTACAGTCATTCCAGAATGTTACCCTGAGGACCATTGCCCAGCTGGACAGAAGGACGGTGAAAAACCAATCCATCCACCTCGATTTAAACATGGCCCATATCGGTAAGTTTTTACAGGATCTCCTTTTGATTATGATACAGAAGATGAAGACTCACGACAATAAGCTTGTGAAAGGGATACTGGAGAACTCAATGAATATGAGCTGGCATACGAAGTATCGTAAACCGAGGTACGTTCTTGACATCAATTTTGAAGATATTAGCAACGTCTCTCTCCCAGACTACTGGAAGATGTGATAATCTTCTTTCTCCTTGTGTTTTTTAATTTCGTTTGTATTTTGTTTCTGACAATCGTCAATCTTATTTTCTTTTTTGTATAATATGGAAGACCGCTTGGGTTGGTTAGGCTTCTTGACTACCTCAGTGTATTTCATTTGGAGTTTATTCTGGTTAGATGAGCTTTGTGAAAGCGCTGCTTTCGTCCCATCCTAACGAATGTACACTTCACTGTTCGATTGTCGATTGTCTTGCTGTATATCCTTGACAAAGCCGGGAATAAATGGCGAAACTAGTTGGAACTCCTGATGTCCCTCTGTTATACTGTAAGGCCACCACCTGTTTAGTTAATAGGAACAGTATTATGATCCATCCTTCCACCGATATCAATCTACAACATTTATCTATTAAAGAATATTGTAGACTTTTTGGTGATTTCACGCCAGCCAGTGGTTGAGCGTTCATAATGTTGGTGTATGCTATTTAAATTTAGCTTTTGTGAATTTTGCTATGATTCGCTGTTTCGTAATTTGTAGATTTTGCAGCATTAAGAGCATAACTGCTTTAATTGCTAAATTAAATCCTGTGTGATTTCGATTTTAGGCTTAGAAATCTTTAATGTTTTTAATCAATTCTTGTCGCACTTTAAATAAGCCTATTTTTTTGTTACCCTTTCGAGTAAAGGATGTTTTTGTTAACAGTATAAGTAATACAAATATTAAACTACTTCTACTCTTTTATAAGAGAATTTTTGGTTGCGCTAAATTTTGCCGAGTGGCTTTTCTTTCGGTTAAGATATTTAGCATTAGTAAAGTTACGCTTTGCTTTACATGCTTGTCTATTGTATTATCATTGTATAATTTCAGTTATTTTCCTAGTGCACGTTAATTTCAGATGTGAATATTGTTACCCTTTTTAACAAAGGATGCCCATGTTGTTTATTATAAAGAAGCACCTATAGTTTCTGATTTAAGTATTCAACTTCACGTTCTCTTTTATTAAGGAGTATTTTTGTCTGTTATTCAATTTAAGTGGAATAAAACAAAATTAATGTTTTCTCCATACGTTGCCTACAATGTGTGTCTTCAGTTATAAATTTCCACTGTGCCATTTTCCTGACCTTGACATCCGAACTTAGGTACCGCTCTGTTCAAGTCGTAAAACCAAAATTTAAGCTTGCGAATCCCGGAAAATATATAACAACACTTATGAAGTCAAGAAGACAAAGATGACGAAAGACCCACACTTATGGAAAGTTAGTATTACTGACATTAAAATATACTGTGGAGAACTAAAGATTCCTTGAAAATTGACACAAATCTTGTATCATGTCTACACAGACAAAGTTTATTTAGACCTATTGGCTCGGGGTTTAAGCTCCCTCCCCATTTGCTTATTTAAAAGGGAAACACCATGCTCTCCCTGAAGCGCCCGGGAACTTTGGAAATACACAGCTGATTGGATCTTGAACTTGTCCGTTACAGGTTTTGAATCTATGTCAAGGTTCTTGAGTGGTCAGGTCTGCGATGGTCGATTTTGGACCACCGTTACTGGTTCCCTTCCATGTCCCTCTCTTCCCCACCTCGAGCTCTTACTGCCAGTATAATCGGCTTTCCCAGAGACCTATCTCGATGTGTTACATGATTTTTCTGAATTTCCAATGATGTCATTTGCGAATGTTGCGTAGCCCACTTGAAAGACAGGCCCTGGCGCGGAAAAATCACCTCACCATCTTAGTCTGAGTAATAATGTAACCTTCATTGTTTCCAACAAACGAAAAATTGCCGATTATTAAAATCCAAGATGAAAACAATGAAAATTACATTGTTATTCGGAGTAAGATGATCACGTGACTTTTCCGCGCCAGTGCCTGTCTCTCTCGTGGGCTACGCGAACGTTGCCAATTCAATGCTTAAGATTTTGAAAGAATACGGCGACACAACAATGGAAGTTAGAAAACAATAACAGAAGCGAATGTTTTTCTAAAAACGTGGTTGCTTACAACGATGGATGGACAGAAGCAGTCAACTAGAGAAGCCATTATGAATTCGGTGTGGGTGGTCGCGATGAGGAAACGTTCGCATGCCACCACCCGTTGAAGAGCTTCAGTGATCCGTGAAATGTACATTTAGTCACTTTTTTAAAAGCCTATGCGGTTCGGCGAGGTCAATATAAAAGGAATTACCTCTGCTGCTAGATTAGTCGTGACGCCCCAAGATAAGGAAAATTAGGCGTTCGAGACCCCGAAGTGTAAAAGAATGGAACAAAACGCCAGAAAAACGATTTTCTCGTCATGGAAGAATAATTAAGACTTTAATTCTTCAGAGTTCCGGTATTAGGCATAGTATTTAGGCCACAAATAATGTTAGAGATAACTTTATTTGATTTTGGAATTTCATTTACAAAAGTTCAGAAAAAAGGATAGTTCTGGTATGGGAGAACACTTAGCAAACAAGACAGTGCCATTCGACCAAATGAAACACGTGCCTCTTGAGCAATACTGAGTGTTTGAATGCAGTATAACAATGAATGAACAGGTCGTAGCAATGAGTTTATTTAGTGTTGTAAGCCCTTACTAACACACACAAGTTCGATCTTGGTTTTCCCCTCCCCATCCGTTATTATGAGTATATTGTTAGCTTCCCCTCCCCTTACACGCTAAAGAAAAGCAGATCCTATCGTTGTGCTATGTCTAACTGCTCGGCTACTGCTTAAATTCAATGAACTAAGAGGAACCAGAGATAAGTTAAATAAAAGGAATTAGATGATAAGTGTTTGCCATGGGTTGATACTTCTGCTGCATTGTGCAGGCCAGTGAATCAAAGTCTAGGATTAGCTGAAAGGCTAAGAGTAAAAAATACGATTAAGAGCCATAAAGAGTAAATTGACTAAAGAAACAGAAGCATAACAAAAATAAAATTGACTTTAATTAAGAAAAATTATACTTACCTGAACTGTGTCATCCTAAAAGAAAAACGGAAACCAATAATAGGATATAAATAATTAATTAAATATTAGTCGCGTATGATATTGAAGAAAGTGTGTATAAGTGAACTTTGATATATTGACAAAACATTTACCTTAAGAGCCCAGAGTTACGCGAAGGAAACCCTGAAAAAGTAAAAAGATTTTAGTATAAAAAATTAGAGATATTTTGGTGAACAATAAGATAGTAGTTACCTGAATATGCAGTTTACATTGAATTTAAGTTTTGTTATTTCTTTAGACTTTATTCGCATTTCGCTTGTTGAACTTTTAGTGGTTTTTTTATTTTTTTTGAACGCCCAGAGGCGATAAAAGATCTGTGGTGATTGAAGATGTTGACCTTTGTTTTGGAAGACACGACTACGGCGAACACTTTTCCGAGGAGAACAGAAGTCGGAGGAGATGCACCCCCATATAGAAGTCCAACGGTTTATATTACTCTATGCCTAGAAAAACAAGACAGTAACAAAGACATTGATGAGTACTGAATCGGTTAGAAGGTTAATGATAATTCGAATGTATCTGGAAAATTAATGGAACCATTTGTGCATGTGGACTTTGTTCACTGTTAGTTACGGAAATTATCTATATAAATAATAGGCAGAGGTTCAATGGGACGAGGGGTCGCTAGTAATTCTGAATGTCAATTAATATAATTATAGGCCTTAGCTCACCTTGTATAAACTTAGTTGATTTTTGTAATAATGCTCTGGTTATTTTTGCATCAAAGTATCAGTGTGTGCTTTCGTTCTAGAGAATCCGGGTGGAGCAAAATTAACTACAAAGGTTCCTTAGTCAGGGAAGTGGTTGATAATATGTGTACTTATTAAGTATTTTAAGCCAGCTATTTTTTGAACTAATCGAGTTTGCGTCTTCTCTTTCGCAGTTTGTCACTTCATCAGTTCCGTCTGCTAACCTTCAGAAGCGCCATGAAATTCGACTCAAGGATCAAAGCCAACTCCCGAACGTTACAATGTAGCAACGTATGACGTTTCCATTATCTGGCCTTCTGTCTAGACGGTTTTGGTATCATAGGCAACAAGAAAGACAGGCCCCGGCGCGGAAAAGTCACCTTATCATAGTAGTCTGGCCAACAATTCAACCCTCAACGTTTCCAACATATAAATAAATATTGATTGTTAAATTCCAAGATGGAAACAATGAAGGTTACATTGTTACTGTTATGATCAGGTGACTTTTCCCCGTCGAGGCAACGCCTCCTAAAAAAGACAGGCCTCGACCAACGCCTCCTAAAGATAAGGCCTGAGCGCGATAACGTCATACATTGTTACATCATCATCCGAAGATACGTTTAATCGCATTTCAGGGCTTATTATTGGTAGTAATGCGATTAAACGTATCTTCGGATGATGATGTAACAATGTCTGACATTTTCGCGCTCAGGCCTTATCTTTAGGAGGCGTTGGTCGAGGCCTGTCTTTTTTATTGGCTACGTGTTGGCATTGTAAGACATCACAATGATGCAGTGTTTATTCTAAACGAAACCACGTTATTGCCGTAGAGCTGCGTGTTTTAAAATAATGCATAGTATTTTACAACAGTGTCCTAATCAAAGAGCATTTTAGTTAATTCCACGGTCCATAGATATAAATGGTCACCGAGCTTCTACCATTTTCCATTGTTTCGAGAAAACGGATCGTGCCAAGTACCATATAGAATGCACCAGGGCCGACCGTGGCCTAAGACAGACAAGGCCTCCGCAAGGACAAGGTCTCTCTCGCTTGCCTCGTCTTTCGAAAATAAAAATAGAAGGCCTCGCCACAATGAAATGTGGCTTCAGTCTGTCGCACCGGAAATGATTAATCATATTATTATTTCTGTCTGCCCTTTCATGTTCTTTAGTTCTTTCAGGTAATTTCATTCTTATATTAAATAGAGGATTTCACATAAATTAATATTTCTTAAG
This sequence comes from Rhysida immarginata, assembly GCA_023313115.1. Classification (NCBI taxonomy): domain Eukaryota; kingdom Metazoa; phylum Arthropoda; class Chilopoda; order Scolopendromorpha; family Scolopendridae; genus Rhysida; species Rhysida immarginata. Next base: position 815,411 of record JAHWFO010111169.1, on the reverse strand, counting down.
TTTTTGTAAGAAGTTTAATATTTTTTAAATTCAAAAATTTAATTTTAAGAAATAAATTAAATGAAACACTAATGAAGTTTGTTGGATTTTTTTAAATTTTCTTCTCAATTTTCAGTCCTTTCTTTCTGTCTTTGCGTTTTGATTTTTATTTCATGTTTCAGTCTTTATGAGATTTATACAGGGTGCTTCAAATAAAGTGAACACATCAGATCGAAAAAACAAAAAACACCTGTTATATATTTTTCAAAAAACTATTTAATGATACCCCCACCCCCACGCACAATCTCTACTTATGTACTAAAAATTTTGAATTCTGGAAATTCTGACTTCAGATTCTTAGAATCCATCAAAAAGTAGAATTTTAGAAATATTAAGACTCGTCCTCTTTGTCTTCATCGATAAAATTGGGTTCAAAACTTTAAAAGTTCCACATTTTCGGTGCCTGTATCTCCTAAACGGTTGGATGAATTGCAAAAACACAAAGAATAAGTTATATCTCAAATGTTGTGTACAATCTGAAACACAATAAACATAAGAAAAAGTAACCAAATAACCCGTGGGTATGAAATCAGCAAAAACAAGAAGCCAACGCTTTTCCACTAAAAAGTTTTTATTAACCATGAATACACATGAAAAAATTGCTTGAAATGCGTTGTAGCTGCAGCATAAGATTAGGAGGCTTCTTTTTTTATTCTGTGTTTATTTGTATGAGTATAGCACGTATATTCATGGAGATATAAAGGTTTCTTTAAAAAAAATCGAAAAATCGTAAGTTTTTTGTTTATAACATACAGTGTTTTCAATGTAATGCAGTTCCATTTTCAGGAAACTTGACAAACTCTAGTAGAGACAAGACCTTCCGACCAGAATATAAAAATATCATATGTCTGATGAAATATGAACATTTTTACTAAATAATGTTCAACTGAGCATGCGCAAGCTTAACCAAATAGCTTTTACATAATTTATTAGCCATGCATATAGAGCTTCTCTTATGAAAAGCCCACGCAAATGTGAAAATTAAGAAAGATATAGTTTATAGAATGAGTTGAATTTCAGTTGCTCTCAAAAATAGACAAAACGATAAGGGGTTTTCTCCAAATTTTTATTTTTGGATCGGACACCAGTTAAAACTTCTTCTGACGCTGATATGAAGTCCATATGCCTATACGAAGTCAATATGAATTCAATATGCCTTCATATCAGCGTAAGGAGATGAAATTGGCGTCCGATCCAAAAATAAAAATTTGGAAAAAAACCACTTATCATTTTGTTTATTTTTGAGAACAACTGAAATTCAAAAAATTCTATCGACGATATCTTTCTGTATTTTCACGCTATTTGCTTGGACGTTTTACACGACTTGCCACGTGGTTTCAAGACTAAAGAAGTTTGGAGAAGATCGACGAAGAGGATGACGTCTGATGACGATAAAAGCATGGATTGACTCGTGACAAGGGCAAAAGAACGAAGGTTTGGAAGGGGCCGGAGGGAGGCGAGAGGAAGAGCGATAAATGCTCATCGAGTCGCGCAAAATGTAGTGAGGGCGACTTCGCACGAACGGAGAATCGTCGTGGTTTTGGTATTTTTCTTTTCTCCGCTCACTACTATTTCTCCTTGCCGTTTCTATTTGCCCCCCCCTCCCCTCACTGCTATTTTCTGCATCCTCGCCTGTCATCTGCACACGTTGATGTCAGTATCCTTTCTCCTTGGATCCCCTCCTTGCACCCCCCCTCCTCGTTGTATGCTTTTTAACTTTTAATTCTATCCTCTGTTCCCGCTTTCATCTCTTCTTCCCCTTCCTGTCCCTTTACCTCTATCCTAAGGCTTTAAAAAAGCAACTGACACCCAAAATCTCCTATCAATAAAAGTCTTACTTATTTATTTATTTTATAACATAAAGGGCGTGCAACTAACTCTACTTCGACTTATAATATTTTACGACTTAAGTAGTGTTGTAAATAATATTATTAACCCATATTAATATCCAAATAGCAATTTATCATTCTTTCAATAATACTAACCTCACACTGATATTTAGAACCTAAAAAAAAAAAAGTACGGCTTCCTTCTTTTTTAGGTCAGCCCCTTTCTGTCCCAATCCTACCCACTGCCAGTTCTCATTCTTATAATCTTTTACAATTTAATCAATATAACATTATACGCCAAAATATAACATCTAGAGGAGGTGGTGTGCTGATTATAATTAGGGCCGAATGGAGCTACCAAATTATGGATCAACAATGTCACTCCGGCTTTGAATACATTTACTTAAATGCAAAATTTCAGGAACTTCAGGTTAATCTTCTCGCCTTATATATACCGAACTATGAACCCATTGCTGAGTTATTGGCTGTCATCGAACAATCTCATCGTTATGCCACCAACCTGATAATGGGGGACTTCAACGTGGACTTCGGAATTGATTCTTATTCGACCAAAGCAATTATTGAGCAATGTAAGTTGTTACAGCTTCATCCAATTATTAATTCTCCTACCAGAATAACCAAGACGACCAGAACCAGTCTCGATCAAATCTTTATTCTGATAATTTAATTAAACATGCGATAATTCCAAAATGTGATCATCACGCGCTGATTGTTCTTATTAATCAGATGTGCAATACGAAATCCCAAAGAAAAAGGTTTAGTGTATATATCAATTATGACTATGTCGATTGGACACAATTTAAGAATAGTTTACCTAATTTTGACTGGTCAATATACTTCAATACCCAAGATGTTAATTACCTGTTTAGCATAATGAGCAATAACATTCAGCGGGGACTCTTGGGTGCTGGTTTACAAATCAAGAATGTACAGAATAACAAAATGAGACGCCCTTGGCGGAGCAAAAAATTATTAGCTCTGTGGAAGGATAAGAAAATAGCTTACAAATCCTTCCTAATGGATTGCACAGCTCTCCACAAACGACGACTGAAACAGGTAAATGCCCACTTTAAAAAAGAAATTAAGCAGGCGAAGCGTGCTACACTCATGAAAAAGGGGACAAATATTTTTGATCTATGGAAATGTATCCGCAAGTATAAGAGTCAAAGAAACAATTTCCCGTTCCACCAGGGACTCGCTTACTTAGAGTGGATAGACAATTCGAATCAAACAAAAAGCTCTCAGGATAATTTTGATAAAAATTTGATTAGCCCTGGTATTAGAATTCCTAACATCTCGTTAAATGCCATAAATATCGCCATACGGCAATCCAATAAAAAGACTTCAAATAGGGATGGGGTTTTAGCCTTTAGAGTCATTAAAAATTGGGGCCATTTTGGCAACGTAATTTTTAGTCACTTAATTCAAAAAGGCGATACTACTAATGTTTGTAACTATCGACCAATCTGTCTTCTTTTTTCTCTATCTAAGCTTGTAGAAAAACTAATATTCGCCAGGCTAGCCACTCTGTTGTGGGCTAGCATCCCTAGAAATCAATTTGGGGGTCGACCTCAGACCCCAACAATGTATTCTGTGCTGACAATACTTGACTTTCTTATTCATGCAATTGACAAGGGAATGGTTTGCTTTTTAATAAACACAGACATTTCCAAAGCTTTTAATACAATCCAAAGAGGCGCTCTAGTTAGAGAATTAAAACATTATGGTGTAGACTCGGTAACGTTAAACCTTCTACAGAATTACTTTACGGATAGGATTAACTATATGGAATTTGAAAAAATGACTTTAGAACAGCAATCCACTTTGGGTCTTTTACAGGGCTCTCCAATCGCTACAGCCTTATATGCTGCAGCTACTGCTGAAATTTTTAATTTACCCTTGCATTCAAACATAATTTCGTTCGTTGATGATAATTTTCTTTGCATGGCCTTTCCACAGTCTGATTATACCCGCGCCTATAACTAGGTTCAGGAGGACATTCAGACATTGAAAAGGTGGTACCTGTCGCAGGGACTGAAGTTCAATGAAGCTAAAACTACTATCATGTTGTTTAACAATCAGAATGTTAGTCCCTCGTCCACTTGTAAAATTTTAGGTCTAGAGTTAAACATGAAGTTATCATGTAAAGAAATCATTGAGTCTTTATTAATTGAACTTAATCGCCTTAAATTTCTCTTTTACAATTTAAGAAGGACTTTATCTAACAAAGAGATTGTGCAAACTGTAAAAACAATTTTAGTCCCGAAAATTGAATATGGCGTTTTAGTGTGGTCTACTGCCTCCAAAATACATATTACTAGAGTTCCAGTCGCATATAATAATCTAGTTCGTGCTGCTCTTGCTTTATCTAAGTATGCCTCTATGTCTGAAGTATTCTCGGAGTATAACATACCGTCTTTATACTGCATAATAAACATTGCTCGTTTAAAAGAATTATATCGAGCTTTTAGTGATATTAATCATCCGCTCCACTATGTCAAATCATGGCTTACTGATTCGTTGAATACCCGATCTACTCAAAAATATAAACTTATGCCAAAGTTAGTGGTCTCTAATTTTCTTGTATCCTTTTATCCCTATAATGTTTGTTCAGTTTGGAATAACCTACATTTTAATATTAGGAATGAAATTTTGAATTGTACTCGAGAATCATGTCCAAATCACAGGTTTCATGTCTATAATTTAATACAAAATGCAAGTGTAGTTAAATAATTTTATGGATATTTTGGGGCCAAATTGTGCAGATAATGTAAAAAAGTGAAAACATACATTAAGGTGTTCAATAAATGAATGAATTTTCATTCACAATACTAAGGTTTTTTAATGTTTCATGTACATTTTAATATGAGAAGAGTTTCGAACTTGTTAGCTTTTTACAACAAAAATTGACAAAAATTATTTTATTTATATATAGGGTAGTTGATGCCCAAGTTATGGTTTGTAGTTGGTTTGTAAATTTATTTAAAAGTTTTGCCGAATTCACTCACTTGGGCAGAAATGCATCATCAAATTCTAGCCCAATTCAATTCCGGTGTAACAGGACATAGTATACCCTCCCATAGAATATACACGGGTTTAGTTTATCCTAGGATGTTTTATACCCCCTCTAAACTACCCCCTACTACCACCATCCCCGTCGGCTACTTGACCAAATATGCACAGATAATAAAATTGGTGGGGGTTGATAATACGAAAAGTTTGCGAGGCTCACAGTTTTCTATACTTGAGCGCAAGGTTAAATTTGCTCTCCCCCTTTTATGCTGAAAGCTATTGACTTGCTCATTTAATTTGATACTTAAATGATAAAATTTAAATTAGTAATTTGTACCGCCCCAGTGCGCCCATAATGAGATTAAGACTTAACTATGCCTTATGCACGGGAAACAGGGTACGGTTTGTTTGACTCGGTTAATCTAAGGATGTGGAGCAGTGTGAACAAACGACGGTGGAGACAAATTTATAAAACATTTGTCTAAATTTTTTAATCGATTACAAGAATAATACACAAAATCAGACTGACTAATACTTAAGGATATAGGGCCCCAAATAAATTATCATCCATAAAACGTTAACGATTTAGAAAACAAAGACAAAACTATATAAATTACAATTTAATTCAATACTTTCAAAATTCAATAAATGTACTTAATATCTATTCATATAATATGACAAACCTAAACCCTTGGGCAGAACACTTAACTGGCATCTTGCATTTTCACAAGTGTGTTATTCCCAAAGGGGTGTCACTCGCTCTTGTTCAAGGAATAAATTACAAAATCAGTATAATCACTACTTTACTGGGTGTCCCTTGCACCTATGCTGATCCTCAACAAATTAACGCATAGAACGCGTCATGTGTTTCTTTTGTTTTACGTCCAGAGGAGAAACACTGTAACCTCTACTACGGTATGTACTCACAGTACCATATCCTACAGGCTACTGTCTGTACTATTGATGCAAATTAACTTCATCAAACTCGATGAGTTACACCCATGAGTACCGAACATAACCTGCTAAACTTCCAAACAATATCAGCATCCTTAGCCCTAGTTTCACCCATCCACGAATGCAATATATGTCCCCTTTACTCCATAAACCTGTCACACTTGTAAATGATGCTCAGCTTTACAGTAAAACAAAATTAAATGTGCAATTAGCATCTCTACGACTGAGAATTACTTGCTCTAAAACGTATTTCTAGCCTTATGAAAAATTTACATCATCAGTTATATCCCTTTACCCTGGACTATATTTTAACCAGTCTATTCAGTATTATATTACTGTTCACACAGTAGGGTGTAACAGATCACAATTAGCTACCAGTAGTGTAACTAAATTCATTTCCATTGTCATGGCATCCAACGAATGCACAACAAAATATTCAATTACACATTTCAGGCTGCATACGAGAAGAAGCTCCAGAAAATTCACTGATTAATATCTGATGATTCCAATTTGCAGCACTGATCCCATCAATAAATCAAATCAGTTGTCTCACCATATCGGAAATCCACATATCCACACTGATTACAGGCAAATTATTGGCCTGATTTGAACATCAACATGGCGATGAAAACAACGGCAACAAGGCGTTGATGTACACTTGCCCAATGCAAGAATGTTCTCTTAAATATATTTCATCTTAGTAGTATCTATGGGGAACAACTCCTTGAGTGAGCCATCAAGCACTAAAAAGTTTCAAGTTGAACGTTTATGGCATTCACCGACTTTTTCTGGCTTGAGAACATCTCCAACCTCTCCTTTCTTCTGCACACATTCATAAGCCTTTTTATTTTTATCAAAACGCACTCACGAACGTGAGCAGACAACAAATTACTATTTACAACAATACTAAGGCATAGCAAGGATACTACAATTAAATGCTTAAGATATTACTTAACAATTGAACGCAAAAAAAAATATCAACCAAATTATCAATAATTAAAATAAACATAGCTATTAACACTTTATGTAAAAACTTATAAAAAAAAACAAATACACGACGTGACACGTCACAAATTGAACTGAGAAATTGAAATATTTATATTCGCTTTTTGATTAAATATATTCAATTAGAAAAATCCTATTTTCATTGTTTGAACAAATCGCATGATTTTAGGATTTGTTTTTTAGGGTTTTATCATCATCTAAAACCCTATTAACAACGGTACAGATGTATGTAACATGCCATAACTTTTGAAAGGATTGACCTAGAGGCTTGAAATTTTCTATACACGTAGGCCCTATACAGAGGACGGAGCAAAAAATATAGCGAATCCTCTAGGGTGGGCCAAACCATGTGTTTTTGTGGTTTCCCCAACTGACTTCCTTTCAAGTCTATGGAGTTTTGATTGCATTTGAGCAAACTGTGACCTCAGAGTTTGGCTGTTTGACGTCTAAATTTAAAGAACTCTATTTGAAGTATAGCGAATGCTCCCGCTACTGCTCGTAACATTTAGATACCATAACTTTTGAAAGGATTGACCTAGAGGCTTGAAATTTTCTACACACGTAGGCCCTATACAGAGGATGGTGCGAAAAAATATAGCGAGTCCTTTGGGGTGGCCCGGGGGAATTTCATAGCGAGTCCTTTGAATTTCATGGTTCCTTTTTTTATCCTTTGAACAAAGAGGGCAAAAATCCTGAAATTTCGTGAATTTGTAGTGCGGTTCTAAAAAAATAAAACAATATACAAGAAAAGTTATATAAGCCCTGCCAGAGGTCCCAAGGCCCCAAATACAATTGAAGCTATAACATTTCAACGGAACGATCTAGGAACCTGAAATTTTGTATATTTATAGTGTGGTACTAAAAAAATATAGCAAATATACAAGAAATGTGATGTAGGCCTATGGGGCCCGTAAGAAGATCACGAGGCCTCAAATACAAATCAAGTTTTAACATTTGAATGGAAAGGTCTAGAATCTTGAAATTTTGTATATTTTTATTTTTTTACTAAAAAATATAGCCAATATAGAAGGAAGCTGATATAAGCCTCTAGGGCCCCGCCGGAGGTTCGGAGGCCCCAAATACAATTGAAGCTACAACATTTGAACGGAACGATCTAGGAACCTGAAATTTTGTATATTCATAGTGTGGTACTAAAAAAATATTGCAAATATACAAAAAAGTAATATAGGCCCTAGCAGAGCCCCACAGGCCCCAAGCACAAGCAAAACTACAACTTTTAAACGAAAAGGTCTAGAAACCTGAAATTTTGTTTACTTACAGAAAATTACTTAAAAATTTACCTAATATACACTAAAAGCTGATATAAGGCTCTTGGGTCCCGACAGGGGCCCTAAGCCCCAAGTCACAAATGAAGCTACAACTTTTGAACCGGAAGTCCAGATATCTGAATTCTTGCATATTTATGGTGTTACTTAAAATTTTAGCTCTTATACACTAAAATTTATAGAGTCCTCTGGGGCCCTGGCAGGGGCCCTAAACACAAACAGAGCTATAACGTTTGAACGAAAAGGCTTAGAAATCTGAAAATTTGTATACAGTACTTAGAGTAGTTTACTAAAAAATTTAGCTAATATACACGAAAAACTGGTATAAGGTTCTTAGGTCTCCACAGGGGCCCTGAAGTCCAAATCACAAAGAAGCTCTAACATTTGAATAATAAAAAGGCCTAAGAACTTGAAAGTTTATATATTTACAGTGCTTTCTTAAGAACTATAGACAATATACAAGGAGACTGGTATAGGCCTCGGGGCCCCTGGCGGCCTCAAATACAATTGAAGCTATAAAATGTAAACGGAAAGGCCTATGGTCCTGAAATTTTGTTTAATCATAGCGTGGTATTTAAAAATTTAGCTAATCTATATTAAAAATTATATAAGTCTCTTGGCAGGGGGCTTGCAGCCTCAATCTCAAATCAAGCTATAAATTTAAAACCAGAAATCCAGAAACCGGAAAAGTTTTATATTTATAATGTGTTGCTTAAAATTTTAGCTATCACACAATAATCCAAATACAAATCAAACTATAACTTTTGTAAGAACCTGAAATTTTGTATTTGTACCCCTCCACTTACTATAGTCACGAGTCGCTACTACTCGTAACAGTGTGATGCTAAAACCCTTTTATCGTTGGATAACGATGCCTTAACTAATTTTTTAAATAATGAGCTATGATTTTAAAGTAGGCTATTGATATTCGTATTAAAATGATATTCGCGTTTTTTATATTAAAATATGAAACGTTTTACCGGATAAATTTATGATTAAATTTGGTGTACATTTTTTAAATAGACTCCTTGTTTAATTCGTTAATTAGCTAAGTTTTATTCTAAAATGTGATCTAGGGATGGTTTAGTAAATTGCAATTTATGTGCTGAAAAATTTAACGAGTAATAGAGAGCAGTGAATGATCTGATCAACGGAAATATTTGAATAAGAATAAATTATACGCAATACGCAAAAGTAAATATTACAAGGTAGAAATCCATTATTTCATTATGTATTACATATTTATTTCTAATATGTGTTTTCGTTATTTCAGGGGTTTTTTCTGTAATTTTTTTCAGTAATGCAATGCATAATGTACTCTTCGTTTTTTTCCTTCCTGTTTAGTTTTCTCCTCACCTTGGTTTTCTCTTCCAGTTTAGTTTGGGGCAAGCCCGGACACACCTTGTCAAAAATTCCTCTCTCCCCTGTTGTCTAGAATTTAAACATCAAAAAGACATTGCCGTTTATTTCTTTATCATAAAAATTATAGGGTCACTTTCAGGATGATTTTCTATTATCCTCTTTTAAGCATGTCCAATGGTTAACAATGGGAGAAGTTAAGAAAAAAATTATACACGCTCAAAAATAAAATATGAGTTCAAGTACTTACAGTGTCTCGCACAAATATTAGTACAAAAAATGTATAAATTACTTAGTGGCGTAAAACAAAATAAGTATTAATGTGGATCGTACTAATGAACAGATTAAAAGCACAACACTCTTTAACCACAACTAAAAAAGGCGTTAAACAAGAAATAAAACAAAAAGAATGAAAAAAACAATACAACCCTGGAATCAAAAGCTTTCAGCTTTCATCTATATGATAGATAGAGCATTGAATATTCCATTGAGCCCGTCCAAATTTAAAAAAGAAATAGCCATTATTCAAAACACGGCCAACAAAAACGGGTATAGTTCCAAGCTTATTTTGGATTCAGTTAGAAAAAGAAGGTTTAAAAAGTTTTTAACTGGAATCACTACTTTTAAAAAGAACATAAATAACCGGAATATCATTTCCTTGCCCTACAACAAGGCTCTTATAAGCGGAACAAGTTCGATACTTAAGCCCTTTAATGTCTCTCTCGCTTTCAGCAATCCAGGTCAAATGAAGCAACTGCTGGGTAATCCTAAAGACCAGATCCCACCACTACAAAAATCAGGCATCTACCAGGCTCAATGTAACCAATGCCCTATGATATACAAAGGGCAGACGTTCCGAAGCATAGAAACAAGATTTAAGGAGCATTTAAACCACACAAGATTCGGCAGAAGCAACCAGTCAGCCATCGCGAAGCATTCCCTGGATACGGGCCACGAATTCCATATGAATAGTGTGAAATTAATAAAATCGGTCAATAAAAAATACTTGTTAGATGCTTACGAAAGCTTAGCTATAAATAAAACGGATAAGCAGTTATTGTTAAATTCGGACAGGGGCCCCATTGGTGAATCTAGTTTGATCCAATGGGTGGCCCAGTTACCAAAACGGTGATAACGTTTCGGGTTTTTTTTGTTTCTATTGGTTATTGTTCACTATATATACCTTGCTAATTCAATAAACAATTCATCATCCTGATGATATCATATGGTCATTTAAGGGAACCTAGACTGAGGACGATCAGGACGATCAAAACGGACTAGCTCTTCAAGGTATCACTCTACTCTCTTTTCAGGTATCATTTCATTATTCTCATTTCACGGTGCGCCCTTTTCAGGGCGATATTCACCTTCTGTTACGTCTTATGTGCTGGTCCCTGGCGCTGGAATTAATATTCCCGTAAACCAGTACATCAAGACGCTCATTATCCTTCTGGGTCCCTGGCGTTGGGATTAATTTCCTCGCAAACCTAACTAAGGACATTTTCTCATATCATCTATTATTATTCTAATCATTCACGAGCGGGTCCCTGGCGTAGAATTAATTTTCTCGCAAACCTGACTTGTTCTTTTTTCTTAGAGCTAGGTGCGTCCTTCTTAGGACGGCTTCTTTAGCACACACCTAGCTACGAGGTTACTCCCCCCCCCTGGTTCTATACATTTATATATGATGGCTTCGTCTAAATTAACCAAGCTGAAGTCGGCTAAAGAGCATTTGCTAGTGGCGGATGGTAAAACTGTGTCCTGCGAAAAGGCCTACCGGGATGACTGCTTGGATGCTAGGTCTGCTGCATTTGACCTAGTGTTCAACGAAATGTTAGAAGCCCTCCGGGATGAAAGAAACGCTAAGTATAGTGCACTGGAGGAAAAAGTCGAATCCCTACACAAAAGTTTTGAGGAGAAGTTCGACGGTATCAATAAGGAAATTAAGGACTCTCGTAGAGATGTTATTGACTTAAGGATAAGCGAACTTAAGGAAGCCTTTGGGAAATGCTCCGGGACTCCGAAGGCAAGTAACTCCACGGAAGATAATCCAGTTGATAACAGCAAGGTAAGTAATGTCTTAAAAACTATTTCCTCTTCTAAGAGTATGAAGTCTATGGATATAATAGAAAATAGTGACTGTTCGACAAACGGAGGCTGTAAGAGAAATCACTCTGACGGAACTGATGAAGAAGTGGACGACAGTCCCTGGATTGGTGTCACTAATAAAAAATTCAGAAAAGGCACGAGGATCGATAACTTAAAGACCGTCTCCAGAGTAAACGAAGAAGTCGTCAGCGCGACTAGAATGAGGAATCCGAAGAATGTACAAGGTCGCTCGTCTAATAAAGACCATAGGATCACGAAGAGGTATGTACCGCCAATTATCGTGCGGCCTCATGGCGTCCCGTTTAAGACGATTTTAACTGAGCTTGAGAAGCATGATCCAGTCGAAAAGATCGCCGTTCATATGGGCAGAGCTGAAACCATCAAGGTTAAATCTGAAGATGAAGAAACAGACAACAGGTTAGTCTCTGGCATTAAATCTGATAATATTTTAAAAATTCAGCATCATCAACTGAAGTCGGAGAAGGTCTTGAAATACGTAATTCGTAATGTGGATGTTACGTATGACCTCGATGACTTCCAAGAAGACCTAAAAAGAGCCAACTACTTCCCGGAAAAAGTTATTCGATTGAGGAAAGCCAAAGGATCCATTGATATGCCAATGGTTTTGGTTCTACTCCCGAACACCGAACACAATCAGTCATTGAAAAACATAACACGTATTGGGCCGCTGGCAGTTTCAGTGGAGGCCTTTCGAGGGAACAAGAAGCCACTACAGTGTTACAACTGCCTGCGCTTCGGACACGTATCCATGGGCTGCACGGAAGATCCTCGTTGTAATAAATGTGCTGAGGGGCACCAGTCAAGAGATTGCCCCAAGATCAAAGGACAAGACCCCCCAAAGTGCATCAGATGTGGTGGACAGCACACATCAAGCTACACGAAATGTCCAAAGTACCCCCAAGTTCAAAGGATGTCTAGTTCTAAAGTGACAGCAGGCAAATCCTATGCTGCCGCTGTGTCTACGCCGGAAGATAAAGGCTTAAACATCAACGACCTACCAGGTATGTATAAACAATTAGGACGTATCTTTAATCTGTTTTCTAATCTAGGCAAAAGTTACCCACAGTTGAGTGGGCTCCTTACGACCAACTAATTTTAGTATGGCTGCACAACGTTATACTGTAATCAACAAAGGTGAACTTCGGTGCGTGATATGGAACGCTAGGGGCATTCCCCGAAAGCGTATCGAGTTTCACAACTTTCTTTCCTCTGTGAAACTCACCTCAAACCAAGCCAAGACTTCAAGCTACCTGGCTATTGTGTGTACCGTAAGGATCGAATGGCTTCAAATGCTGCAAGATGTGCGTCTGGGGGCGCTGCGATTATCATTAGGAAGGGAATTCAACACCAAGAATTAGTATCCAAGTCTTATGCAGGTATGGAATCAGCCTCCATCATTATCAATGACGTCTCCTGTGGTGAAATGAAGTTCGTAGCGCTCTACAATTCACCTAAACATTATCTTGACATTTGCGAGCTTGATGAACTCTTCAGCGGTGACACTCCAGTCGTCCTGGCTGGTGACCTAAATGCCAAGCATCCAAGCTGGAACTCCAGAACGCAGAATTACAACGGCATGATTCTCTATAGGTACATACAAGGTAGAGATATCATCGCTGCTGGACCTGTAGAGGACACCTACTACTGCGACCACTCCCCTAGTAGTGACGTTTTGGACATCTCGCTCTTGAAGTGTTTCTTCAAACCGTACAATGTCTTCACGATTGATGACCTTTCTTCTGACCACAAGCCTGTGGCGTTGAACTTTTACAATGTTGACATAAATTTCCTAGAGGAACTCGTACATCATCAAGACTGGAAGCTCTACAAAAATATTCTTAAGGACTATGGCTACCATCCCGAAGTTGCTTACTGTACAGAGGACATCGATCAACTTGTTGATGACATCACCAGATGTATTAACAGTGCCATAGACGCTAGTAAGTATCCATCAGAGAATGAACCTTCTCATCGAATCCAACTCTCTCCTGGAATCCAACGCCTAATTGCTGAAAGAAACAGGACCCGTAGACTTTGGCAACGCTATCGTGAACCTTGGCTCAAAATCAAGTACAACAGGTTAGTGCGAAGAGTTCAAGAGGAGATAAAAAAGCTTCGCGACGCTAGATGGAATGAAAAACTCAAAAGCTTGTCGGCTCGCGACAATTCCATTTGGAGTATGGTTAGAGCTTTACAGAAGAAGAAGAATGTTATGCTTCCTCCACTACGTACACCACAGGTTAACTATGTGCAAACTGATCAGGACAAGGCCCAAGTCATTGCAGATTCACTGGAAATGCAGTTTGTTACTCCTACCAACGATAAGCCCGAGAGCCAAATCATGTCTCAGCGTGTGGAAGAAGGTATTTTCAACTTTGATGAAGTCCCGAAGCATTTTACGAAGTACAACATCGAGGCTGGAGAGATCACCAACATCAGAGTAAACTGAAAAAGAAGAAGGCTCCAGGAAAAGACAAGGTGAGTAATAACGCCCTTGTGAATTTCCCAAAGAACTTTATTGAATTTCTCACCAATATCATTAGCGACTGCTGGAAATTTTCTTACTTCCCTGTGGCTTGGAAGAAATCTATTGTGTTGAGTATCCTAAAGCAGGGGCAAAATCCTGCAATTCCCGCGAGCTACCGACCAATTAGCTTGCTACCCTCGATGTCCAAGGTGTTGGAGAGAACGATCCTTGTCAGATTCCAAGATCACTGTATAGCAAATGACCTTTTACGGGAAGAGCAGTTTGGCTTTCGTGCTGCCTACTCTTGTCCGATGCAGATATGGAGGCTCGTTGAAGACCTGAGCACCCCCCTGAACCTATCCAGGTACTGTGGGGTTGTATTTCTCGATGTCAGTAAAGCTTTTGACCAAGTGTGGCATGAGGATCTTGTCTACAAAATGATCAGAGACGGGTTCCCTGCCGATTTGATTTTGATGGTGAAATCCTTTCTTGACGGCAGATCCTATCAAGCCAAAGTTGGAGAAAATCTTTCCACACCCCGTGTTGTAAAGGCCGGTGTCCCTCAGGGTTCTGTCCTCGGGCCTATGCTATTTAATTACTTTGTACATGATTTCCCAAAACCCGATAATTGTAATCTGTATTTTTATGCGGATGACACATCCATTAAGACATGGGCACACGAGCCGGCTCACGTTATCACTCGGCTGCAGTGCGCCTTGAAGCAGTTCGAAGACTGGTTTAACTGCTGGAAGATGAACCTTAACGTCGGAAAGTGCAAGGCTTTGTACCTCAATAGGAAGCTGAAGCATCCCCCAGATTCTCTTGTTCTGTTCAATAAGAAACTGGACTGGGTGGACAACTACAAGTACTTGGGAGTTATCATTGACTCAAGACTCTCATGGAACCGGCAGATGTCCTATGGTCTGAACAAAGCAAAGAGGGCTAAGTACAGTATCATAGCTCTTATGGGTCGCAACAGCGCCCTTAGCTTTGACAACAAGCTACTTCGGTACAAATCGATTATCCGGACCATACTCCTCTATGGCATGCCTGCGTGGGCGACTATCTGTAAAAGCAGATGGAGTGAACTACAGTCATTCCAGAATGTTACCCTGAGGACCATTGCCCAGCTGGACAGAAGGACGGTGAAAAACCAATCCATCCACCTCGATTTAAACATGGCCCATATCGGTAAGTTTATACAGGATTTCCTTTTGATTATGATACAGAAGATGAAGACTCACGACAATAAGCTTGTGAAAGGGATACTGGAGAACTTAATGAATATGAACTGGCATACGAAGTATCGTAAACCGAGGCACGTTCTTGACATCAATATTGAAGATATTAGCAACGTCTCCTTCCCAGGCTACTGGAAGATGTGATAATCTTATTTTCTTTTTCCTTGTATTTTTTATTTTTTATTTCGTTTGTTTTTTTTTTGTTTGTTTCTGACAATCGTCAATCTTATTTTCTTTTTTGCATAATATGGAAGACCGCTTGGGTTGGTTAGTCTTCTTGACTACGTCAGTGTATTTCATTTGGAGTTTATTCTGGTTAGATGAGCCTTGTGAAAGCGCTGCTTTCGTCCCATCCTAACGAATGTACACTTCACTGTTCGATTGTCGATTGTCGATAAACAAGTCATATGGGTTGTACGGAATCCCCCCGTTGTAACAAATGCGCTAAAGATCATCAGTCAAAAGACTGCCCAAATGTAACAGGACAAGATACCCCAAAATGTATTCGATGTAATGGACAACACACCTCCAGTTACACAAAATGTCCTAAATATCCGCAAGTCAGGAGAGTGCAAAGTGCTAAAGTGTCCCCGGAGATTTCCTATGCCTCAATGGTCTCCAAACAAGATAAGAGCATTAATGTGAATGATTTTCAAGTAATGTATAAACAAATTGGCAGTGTATGCAATTTGTTTTACGAACTGGGCAAGAAAATGCCACTGATGAGTGGAATACTTACGAACAAACACTGACAGTATGGCTGATCGATGCTATTCTATTACAAATCGAGGTAAACTTCGTTGCGTAATATGGAACGTCAGGGGGGTCCCCCGGAGGCGCATTGAGTTTTACAACTTCCTAACCCAATGGGATATAGACATAGCATTTCTATGTGAGACACACTTAAGGCCAGACCGCGACTTCAGGCTACCTGGTTACTGTGTCTATCGTAAAGACAGAATTCTTCCCACTACAGTAAAGTCCCCGTCAGGGGGGTCAGCAATTATTATTAAGAAAGGTATTCATCATCGGGAGGAACCAACCCGAGACTATATGGGAATGGAAGCTGCCTCTGCTATCATTACTGATGCCACACTGGGAGAGGTGAAACTAGTGGCTCTATATAATGCGCCAAGCATAAATTCGATGCCAATGAGCTTGACGAGCTGTTTTCCGGGAATATTCCCGTTATTATGGCAGGAGACCTGAACGCTAAGCACTCGCACTGGAATTCAAGATGCCATAACCAAAACGGTGTCCTTTTGTATGGCTACGTGCAAAGGCAATCTGATATTATTGCAGTAGGCCGTGTGGATGATACATATTATTGTGATCACTCTCCTTCAAGCGATGTACTTGATATTGTGTTGTTGAAGGGCTTCTACAAATCATTCAGTATCTATACTGTCAATGATCTATCCTCAGACCATAAACCAGTTGCACTAAATTTTGACAACGTAAACATTGACCTCAAAGAAGAACTGAGGCTCAAACAAGACTGGAAGTTTTTTAGAGAAATTCTCAAAAATGATGACGACCCACTAAATAACGTACATAGTACGAGCGACATAGATACCAATGTGAAAAGGCTTACTAAAAGTATAAATGCAGCTATTGACTCTAGTGCTTCACCCTTAGAGTCGAAGCGAGCTGATCACCTTGATCTCACCCCAGAAATCAAACAATTAATTGAGCAAAGGAATAAGGTTAGAAGGCAGTGGTACCGAACGCGTGATTCATGGCTTAAGACCAAGTATAATAGGCTCACAAGAAGAGTTCACGAGGAGGTAAAAGCACTTCGTAATGACAGGTGGAATGATAAAGTTAAGAGTCTGTCGACCCACGATAACTCTATTTGGTGCATGGTTCGAGCCTTGCAAAACAAGAAAGCCATTAATATCCCACCTCTGTTAGCCCAAAATGGCAAATTCATCACGAATGAAGATGATAAAGCGCAGCTTATTGCAAATTCACTTTCAGAACAGTTTGTCACGCCTAGTGATGGTCGGCAAATAGGACTTGATATGTCTGAGAAAGTAAAATCCTGCATAACTGGCTTCTATAATATTCACGGCAATGAATTCCCAAAACATAGCATTGATGTAAATGAAGTCCAAAGCATCATTAAAAATTTAAAAACGAGAAAAGGTCCAGGTAAAGACTCTATTAAGAATAGTGCTTTGAAAAATTTACCTCCAAATACAATTCAAGATATTGCAAAAGTGATTAACGACTGCTGGAAGAACACTTACTTCCCAGATGCTTGGAAGCAATCAGTTGTCTTAAGCATTCCTAAACCAGGACAAAATCCTGCAAATCCTGTTAGCTACAGGCCCATCAGCTTGTTACCATCAATCTCCAAAATACTGGAAAAAACAATTCTCAAGAGATTCATTGAGTACTGTGATGCCAACGATCTCATCCGCGATGAAAAATTTGGCTTTCGCCCAAACCATTCCTGCCAACTCCAAACATGGAGGCTCGCAGCGGATATCAATGAGCCCCTTAATCTCTCTATGTATTGTGGGGTCGTTTTCCTCGATGTACACAAAGCCTTCGACCAAGTCTGGCACGATGGTCTTATTTTTAAAATGATTATGGATGGATTTCCTCAAGATATAATTACTCTGATACACTCGTTTCTCTCCAACCGGTTCTTTCAGGCCAGAGTTGGAGATAGTCTATCTCCTATGTATGAAGTAAAAGCTGGTGTCCCACAGGGTTCAGTCCTGGGGCCAGTATTATTCAATTACTTTATGCGAAACTTTCCAAGTCCTTCGAAATGTAAGCTCTTTTTTACGCAGATGACGCTGCTATACTGACCTGTGCTCGTCAACCAGCCGTAGTAGTCTCGCGGCTACAGAAGGCTCTAAAGGAGTGTGGAAGCTGGTTTAGCAAGTGGAGGCTAAAATTGAATGTAGACAAATGCAAGGCGATGTTTGTCTCCAAGAAGAGAAAGAGATCACTAGATTCTCTAACACTATATGGCAAAAAACTGGACTGGGTTGAAACTTATAAATATCTTGGTGTTGTTATTGACTCTAAACTTACCTGGACTCCCCACGCAACTTATGCGTTGAATAAGGCCAGGAGAGCCAAGTTTAGCTTGTTTGCTCTGCTGGGCCGGAATAGTGCTCTAAACATTGATAATAAACTCCTACTCTATAAGGTCATTGTTCGGACCATCTTGACGTATGGTATGCCCGTCTGGGCCACAATATGTAAGACTAGATGGAAAGAACTGCAAACGTTCCAAAACGTTACCCTTAGGACTATTGCGCAAAAAGATCGGAGAATTGTTCGCAATTCCTCCATTTCTAATGACTTCTACATGACTTATATTGGCAAATACGTTTAAGGGCTCATGGAATCCATGCTGCCCAATATAGAAAATCATAGCAACGAGCTAGTCTCGGGCATTTTAAATCATCCTATGCATAGAAAGAGATATCGTGTACCAAGGCATATACTTGATATTAATTTTGAAGACATTGATAATGTCTTATTTCCAGATTACTGGACTTCATAGGTCGTGTCTTATCTAATACTAGTGGTCTGCTTCTAGTCTTGAGGGGGTATTTTCTCCTTCATATTATGGATGACCTTTATGGGTTCATCACGCTTCTTAACTACTTCAGTGTAATTCCCTTGGCATTTATTTAGTAAGGGTGAGATTATGGAAGCTTAGCTTCAAGTGCCACTCGAATAACGTTTCACTACACTGCTCGATTGTCGATAAACAAGTCAGTTCTCTCAAGAATCTCTTGAGGTTCTCCTTGTTTGCTGAAGATGAAAGCAAAGCTTTCGAAAGACGTTTACAGGTTGTATTGTTTTTTTCATTCTTTTTGTTTTATTTCTTGTTTAACGCCTTTTTTAGTTGTGGTTAAAGAGTGTTGTGCTTTTAATCTGTTCACTTAGTGGAATAGTGGTACAGCCGTGGCGTCTCGCGATGCACAGTTAACTCAACAGCCTAGATTGCATGGTTTTTGCGGATGAAATATTCAAGAATGGAGTAAGGCCCGCCGCAAATAAAATAATAGGAGCGACAGCATGTCGCTCGTTGCCGCCTGCAGTGGAGGATTCGTCAAGGTCACACTGCTGACGCCAGTTGTCGCTCTTTGTCGCTTGTCGCCAGCTCTTTCCCATCGCAAATACAAGAGTGTCGCCGGCTCACCCGTCTTCTCTCCTATGGTATATACATAATGATAAATAAATAAATAAATAAATGCGGTAGTGAAATATTCATGCCTTTGGTACTGTAAACTGATGTTAGTAATGTTTAATTATTTTCAACTAATGTTTTTACTTATATCTCATTTTTAAATCATAATTAATAACTAATTCAGAAAACAAAACAGGTGCAAACTATACAGAATTTTTTTTTGCTTAGAAAATATAAGCTAACATCCAAAATTCAATTATGAAAATATTGAAACCAAATATTGTGCCTTTCATTAATTTTATGAATAAATTATGATGTAATTTAAGTATTATCTAAGTTCTTTCATATTTAAGTATTTTTGTAGAATTGTTTTAATATTTTTTTTAGTGTTGTTTAAATAATAATAATAAATCCGTATTTTACGATACCCTTGCAAATAACATGAATTTTACGAACGTTTCTGCCTACAGTTAATGTAAGATGAATCAATTATATAATATCAGTTCATAATAATATCAGTTCATAATAA
Source organism: Rhysida immarginata (assembly GCA_023313115.1). Taxonomy (NCBI): domain Eukaryota; kingdom Metazoa; phylum Arthropoda; class Chilopoda; order Scolopendromorpha; family Scolopendridae; genus Rhysida; species Rhysida immarginata. The sequence goes on along the minus strand of JAHWFO010111169.1, from coordinate 795,377 downwards.
TATCAGTTGCATCATATATAATGTTTTAAACATCACTGGATATGAAACATTAAAAAATTTCAAGGAATATTTAGAATTTCTTTATTATAAAAAATATTAAAACAACATTACAAAAAATATTTAAATATAAAAGTACTTAATAAATAATTATATATTAATTACAAAAATAAAATCAGTGAATTTATTTAAATATTTATTTAAATAACTGTTTAAATATTTTTAAATACAATACTCATTTCCAAAAAAGTTGGGACAGTGCAAAATATAAGAAGAACTCTAACACATTTGTTTGGATTATTGTATTGCCGTTTATTTCAACGCATTGCAATACATAAACAATGAATTAGGCATGGGATCACATACGTTATATGCTTAAAGAAAGATACAGGTGGTTTTCCTGTTTGGCACGTGCAACACACTCCCAAAAAAGTTGGGACAGCACGGCGTTTACCACGGTGTGGCGTCACCTCTCCTCTTGATGACACACTGTAATCTTCTGGGCGTCGATGACACCAATCTTTCTAACACCGTAACCGGAATTCTGTCCCTTTCCTGTTGGATATAGGTTTTCAGCTGTTCAACTGTCCGGGGTCGTCGCTGTCGTAGTTTTCGTTTAATAATACGCCAAACGTTTTCTATAGGCGACAGATCCGGGCTGCAAGGGGGCCAATCCAACATACGAATGCGCTGCCGACGTAGCCATGCAGAAGTTATGCGCGCTGCATGCGGTCTGGCGTTGTCTTGTTGAAATATACACTGACGTCGTCCAAACAGGCGCCTCTTGATGGCACCATAGCTTGTTCCAGGATCTGTATATACGCTTCAGCATTGACGGTGCCATTGCAGATGTGCAAGTCTCCCATTCCATGGCCACTAATACAGCCCCAGACCATGACAGACGGTGGTTTCTGTACCGAACGCCTGTAGCACGCTGGAATATCCTTTTCGTCTTTGGTCCGGAGTGTACGGCGTCCATTATTTCCGTAAACAATCGTAAAGGTTGATTCATCGAACCACAATATGTTTTTCCAGCGTGCTTGGGACCAATTGCGATGGGCTCGAGCCCATATCAGACGGCGATGTTGCTGTCGTTTGTTGATGTATGGCTTCCGTTGTGCACAGTATAACTTAAGTTTGCATTTGTGGATGCACCGGCGTACAGTATTCAACGAAAATGGCTTCCCGAAGAAATCGCGGGCCCACGTGGCTATGTCCGTAATCGCAGCATTCCTATGCGTGACACAGTGACGTCGGAGGATCCGAAGAGCTCGAGCATTCAGAATAGGTTTTCTACCTTGGCCTTTCCGAACTGTGATCTCACCACTATCTCGGTAGCGCTTGATAATATTATGTACTGTAGATGATGACAGGTTAAATCTTCTGGCTATTGCACGCTGAGAAACGTTGTTTGTGAATTCTTGAATGATTCGAACACGAAGATCTTCGCTAACTGGCTTGCCTCGACCCATCGTTCCGAATAAGTTACCTGAACGACGGATGGCAACTGTTATTTATACGGAATGTAGTACGACGTCATCATTCTAGATTATTCCCGAACAATTCGGAAGGTTCCACTACTAACGGCGCTTTCTACAACGTATGTCCCTACTATTTTGGAACGTGTTGCAACACTCCCATTCAAAATGAACGTCCCGGCCACGATACAAAATGTTTTGGTGCACACAGTATATTTATGTCATTTCATAAACGTATCTGCTATTTTGTATTCGCGTGAAAGTTTTGTTACATCATCCCTTTTTGTTTTTTCTATATATTTTGCACTGTTCCAACTTTTTTGGAAATGAGTATTGTATATATTTATTTAAATATATTTAAATAACTGTTTCGATATAAAAATTATTTTTAGGTGAGAAAATAAACTGAAATTTAACACGAATAATATTAATAATAATAATAATAATAATGTAGCAACAACAGGGATACAATCCACCAGATAAACCGGAGGATGAAGCCCTATGTTGCCCCCCAACAGGCCGAAGCCCAAAGCGGGGTTAATGATACTTATAAAATAGACTAGTAAAGAAAGAAAAAAGATAATAGGAAAGTTATAATAATGATAATAATGATAAAATAAATAAATAACTAAATAAAAAAAACAAAAAAAAAACAAAGCCAAACACCGGCCGGGTCAGACAAAACACACACAAAAAAAAACAAAAAAAAAACAAAAAAAAAATATCAAACACACACACACTCACGCAGTCAAAGAACTAACTATTTCCGAAAAAGGAACAGCGTTTATCAAAAAGTATATCCAAGTGGGGGAAGGACTTATTGAGAATATCTACTAGTTTGTTTGCAAGATCAAGGTTCATGACATTCGTCCTTCTTTTCCCCCAAAAAATCAGAGGTTGACGGGATCTATTGGAATTCGGAACCCGAAAGCCAATGGGATCGAGAGTTTGAGGAGAAATAATAATAATAATAATAATAATAATAATAATAATAATAATAATAATGGAGTGTCATTAATTATAATAATGGCAAAATGGAACAAGGGAGTGTCAAAATATTTTATATCCAGTTTCTGCATAATTATTTTTAACAATATCTATTATTTCTCTGTCGTCCACTGTATTTTTTCACTGGTTTTTCCTATGGGGGAATTAGATGTTTTGATTGGCTATCGACGATGTTGTTGCTGGTCGCTTCCACTGAATTCAGGTCAGCAGAGGCGACATCGCCTGAAAACCAGTTTTTTCCGTCGCGCGCGACCAAGGGCAAAAAACGAGGTCACGATCGAGCGACATGGAGCGACGCCGACGCATGCGCAGTGCCCATGTCGCGACCCATGTCGCGCATGAGAAAGCGTATTTGCAGCGGGCCTTAAAGCTGGAGCAAAGAGAAAGAAATACTAGCAAAGTTAGTGGCCCCCATGGCTGCACAGTAGAAGTGAAGTTGGCAGAAGCAATGGAGAGAAGATGGAGAAAGTTATAAAAAAAATAGAACACTGATTGCGCAATAATTTTATCACAAATTAGACAGTATAACATCTCGCGACCGAGATAATTAATTGCGAGGGAAAATCGCCACACGAGACAAGAGCTCGCATCAGGCGAATTCAAAAAAAAGAATATTTACAACAACAATGGTCCACGCGCCATTACAATGAATTACTTAAATCGAAATATAAATTATCAATAAAATAACATTTGGAACAACAAAAAAAAAACAAAAAACAATGTATGCATATAAAAGGCAATAAGTATGTTTGTCCGGTTTTAAGAGGCAACTTAGAAGTAAGCTATAATGTTAAAATTTAGTACATAGCTCTGTAATATTACCACAATGATGGAAAAACTCTAAAACTGAAGATAAGTCTCTTAAAAACGTGGAAATTAATAATCTGTGTGTCTATATATATGAAATAGACTTGGTTATGTTTGTTTGTTACAAGTGTGAACAATCAGGCCTTGGTGTTTATGGCAACAGTCGCTTGGACGGGTTTATATGTTGTGTCAACAATGTTTGATGAAATGAAAATATGCCACAGCCGAAGAAAAAGACAAGCCAACACCACCTATAATTTATCCACTGAAAGTAGAAGTGGGTATGTCTAATTAAATTTCCGATTTCTATTGTTAGACATTGTTGCTAAGTAAAATTAACAAAGTTTAACAATTGAAATTGGAAATTTAAATGGCTACACGCAGTTTTTCATTCTTTGGGCAGAGTATAGACAGAAGGCCTGATAACGGAAACATCATAATTGTTACATACATCACCTACGGTAAGGACAATTTCAGGCTTATTATTGGTAGAAATATGATTAACAATACCCTGCCGTAGGTGATGTAACAATGTATGACGTTTCGCGCTCAGGCTTTTAGTAGAGGTGGTGTTGGTTGGCCTAATTTAGGGCTTATTATTGGAGAAATACGATTAAAAAAGGACGAAGTATGATGATGTAACAATTTATGACGTTTCAGTGCGGAGGCTTTCTTTACAGGAGGCGTTGGGCAGGTCTGGCACTGAAAAGTCACCTGACTATCTTAGTCCAAGCGACAATGTAATCTTCATTGTTTTCATCTTGGATTTTTGCAATCAGTATTTTTTCGTTTGTTGGAAGCAATGAAGGTTACATTGTTGCTTCGACTAAGAAGATCAGGTGACTTTTCCCTGCCATAGCCTGTCTTTTTCGTCACCATGATGCTGGCCTTAATGATTCACATTTATCCCTTTATCGATAAGGTTGATATACGGCAACGTCAATTTTTGCCATCAGTCATGACATTTGCATGTTACTATGAATATTCTATATGGTGCAATTTGTAAGAAATAAAGCAATTTATGTAATGAAATATATTGGTTCACAAATAGTTTTTTGCCATAATGGCAGCAACACATTAACAAATAATTACATGTAATAAAAATTATTTTTCTGATAATTATAATCCTGACATGGTTAGCAATAGTAAGCAACAGTCAAAATGTTTTTTCATGAATTTTTATGGGGTAACGAGAAGCATTAGAGGGGGATATGTTAAAAAAGTAATAAATAAATGTATTAACAAGAAATTAAGCCTCCCGAGGAAGGTATAGGAAAGTAGCGGAAGCCCTGAGTTCATCTATTTTTAAATCCTTTTAATCATCTATTTTTAAATCTGCACATTTTAACCCCTCATTTTTTAATGATAAATTGATTTTCTCGAACCTTGTATTTAGAAAATATAAAATAACCCTATCTTCTTTCCTTTCTCATCATTTGCGATCGAATGAAACAGGGTGTCCCAAAAATGACTGATGGATTTTGAAAATCAATAAAAAAAAAAACGGAATGCGATAGATATGTATCGTTTGCAGCCTTATGCTTAGGAAATCAGGGAATTTTATCCCACCAAAATTCAAATTTAGTTAACATCTTCACCCACAGGTGGCGCTGAAAACTATGAAAAAATAAAAACCGGTATGAAAACGTTACAAGGACTGTTGCAAAAAACTAAACAACGTGGCGCAGTCTCAGGCAAAAATTTGCAGACATCCGTTCAAACATGTCACGTGGAATTACGAAAAACCCGTTTTAACTATACCTGTTACAGATCGCCTCCATACACTGTCATAGTTCTAAAGACCATGTGATTGCCACCACCATAACTCCTACCCTATTGGGACAAATTAGCCCAAACTTTTTAGTAATGTTGATTTTGCTTTGAGGAACCTGCATACCGAATTTCATTCCTTTATATGCATATATACGCGTAGACCTTTTGGTCCCCTCTAATTTCGCCCCCGAAACTACGATCCCAGTGGGCCAATCAAAACCAAACTAATTAGTGAAGGTGCACATGCCCATAGTAAGCTACATTCCGAATTTCAACCTTCTACTTCAAAAACTGCGGAAATTATGAAGGGGACGGACGGATGGACGGACGGACATCGTGAAAACAATAAGTAGCTCCATTCTTCCGCTACTTAATAAATAAAAATTATTATTAATTCTTTTTTTAATAAAATCTTTGGAGAGATATAAGAAATTATTCTAAAACAAATAAGAGTAGACAACTTCTAGGACACGCAGCTACTCAAGCTTTTGCTGAAAAAAAGAAAGTACTTTCCCTAATGAGCTGATAACTGGAGAAAAAAAAATTTTCATATGGTTTTGTAATACTGGTGTTAATACTGGTGTCCGGTCCAAAAATAAAAATTTGGAGAAAACCTCGTATCGTTATGTTTATTTTTGAGAGCAACTGAAATAGAACTCATTCTGTCGGCAATATCTTTCTGAATTATAAGGATATTTGCTTGGGCTTTTTAATATACTAGCTCTATACATGGCTAATAAATTAAGCATTTTGGTAACAATTGCGCATGCGCAGTTAAACATTATTTAGTAAAAAAGCTCATATTTTATCAATTATTTACTATTTTTATAATCTGATTGCAGGGTGCTGTCTCTACTGTAGTTTATCAAGTTTCCTGAAAATGGCATTGCATTGGGTCGAAAACCCCGCATCTTATAAACAAAAATCCAGTTTCGTGCACACTTTTTTGCCAAAGTTCGCTGTATTTGTCCGCTAACCAGCAAAATGTGCACACTTTTTGCCAAAGTTCGCTGTATTTGACTGCTAACCAACATACGAAAACATTTCGATTTTACTAAAGAAACCTTTACATCTTCATGAATATACGTACTATTCTCATACAAATAAGCACTGATAAGTAAAAAAAGCCTCATATTCATATGCTATAGTAACAACGCATTTCAAGCATTATTTTTTACAGGCTTGATGCCAAGTATTATATTTTGGTTCACTTTGTCGCTGCCCCCCTATTTGCCTTCGGGACCAAACTTTCAGTGAAATATATGAAGTCTAACATGTTCTTTACACCCGAGATGTTTCAGGATAATTCGTGAAGTAATCGTCTAGATATTCGACAAAACATCGAAAACCGAAAGTGTTAGATTACTTTTGGATATATAATATACTTTATTAAGGATTTTTCATTTATATTCAAATTCAGATGCAAAATTTAATCAAACAAACAGCCCGAGCAATGGTGGGCATATCAGCTACTTTCCATAAACTGCGATTTCCCGAACAGAGTAAAAAAATTCCTTAAGCATTTAGTCTGGTAGGATCTCTGTATTTACTGGTCTTACTTGTTTGGTATAAACGCATAAAATATGTAAGCAACTATAATAATAATAATAATAATAATAATAATAATAATAATAATAATAATAATTAACTGGAGATTGTCTCCAAACACAGGTCATAATATTTCGATTGAGAAATGGAAGGAAAAATTCTACGACCTGGATTCGAACCAGGAACCATGATAGCCCAATTGGTAGAGGCGTCTGCCATGATAGTCGATTTTCCTGCTTCGAATCCAGGTCGCAGAATTTTTCCTTCTATTTTTCAATCGAAAAATTATTATATTTAAGCAACAAGAATTAAGTTGCAGTGAATGAATAAATTGTGCATACAACTTTATAAAACTTAAATAAGTCGTGTGCGCACACTAACCTACAAAAAAACAAGAAATTAATCCTCCCGAGTAGGTATAGGAAAGTAGCAGAAGCGCTGAGGTCATCTTTTTTACCCTTTTATCTGCACTTTTTAATCCTCCCCCCCCCCCATTTTTTTAATCGATAAATTGATTTTCTCGAAGCTCTATCCTCTTTCGTACCTCATCATTTCCGATCGAATGATATATCACATGCCATATATATTGCCATAGTTCCCAAGTGACTACTACCCCCACAACTCCGACCCTAATGGGACAATTTGGCCCAAACTTTATAGTAATGTTGATCTTACTTAGAGGAATCTGCATACCGAATTTCACTCCTAAAAATGCATAAATACGCGTAGACCATTTGGTCCCCTCTAATTTCCGCCCACGGCACTCCGACTCCAGTAGGCCAATGAAAACCAAACTAAATAGTAAAGGTGCACACACCCATATTAAGCTACATTCCGAATTTCAACCTTCTACCTCAAAAAATGCGGAAATTATGAAGGGGAGGGACGGATGGACAGACAGACAGACGGACATTGTGAAAACAATAAGTAGCTCCATTCTTCCGCTACATAATAAATAGATTACTACATACTAGTAAAAAAATTAAATTTGTCAATAGAGTTAGAAATGTCATGCCGAAACTTTTCAGTCATTAAGTAAGCATTGCAAAAAAGATATTACTGCAACTCCTATTCATAAAATTAGAATACTCACAGTAGACAACATTCTGATGCATATGCTGGCCCAATCATTACTCGTTTCATTAAAATTAAAATTGTACAGGGAAGGAGGTGTCTTGCTATTGACGTACCAAAAGTAATGTTCAAAATTATTTAGCTTAAATAAGGTAAAAGAATAACTTAAAGATTCAGAAAATTAGAATACGTAATTTATTAGTTCAAAATATTAGAATTTCGGGGTGGGGAGGATAGTTGAGTTATACGTATTTAAGTTGGTCAGTTGAAAGTGTGTAAGCATAATATTTCTGTCATTGAACGCTTCTACTTGAAAGCTATTTGTCTCACTATAAAGGGTCGTAAAAGCAACATTTCAGCAATAACGAAAACCCTCATCATAGCCCTAAATCAAAACGGTAAAGCGCTGTGATCAAAGCGCGAGGGGATCCTACCAAATATTGAACGTTTCAAGAATGCCAGTTGGCGGTGATGAATGTTTCTTCGTTAGTTTGTTCACGTATTTTACAGTGAAGCACACAAGAGAACCACACAAGCCAAATGTTCACATAGCACAGTATCAGGAATTATTCAGCAACAAAAATGTGATGACAGCCTGTGACAAGAGGACGCAACTGCGGAAGAAAACGAGCAACAACTGTGCAAGATGAAAGGTACCTGAAGAACATAATTAAGGAAAACCGTTTCAAAAGCGTTCGGCACATTCATCGACTGTGAGGCCTGAGTGGAATACACGTATCCAGGTCAATAATGTTGCGGCTAATTCATCAACTGCAGTGTGCGTCAAGAGTTACAAAAATAAACCCCGCGCTGACGCGCAAGCAAAGGAATGCTCGTGTGAAGTGGTGCAGAGAGCATCTTCTCTGGAGTGATGATGAATGGAGCAACGTATTATTCAGCGATGAATCAGTGTTCTGCGTGTACTCTTCAGTGACCAAGGTATACGTGTGTGGAGTACGACGACAGAAGCATTCAACAGAGAGTGTCTTAACGTTCTGTCAAATTTGCAGCATCTGTCATTGTATGGGAGTGTATGTCATTGGCTGAAGGAGTAGGACAGTTATGCTTTCTGAAGACCCGTGTAACCTCCGAAGTATCTCAAATATAGAGAATTACATACTCGGATCTGCAGAAGACCTGTGTAGTGAGGACTTCATATTCCAACAGGATGATGCATTCTGTCACACCTCCAAAGCAACAACGGCATGGCTGCAATCTCGAAACGTTACGGTGATTCCTTAGCCTACCTCAACCCAATAGAGAATTTATGGGGTGTAATTAAAAAGCGGATCCAAGTCATATCACGAGGAAATAAAGCTGATCTCATCACTTGTTTGCGACATGTGTGGAATTCTTTCAACAGGTTGTACTGTGCGCTTGTTGGCAATATGAAACAGATTAAGGCTGTGATCAAAGCGCGAGGGGATGCTACCAAATATTGAACGTTTCAAGAATGCCAGTTGACGGTGATGAATGTTTCTTCGTTAGTTTGTTCACGTATTTTAATATTTTGAACCATTAAATTACGTATTCTAATTTCCTGAATCGTTAGTTTATTTTTTTTACCTTGTTAAATGAACTAGTTTTGAATCTTACTTTTGTTACGCCAATAGCAAGACATCTCCTTCACTGTACAATTTTAATTTTAATGAAACAAGCTATCATTGGGCCAGCATGTGAATCAGAATGTTGTCTTCTGTGGGTATTCTAATATTTTGAATAGGAGGTGTATAAAAGATACATCTGGGCGTTTAGAAGCTTTTTAATCCCGCCTAATGTAATGCGCACAAAAAGAACTGACAAGTTCGGCTTTATATAAAAAAATTATATAGAGGGTGGTGCAAATAAAAGTAGCCTCGCATGAATTGCAAAAAAAACAACCTAACGCCGTAAGCAATGATTGGACTGTCCCATTATAAGCACAGCAGGTTAATAGCGAGAAACACGCGGTTATCAGTTTTTTTATGCACCAATCTATGACCAATGCATGGTTTTAGAGCAAACAAGAAATTAAGCCTCCAGAGGAAGGTATAGGAAAGTAGCGGAAGTCCTGAGTTCATCTATTTTTTTATTCCTTCATCTGCACTTTTTAACCCCCCATTTTTTTAAAATCAAAAATTGATTTTCTCGAACCTTGTATTTAGAAAATATAAAAGAATCCTATCTTCTTTCCTTTCTCATCATTTTCGATCGAATGATATATGACATTCCATATGTTGCCATAGTTCTAAAGACCAAGTAATTGCCACCCCCAAAACTCCGATCCTATTGGGACAATTTGGCCCAAACTTTACAGTTATGTTGACCTTGTTTAGAGGAACATGCATACCGAATTTCATTCCTATATATGTATAAATACGCGTAGACCTTTTGGTCCCCTCTAATTTCCGCCCCCGAAACTCCGACCCCAGGGGGCCAATCAAAACCAAACTAAATAGTGAAGATGCACATGCCCATAGGTAGCTACATTCAGAATTTCAACCTTCTTCCTCAAAAAATGCGGAAATTATGAAGGGGACGGACGGACGGACGGACGGACATCGTGAAAACAATAAGTAGCTCCATTCTTCCGCTACTTAATAAACCATTAAGGAATGACATAACCAAGTACCGAAAGATTAAACTAAACCATTCGCGGAACCATATTTTAAACTGCCCTATGTTAACGTTGTAAGTTTCTGCCTGAAGACCGTTTAAAAAACGCTCTACTATTAACTCAATTTCTTGCTGCCCTTTCAAATATTTGGATCCATAATTGCTGGCCCTGGTTCATGAACCCTTCCAGGACTGAATGACATATGCTTGCATTGGATTGACTGGTATTTATGGAAAAATCTGAGTGTTCTTAATAGTGAAGAATTCAAAATTTACAGCATCAATTTAATTTTTCATCTTCTCTGCATTGTTCAAAATGTCCATCGTTAGCTCCCATCTACAATACGTAAGCTATCATTGTTGTAACCTTCATTCATTATAGTAAAGCATGGGACCAAGATCTTGTTTAGCATGCAAAAAATATATTAAAGTGGCTGATAAGGCGGTACTTTGCTCTGGATCGTGCCAAAAATGCTTCCACATTGAGTGTAATAATATACCTGATGAGGTTTTTGACAGCAGTGATTTTAATGATTGCAATTATAAATGTGATAACTGCCTTTCAACTAATATTTGTAACGGATCCTCTACATCCCATGATCCCAACTTTAAAACTGTGAATGACTCTTCTACCAAGAAAAGTCGTATTAGATCATCAGAATCCGGTCATAATAAGGAAGAAATAGCCACCATGGACAAAGATATCAATTGGATTAAATCCAAATTATCCGCAATAGACTGAACGAACTTGACTTAAATCCAAATTATCCACAGAGTTGAATGACTCTCTTCTCTCAGCAGCATCTGCGCTAATCAGTGCTTTTAAAGCGCCGCTTTACAAATTTCCAGAAGGAGTTGCTCGAGTGATCCTTAATCGCTCTGACTGGCTAATTTTGAATTTCTCAATCCTGACCTTAGTTTTTCTTTTTCTGAACAGACTATAGTTCCAGATTTGCCACTGCAACCACTGACTTGTAACTTGTTGGAACTTGTCGTAACTTGTCATAACTTGTAAACGGGCGTGTTGCAAACACCCGTCTATCTCAAGTTTCGGTTCATTATTGACTGACATACTGCGAATATCTTGTGCGCTAATCATGGTTAGTAAAATAGACAATTTTAATGATAAATTAAGCAAATTAATGAAAACAAGTACTGATTGCAGTTTTTTAATCAGTGTTGAACAATACGAAACGTTACTTCAAAAGACAAAACAAGCTCAGTGTTTGCATATGAGCAGTTTTTGTTTCATCAAATCATATATTTTCGATTAAAAACATACAATTTTTGACACAGGATGGATGCGACTCAAGAGGGACGCCATGATGTCAAACTGTACTCTCTACGCCAGTGAATTCTTTTCTCTTACTTTAAAACCAGGCTTAGAAATATTAGACACCAGGTGTCACTAATATTGCCCAAAGCGAGCAAAATGATTCGTACAAACGAAAATGAATGAATAATGCATCATGCCGCCCGCCTTGAAAGTACAAATTTTCAACAAATGAAATTAGTGAATTAAATAACATGAATACAGAAGTAACGTGTTTACAAATTCCACAGATTGTTGAACATTTAAATACAAATATATTACATTGTAAAAAATTAAAATAAATGAATGAAAGAAAGAAGTTCAGTGGTCTTCTTTTGACTCAGCTCTCAGAAGGACTGACATCTTCACAGGAAGTATACAAACCTTTGTTACGGGACGAACGATAGTACCAGTTGACGTTTTCAGCTTTAGCACTCTAATTACACCATCTTTACCAGGACACAATTCTAAAATGCGTCCAAGTTGCCACTGAAGAGGTGGAAGATTGTCACTTTGGACTATAACCATCCTTCCTGATTGAATATTTTGTTCGCATCGTTGATTCCAATTTTGTCTCTTTTGAAGATTATGAAGATATTCTTTGCTCCAACGAGACCAAAGATGCTGGAACATTTTTTGAAGATGCTCATGTTGAATGATTAATCTAGTTAATGGATGATTGGAAGAAAGAAGTATGGGGTGTTTGATCAAATGTAGCATTGGAGTATCTTAGTCTGCCTCCTACACGAATTAAACCATTTTGATCTAAAAATGGATCAAGAGGGGCTAATCTACTTTGCCTTGGTACATGATTATACCTTTTTAGTGACTTAATATCTGTGGCGAATTCTTGTTGATGCATTTTGAGAAGTAATATAGTAATATAGTAATATAGTTTGAGAAGGACTCAACTGAGAGACCTTCCAATTTTCGAAGTTCTGGCGGTTTGGAAGCATTTTTGATAAATCTCAAATAGTTAGCAGTGACTCGCCTTAATTTGTTGAGTGATGAATATTTGTTAAAGAGTTCTAGATCACAATGAGTCGAAATTAATGTCACCTTAGCTTGAATTCGTTTTTCAGGATGATCAAGACATGTTGCATGCGATATATTCAGTGGAGGCCATTTTTCCTTTTCTTGCAGTAACCAAGGGGAGCCATTCCACCATAACCTTGATGTGATAAGCTCGTGAAGTCCAATTCCTCTTGAAATGATGTCAGCAGGGTTTTCCTTGGATGATACATGCTTCCAATTTTCATTGGTCAGTGCACGAATTTCTGATGTCCTGTTGGCGACAAATGTCTTCCATTGATTAGATTCTGATGCTATCCAGTGTAGAACGATGGTAGAGTCACACCGGAAGTACTGTGATTGAATGTTCAAATGCAGAGCTGCGGTGACCTGGGATGTCATCCGAGCAAGCAATAAGGCACCACATAATTCCAAACTGGGTAAGGTGATTGATTTCAATGGGGCAACACGTAATTTTGCACATAAGAGATGCACTGTACATAAACCTTGGGCATTAGTTGACTTAATGTATATACAGGCTCCATAAGCCTTCTCGGAAGCGTCACAAAAACCGTGAATTTCAACACTCATTCAATTCCAACAAAGTACACGTTTAGGGATTGATATTTGCTCCAGCACCTACAACTGATTTTGAAATGATGTCCATAATATGTACAAATTTTGAGGTAAAGATTCGTCCCAATTTATTTGCAGTTGCCACAATTGTTGCAGAATGATTTTAGCCGTAATTGTAGTCGGGCCTATCAATCCGAGAGGATCAAATATTTGGGATATCACTGACAGAATACTTCTTTTCGTTATTTTAGATGGCAGAGTTAATTGCATCGAATAACGCAATTCATCCTTTTCGGGATTCCAAAGTAATCCTAAAGTTTTTGGGTCTTTGTCATTTTTGATGACTTTGGTTTGTATGTCGGAATTAGTCTTAATTACTCGTGCATCATTACTCGCCCATTTATGAAGTTGAAAGCCAGCAGTCGATAATAGATCCGTCACATCATTACAAAGCTTTCTCGCTTCTTCTATTGAGTCTGCACCACTGAGGAAGTCGTCAACATAAAAATCAGACTATGACATGCTGTGGGATACATATGTTCATGATCTTTTGCAATATGAACTAAACTTCGAATGGCTAGAAAAGAAGCGGAAGACGTACCGTAAGTTACTGTGTTGAGTTGATAGGTCTTTATGGGCTTTGAAGGATCTGTTCGCCATAGAATCCTTTGATAATCTCGTTGCTCCTTTTTTATTCTGACTTGTCTGTACATTTTTTCACAATCTGCAGTAACTACATAATTATGCTGTCCAAAGCGTGCCAATATTGAGAATAAGTCATCTTGAATAACCGGTCCAACCATTTGCACATCGTTAAGAGATAGTCCTGACGTTGTTTTGGATGATCCATCAAAGACTACACGAAGCTTTGTTGTAGTGCTACTTTCCTTTGTGACACAACGGTGAGGTAGATAGTACACAGAATTGTTGTCTTCCTCTCCTGTAATTTCTGTCATGTGGTTTAATGATTCATATTCCTCCATAAAATTTACATATTGTCCTCTAAGTTCAATGTCCTTATTGAGCTTTCCTTCGATTGAATATAGTCTCTTAACTGCTGCTTCACGTGATTCACCTAAATCACTCAAACTGGTTTTGAATGGAATGTTTACAACGAAATGTCCATCTGTATCACGAACAGTAGTGGATCTGAACTACTTCTCAAAATGATTACTTTCAGACAGTCTGCATTTTTTGGATGAATGTACATCTTCCAATTTCCAGAATTTAGAAATCTGATTGTGAACTTGCTCTAAGGTAACCAAATGACAAGCTGATGAAGAATGGTTCTTACCCTTTGCATTCTTAATCGAAGTGGGAGTAGCCACTGGTCCGGCCAAAATTCAACCTAGCTTAGTTTTTTGGAGAGTGAGTTTATGAGGTTTCAGAGTGAGTTTTCGAACACATAACAGTTGCCAAAATAGTCCTGCTCCAATGAGCATATCAATAGCCTTTGGCTGGTCGTATTCAGGATCAACAGCAGAAGGAGTCCACGTTGGGGCGGTGATTTCTCAAAAGATCAAAGGATGCCGACACTTTTTCTTTTGTTCTCAGCCTGCTCTGGAATGCGCTAAGGTCCCCTGGGACCCTGTCCCTCGATTTGTATCCCGAGGCTATTTGGCAGGGTGTGTCTCTGCTTTTGTAAGGCTTTACTTTTTTGGTCATACTCTGGCTTTTTTTTTTGGTCATACCCTGGCCCTCCCCCTAAGTGGATGCCCCCTTACCGTGGGTCAGGGGTTTGGGTGCTTCAGGGATTCTGTGAGCTATGCTGGTTGTAGCACGACTACTTTAGGGTCACCCTTACCAGAAAGGTCATGGTTGAGAAATGAGACGAAGAGTATCCAAACAAACATATATCTCATGATGTCGACGAAAGAGAGAATTCATACTGCATCGTGTGTGGCGCAGGTTAAAGTCACCCGCGTTCGGGAGTTAGGCAGAGGCTCTCGTTCGAAAAATAGTCGACAGTCTCCTGGCTGTTATCTCGGAGCAATGCCTCCGAGAAGCCCCACCAGTGCACTCGCTATGCGCTTGGGGAAACGGTCGGGGGCAGCGCATGCCTTTACCCAGGAGGAGAAACGGGTAAAGCGACAACGGGATCGGGTGCTGTCAATTGGCACTTGGAACGTATTCTCCATGACAGGAAAGGAATCAGAGTTAGTGGAGGAAGCCAAACGGTATCGGCTGGATATCATAGGTATTACCTCTACAAAAAGTCCGGGTTATGGAACTGTGGACTTAGAAGGAGGGTGGAAGCTTTTCTACTCTGGTGTCGACCCTAACAAGACTGCCCAGGCGGGAGTGGGGATACTCACAAGTCCCCGGCTGGCAGATTACGTTGCAGATTGGACCCCCTTAGGTGGAAGACTATGTCTCCTGAGGCTTCAGATAGGGAAACGGTCTCTCTCTCTCTATTCGTTGCATATGCTCTAAATGCAGTCACAGAGTACCCACTTTTTCTAGATGAAGTTGATGCTGCACTTAGCAGGAGAAGGAGTGCAGATTCTGTCATCCTGATGGGCGAATTCAATGCACACGTAGGGGCTGATGACCAAACGTGAAGGGGCGTGATTGGGAGGAATGGTGACCCCGATTTAAATACGAATGGGAGGTGCTTGTTGGATCTCTGTTGCAACAATGGACTTTCCATCACAAACACCTTCTTCCAGCACAGGGATGTCCACAAGTATACCTGGTACAGGAATGCAATGGACCAGAAGTCACTGATTGATTTTGTAATTGTTTCAGCCGACTTATTCCAATCCGTGTTGGATACTTGTGTGAGAAGAGGGGCAGAACTATCAACTGATCACCACCTTGTTGTCTGCATTTTGCGGTTTTCTGAATCCATGCCAACCAAGCGAAATACTAGGTTCAGACAAACTTGGCGCATCAAATGGGAGGCATTGGAGGATAGAGCTGTGAGGAAGACCTTTGCAGATAACATATCTTCAAGTTTCAAAGAACTACCCAGTGATCGTGGTACTGTTGAAGAGGAGTGGCAGTTGTTTAAAACTGCTGTGATTACTTTGGCTGCATTGTGCTGTGGTCGTAAGCGGCTGAGTGTGGCGCAGGTCAGTGAGAAAAGGACTGCGTGGTGGAACGGTGAAGTCCAAGAAGCTGTCAAGGCAAAGAAGGAAGCCTATTTGCTATGGCTTGCAAATAAGTCAACTTCGAGTCGAGTGCGGTACACTGAGGCGCGAAAAGCAGACAGTATCAACAGCTAAAGCCAAGGCCTGGGAGAAGTTCGGGGAGAAATTGGAGGCAGACTATGGTTCGGCAGACAAGATGTTCTGGCAGACCGTGCGCCGCCTCGGTGGAAAGAAGTCTCTTTCATCACAAACTATTAAGAGTTCAGATGGGAGGCTTCTGAAAACAGAGGGGAGCGTATTGCATAGGTGGAAGGAATACTTTGCATCTCTTCTTAATATGGTGACAACAACAACTGAGGCATACGAGGTGCACCTTGGAGCGGAGAATAGTCACGGTAGTATCACTGAAACAGAAGTCAGATGGGCAATTAAGTCCCTGAAGACTGGCAAAGCTGCAGGTGATGATGAAATCCGGATCGAGATGTTAAAGGCCTTAAACCAGGATGGTATCCTGTGGTTGACTCGAGTGTGTAAGGTTGCTTGGATATCTGGACAGGCCCCTAAGCAATGGCAGACCGGAATTGTGATCCCTATCTTCAAAAAGGGAGATCGGAAAGATTGCGACAACTATCGAGGCATCTCTTTGCTCAGCATTCCTGGGAAAGTGTACGCTAACTGTCTGGAGAAGAGAAGTCGGGAAATAGTCGACTCCAAACTGTCGGGGGAGCAGTGTGGTTTCCGACCTGGCCGAAGCACGACGGATCACATCTTTGCTCTAAGGCAAATCTTTGAGAAATCCTGGGAGTATGGAAAAGAGGTCTACGCTTGCTTTGTGGACCTCGAAAAAGCATATGACAGACTTCCTCGGGAGAAGCTCTGGCAAGTGTTGCAAGAGTGTGGAGTGGATGGTCAATTACTGGCTGTTGGTCATGTTTCTGTACGAAAGCTCTGAGATGTGTGTCCGGATTAAGTCTAGACCATTCACCGTGAGTGTTGTACTCCGCCAAGGGTGCGTACTGTCGCCCCTCTTGTTCATTATCTTTATGGACTGGATAGACAGGGGCAGCCGAGCGATGAGCGTGTTTGTGTGGGCAACTGCCTGGTAGAGAGGTTGTTCTTTGCTGACGACCTTGTCCTTCTTGGGTCTTCTCGCACGAACCTTCAGCATGCACTAGACCGGTTTGCAGCCAAATGTGAAGAAGCTGGTATGAAGATCAGTGTGGCTAAAACTGAGGTTCTGGTCCTTTCGAGACAGCCTGCTCAGTGCACTCTCCATGTTAGGGGAGCCTCATTGAGACAGGTGGAGAAATTCAAGATCTCGGGATTGCATTCACGAGTGATGGACGGCAGGAGAAAGAATTGGATGCTCGGATCGGTGCAGCAAGCTGTGTCAGACGTGAACTGTGGCGATCTGTGGTAACGAAACGCGAGCTGGGTAACAAAGCCAAGCTCTCCGTCTTCAAATCTATCTTTGTCCCCATTCTCACCTATGGTCATGAGGCTTGGGTAATGACCCAAAGAGTGCGATCGCGGGTACAAGCAGCCGAAATGAGGTGTGGCAGGTGTTACCCTACTAGATAGAGTGTACAGCAGCACAATAAGGGAATCTTTAGGTGTTGAGCCGCTACTTCTCCGCATTGAGAGATCTCAGTTGCACTGGTATGGCCACGTGATACGGATGCCACAAACTAGTCTTCCTAGGCAGTTGTTATTTTCCAAGCCGGTGGGTAAGAGACCAAGGGGTCGGCCTAGAACCAGGAGGCTAGACTACATGGAGAATCTGGGTTCGAGTCGCTTGGATATTACCAGGTAGGACATGCGCCTGATGGCGGAAGATCGCGATCGCTGGAGATCCTCCATAGGGCTGCTGCCCCCGTGACCCTAACGGATAAGCGGGTTTGAAAAGTAAGTAAGTACTCTGGCCCTCTGGTGTGTTTTTTTTGGGTTTGTCCTTTTGGGTGTAGCCCTCGTTTTGGCTGTGTTCCTCTTTGGGTGTAGTCCTGTTTTGGGTGTGATCATATTTGGTCTTTTGAGGGTGTGGTTTTATTTACTTTTGATTTTGAGGTTCATTTTTGATTTCTTTTTGATCAGGTTTCCATTTGTAGGCAGGGTCACACAGCTGGCTGATGATCTTTGCTTGATTAATCACGTGATGGCAGCCGTGTTCAGGTGGCCTAAGGCTGAAAATAAAATTAATATCATAATTCTTGTTTGTACCCCTTGTGCTTGGTTGTAAAAATTTCATAATTCTTGGTTGTAAAATCTCATAATTCTTTGAGCACCAGCACCAGTGTGACAGGTAAGGGGATCCTGATGCACTCAACAAAATCCACTTAAGCCTAGTACACACTAGTTGCAAATGCCCATTGCGTTACACTATTTCTTGTAACGCAACGCTTCAAACACGTGTGCGTACACACGCTTCGTTACTTAAGGAAATGAGGAAACTCGTGGAAACGCAACTATCAGGAATACCCCTTTTCTTATGACTCCCCCCAAAGGGGGGGGAGGGGGCGTGAATTTTGCAAGTTCTCCCATAATGTAAGTATGACTTTTGCAAGTTTGGATCCTCCACGATGACTTTGATACAATTAACCTATCGAATGTTCAAATCCATTGCAGTTTATGGGATAAAAAATATCGACTTCACTGTGAATTACATCAGGCCAACAAAAAGTAACTTTTTAAAAACTTCTTTAATGTTAAGTGCTGATTCTTATGCTTATTTTGTGCTAAATCCATATCTAACCACAAAAATCTGTACAGTTTTTTTCTATCATGAGCTTATGAAAAAAAATGAAATAAAAAGGAAACTTCAACATGGTGGATTAGTAAACTATATACTACTAGGAAGGCGTATTGTGGCACGAATCTGTTGGGTGATTTAAGATTTCAGAGTCTGACTGGAATGTACAAAAATTTCGCTCGGATGCACCCAACAGATTTCGAATTTCTGTTATCTTTAATCGGCCCTAAAATTGCTAAAACTGACACGAAATTTCGGAAAGCGATTTCCATCACTGAAAGGTTTAATGTTTTGGTATTAAAGAAAATAATATAAAAATAATATAGAAACTGCCCAAAGATTTTGACTTATACAGGGTGTCCGGAAATAAATGGTAAATATTCATACACGTGAGAGAACATGTATAAAGAAGCATTTTTATTCCTATGAACATGATGTCACAAGCCAACACCCACAGATATACAGGGGGATTAAAGTATGTTGCTGGAGGATGTAGCACTAGCTGTTTGTCGTCGCCTGTTGTTCCAGCATGACGGTGCACCTGAACATTATGGCATTCACGTACGACAACACCTGAATGCGAAATACGGCCGTCGGTGGATTGGACGTGGGGGACCAACCGCCTGGCCACCACGGTCACCTGACCTATTCCCATTGGACATGGATGAAGCATTTTCTGACCCGGCTAATGCAGCCGGATTTGGTGGGGTGTAAGGCTTAGCTAAACAAACAAATCATTCTGAAAAAGAGACACGTGAATGATTAAGGGGTGTGAGAGCTTATACACTGCATAAACCGGTTCGGCATTATTTCCCGCGTAATCGCATGTGTGTATGCTCCATTTGAGCAATTTCAAGTGGACTTGGTCGATCTAACCAGTCTGTCAAAAACAGAACGACAAATATAAATTTTTGCTTACTTGCATCGATGTTTTCTCACGCTATGCATGGGCCGTTCCCCTAAAAATGAAGTCGGGACTCAAACGTCAGAAGACCTTTCTAAAAATTTTCAGAAATGCCAGCGTTCCTGTAAAAACGAACAGCGATAAAGGGAATGAGTTTTTAAACAAACACGTTCAAGCCTATTTTAAAGAACTCAACATCGATTTCTTTGCCACAGAATCAGATTTGAAAGCTGTTGCGGTCGAACGATTCAACTGAACGTTAAAAATGATGATGAACGTTAAAACTTAAGTGTTTTACATTTACCAACAAACACAGGGTACAGCGATGTCTTACCAGACCTCATGTTAAGCTACAACCACCGCAATCACAGAGCCCTGGGTATGTCGCCAGCTGATGTCAATGAACGAAATGCCCCAAATCTATGGCTGAAACAACAGAGTTATTATACATCAGCACCACAAACAAATCCAAGGTTGCAAATTGGAGATTACGTACGTATTTCGAAAAACATATTTCATAAAGGCTATCTTCCGAACTGGACTGAGGAGGTGTTTGAGGTTTCAAAAATCATTTATAGAAAACCCGTTGTGTATAAAATTAAAGATTACGATGGCAGCGAGATCTCAGGTGTATTCTACGATCAGGAGTTACAAAAGGTGAAAAAGCCTGAAGTTTTTAACATTGAACAGATTATTAGCTGGCGCACGAGGCGCGGTATTCGCGAAGCTTTTGTGAAATGGCAAGGTTACCCTGACAGAATGAACAGCTCGGTTCGAGAGGTAGATCTTTTAAACGCTTGACAAGTTGTGATTGGCAGCACTTGGGTACGTGAACAACCACCATGAATGAAGACAATGATTTTTATGTTACATTACCATCAAACTCACCTACTGATGAGCAAATTCATTCCAAAACAACACCTCATTTTATTACACGACTGCCAAGGACGCTACGTTTCCAAGGGCGATGGGAGTTTGGTTTAACGGAAACACATTTCCTGGCCCTCTTCAAGAACATTACGGCTGTAAACAACACTTTCGAAATAAGTTTTAAAGATGATCTCATAGATGAACATTGTTTCGCCGGTAAGAATTCCGACACTCCAGTCTATCATAATCGAAGTTGAATTGGTCTTACAAGCCTATTTGAAAGATGTTCTTTTTTATCATAACACTTCTTTAGACCAAAACGTCACCATGAGTTTGCCTCTGAATGTAGGGATTCGATTTAACACTCCTGAATTCCGTAAGGTGTTCAATGTTTCACCAAATACATTATACGAGGAACGTTTCTCTCTAACTCCGGATTACAACTTGCCATTTAAGTGGGTGTCCGATTTTTCTGTTACGTTAAGGTACCCCAAGAGTCGGCACCCCTGTACCAAAAAATTGTTGAATTTAAGAGTACCAAATTGCAAAGTAGGGTAGCAGCTATTGATTTTCTAAAAGATAGTTTTAGAACGGCAGGTATCGAGACAAAGATGGTTAATGATTTTGTATTGTTTATGGGGTCCCCAACACGGTTCATTGACTTCCCAGTATCTGTCAACATTGGATTTATACCTGATAGGTTTCTGAACAAGAAATTGAAAACACCTATTACTATGCCTTTAAATGACACAGATGACGGGTTTATCGGGTGTGTTATTTTTGATCCGCCCGACACTCCAGAATAGTGCATCTTAAAAATTCCCGAACGGTATTATGATAGTCGTAGTGATGTCGTTGATGACCTCGTTAAGTTGATTCCATTGCTCACACCTTACGAATGTTTTCATTTCAAATGCACAGAAGGGCGTTATATTAGTTTTAGCGAGGGTCTATGTTACACATTGGGTTTACAAGCTGAACTTTTCGACTTGGAACTCGTTATTGGTGAGGGTTCAACCCCAATAGATCTTACACGAGGCATACATGATTATTATCTGTATACAGACATCATACAACCGCAAGTTCTGGGTAACACATTTGCACCACTCCTACGAATTATTCCAATTTCACGTGCCAGGCGAGAAGTGATTTATCAGGCTTTTCATTCACCTGAATACTTTATCTTGAGTAAAAACGTCATAGACACGATTAAAATCGCGGTTCATTCAGACCATGGGGATTTGCTCTCGTTTTTAACAGGCAAAACCGTAGTGAAATTACATTTTCATAAGAAACAACAATAGTGTGAGGTTGATTTCTTTTCTCTCCTCCTTAAGTACTTCAAGATGCATATCCCCTATCATCCGAACCAAGAAGTAATTTCGCGTTTCTATTTAAACCAGAGATGGAATGGCTTACCAGTGTTTAGAGGGTCGGTTTTCCAGAGGGGCAACGGGATTGGTTCAGTATTTTAAATCTGTTTCGCTTTGCAACACCTTTACTCAAATCCATGGGTAAGATTCTCGATTGTCATGCTCTAAAGGGTGGTGTTTCCGTTTTTATTGATGTGATACATGATCAAAATCTCAAACAGTCGCTGTCATTACGAATGAAAGAGGCTGGAGATAGTGCCCTATAAGAAATGGGTGCTAGAGATCAGAGCGGTAGAGCGCGTGTTAAAAGACGAAATTCAACATTTCCTACTCATTCACATGTAAAAAGACCCAGAGGCAACAGCTTGGAATCCTTTCTAATGAGTGAATACAAACAAAGAGGTCGAGTGCAGCGTTCAAAAAAGTTGAACACACGCAGAAGAAACAGAAGAAGAAGAGGAAGAAACAGAAGAGGTCAACAAAAAGACCTGCAAAATTAGGTTCTAAGCCAATTTTAAACATACGACCTTTATCATCAGTTTTCGCCTAATACATACGTAATCATGACATCAATGATACAACAACATTTTTTCTATTCCCCACACGAGCAGTCAAGAGGAAAAACGACACGTCACAGGATACCAACCAACATCCATCATTAGCCAAGACGGACCTATTGAATTCTATGTACCTGGTTTGGCAGATATTTACACGGATCTCGATCAAACTACATTAAGCTTGGAAGTCGTTATCAACAAAGGAGATAGACAGCTATCAGCTGGTGATAAAACAGATCCCGTGAACCTTTTCTTACATTCGCTATTCTCACAAGTCGACTGCTATCTGGGTGATACATTAGTTAGTCATAGTAACAACTTATATCCATACAGAGCTTATTTTGAAACTCTTATGAACTATGGTCAGATTTATAAACAAAGTCAACTCACAACAGCGGTAAAATAGACAGTGCCGACGATACAAACAACGGGTTTAAGTTATGTAAAAAAAACTCACACAAAATGGCGTTTACTACATGGAAGGACCTCTCCATTTAGACATCTTTCGTCAGTGTCGTTTGCTACTAAACTCTACGGATTTTCGTCTGAGACTTTACAGTAGTAAACGCTCCTTTGCTCTGATGTGTGATGTAGGTAATCCAAATTACCAGATTACAATCCGAAAAGCAACGCTGAATGTTGAGAGAGGTAAATTTAACACAGGTACACTATTAGCACATGCAAAGACTCTGCAAACCACTAACGCGTTTTACCCCATCAGACGTGTTGAAATGACGTCAGTGAGTATTGCTACTGGAACTAGAAATCACGTCATACAGAACTTAAATACTGGTCAGATTCCTTCCCGCTTGATTTTAGCATTTGCAACGAGTGAAGCCCAGAATGGTTCTTTTACTCAAACCCATTCAACTTTCAACATTTAAATCTATCTTTCTTCTCCCTCTCATTGGATACTCATGCAATTCCTCTAAACCCTCTGATGCCGAATTTTTCCTCTGGGGCATACCTGAGAGAGTATGTTCATTCCATGAAGGCACTCGGGATTTGGAAAGAAGACAGAGATGTAGACATCAACCAGTTCGATTACGGTTCCGGTTACACATTTCTGGCCTTCGATCTTTCGGGGGATAGGAATTATTATACAGATAGATATAACCTTATACGTAACGATATGTTAAGTGTCGAAGTTCAGCTTTCCTAGCCTTTAGCTAATTCGGTGAACCTGATTGCCTATTGTCAATATCAGAATCTCCTGGAAATCAATAAAGACAGAACCGTGAGCTTCGATTTCACGAATTAAGGTCGATGGATACGCAAGAGCTATGGAGGGCCCTCGAGAGAGATCCATTCACGTGTACAATGGCAAAAGGTGTTTTCCCAGCTGATTTGGTACAGCAGCTCAAACTTATTCACCCATCTTTACTTATTGCTAATACGGATGATTCCAGTAATCCAGGCTCAAACTGGGTGGCTTTTTATACTATCCAGCAAACAAGCATACATCTTTGATTCTTTCGGAATGTTTCCTCAACCACAATTTCAACCGTTCATGTTTACGCACGTGAAAAAATGGATTTACAACACAATAATAGTGCAGCATCAGATGTCTGACACCTGCGGTCATCACTGTCTACATTACCTGAAATTAGCAGCCAGGGGTTATATTATGGCAGACATCTTAAACAACACTTATACAAATGAACTGATTTTAAACGACTTACTCGTGAAATGTGAAATCATTCAAGACGAATATACTAGCAACTCTGAATTTACGTTAAGTTGTTATTTATCATAATGCAGTCAAGCGAGCTTTGATGTGTCAGACATGTCCGCAGGCCGGTATACAGGATTCATGATTAATTCTTCAGGGATTTTGATATGATGTATCATGTTGGTAAACAGAGCTCGCCCGGGTAGAGGCTTCTTCAGGTCGGGGTTGGGTGATAATACGTCTTGTATTAAACTATTAATGTTCGATCCTCGTATTGATTTCCCGCCGATTGACACAGTTCCTTTTTTATTCCACGTGATAACATCAGATCTCTTTCGAAGTGTCTCGATGAAGCGTGAACGTGGGGAGGTCTGTTCAACAGGCAAACTTGCTACGTTTCCTGGTCGTCTGACCTCGTCGTAGGCCTCGTCGGCGGCGCTAATCATTGCGATATCGCCATCATCGTGGATTTTTTCTTATAAACCTGTAGCCAGGCGAGAATCGGGTGAATAGACGAGTTGTTGGGGATACAGATAAGTAGGTGTTTCTTGAAGGGATTGCGGTGACGGTGTTTGGAGCATTAAAGGTGGGTTTGAAGGTGTTTGAGGTTCAGTTTGGGTTGAAAGACTTGTTTTTTTCGAATGGGCTTCACGGTGGTTCGCTCTTAGATATTTTTGAAGTGTATTTAAATAAAGGTCCATTTTCTGATGCACATTCAAATTTGATGCTTCTAAAATCTTGTTGATTTGAGAATCTATTTGTTTATTACGTTTATTTTCAACATCATTAACCACCCTCGGTTCACCCTTAGTTTGGGTATGTTCTGCGGGATGCGAGGACATCGGGACTCTCTGGACCGTAGCATGAAGGAACCTTTGATATTCGTGAGCATGTAGTAAAACGTACTTTTGCATGTTTTAACTAATTAATTTATTCAAAACAGGTGCAGCTACGCTTCCTAGCAAAAGTGTTAGCAGGAAACCGTTTCCACGTTAGTTCAGATAAGTTTTCTTGGCCTTTAAAGAAATTTTTTTGTGGGCTAAACCTTTTATTTTCCCCAAATTTACTGTTTAATGGGTTGTGTCCAGTCGACTCTATGGTTTAGAATGTTATGACACATCTCACACAACGCTTTAACTTGATTAAGAGTTGCATGTTGCATTAATACTTTCCTATGCTGAGGAGTCGAGTATTTCAAAGCTCCTAGAAAATGACGATGTTTCACAACCAGAGGAATCATTGTTTTATCACCTCCCTATTCAGTCAATTTAAAAATGACGTTCAGCGTCTTTAAACCCGTGTTTTATCCGCACACGATAGGTTTTTTGGGAAGGGGGGATCTTACTACACAATCTCAGAACGTCGGGGCAACTCTGAGTTAAATGAAGTAGTAAATAACTATAGAGCTCCTGAGTGGCATCTTTAAAGGTTTTGATGAGTAAATGACCATAACCTGTTTGCGATGCCAAGGTGCGAATCTGTCCTATGACTCTAGGTGACTTTAGCTAAAAGATGAACAGAGTATTTAAACTTTTTACCGATGATTTTTGAATGAGCAAAGAGGTTCTGAGTTAATAACAACACCAACAAGTTGAGATGATGACTGTATCGCGTGTAATTTTCTCAACAGTTTCGTTATTTTTCACTTAATTTAATAAATCGTCTAAAATCAGTAAAGCCTGTTCAGGTATGCGTTCGTGTATCAACTTTTCATCTAACACCCCTGCATGTAAGGTAATGTTAGGTAAGTTCAGATTTTTAACAACTGGCGGGATTAAAGCTCTATAGCAGTAAATTATTTCCGTAGGTGGCGAGTCCATCACTTCATCTCTATACACTGACATTTGAGCTACTAATGTAGACTTTCTGCCTCCCGAACAACCAGCAAAAAGAGCAGAAAAGTATTGCGTAAATATAACAGTTGCAGTTATTTCCATGACGAAAAAAAAGATGAGACAGAGAAACTTTCCGCAAGAGTTTACAAAGCCCATGTTGAATGTCGAATGACGCAAATCTCTTTTTGAACGCACTTTATTTCAAAATCAATCTTATACGTAATTCATGTGAAATTATCCCATGTACAGTTTTATCACTAAGGGATTACAGTTAAGGTACTTTTTTTGGCAAAGCCGTAATTTCTACGTGGAAGGGTTTGCAACGACAAAAATTTTCTGTAGATAGTTTTTGCGAATGTGGAATTTCTCCATAGACAGTTTTTACGATTGCGGAATTTCTCCATAGACGGTTTTTGCGAATGCAGAATTTTTCCATAGGCGGTTTTTACGAATGCGGAATTTCACAGTAGATAGTTTTTACGACTGTGGTATTTCTCTGCAGACAGTTTTAGCGGTGTCGATATTTATCGTTAAGTCGTTTTATCTTATGCGAAATATCACCAAAAAAACTTGTACCTCACCGCGTTTTTAAACAACCCCTACACATTATTTATTTCGAGGATAATTATCATTTTGGGTGCTGGTGTTAATATCAATGTAATACATTGTTTTTAAAATTTCCTCATAACCGTTCATACAATGCAGTGCAATCAACAACAATAATATACAAACACTACAAAGTCGGAGCAACGGTCTTTTCTGTATACTGGGTGTAGATCGCTCCATTGGCTTCATTAAAGAAATTTCAAAGAGCAAATAGACCACGAGTATTTATGCAGATATCGGTCAACAGCTTTATATTTACGTGTTTACGACGTGAATGTAGGCTCTAAACTGAAACAACAAAGATTTGAAATTGAAGGTCTCCCCAAGGGGAACGATTCCATATCAAACAGACTCACAAACTATCTGGGGTCCAACCGATGGGTCAGGGGTTGCGTCGCAAGGTGGACCCACGGAGAGGCTTCCCTTGAATGTTGGAAACAATTCCGCCTTAGTATTTCCAAACATTCTGGGAATTGTTTCGTAACGAGCAGAAGAATTCCTAATGATACATGTGTTAAAACGAAAAAACCCATCAAATTGCACTACGAGAAAATCGAAAATTAAGATAAAACTCGAAACCTGAGAGAGAAGTTTAGAAAATAAAATACAGAACACTCTTCACTATCATCTTAAGCTCCTTCACTCGTACCAAATAATTAAAACTGTTCAGTGGCTTCAGATTCCTTTGAAGACTATAAACGACGTTCGGAAAAACGATGAGGTGGGATACGCTTTCACTCTCAAATTGTAATTCGAAAGTGTTCAGGTTCAAACAGAAAGTATTCGGGTATATAGGCATTACTTCTTTTAAATTTTTAAATTTAAAATGAGTTTAGTCTCCTTATAATGGGGAAAATCGTGAAATAATAAAAAAAAATTTAAAATTAAAATTAAAGTCACCAATCTTGAAGAAACTTGGGAGATGAAAGAAAACTCAAGGATGTAGTCTATTGAAGATGTTGTTGTTGGTAGAAATAAAACCAGTCTATTGAGGATGTAGATGAAGTTCTTGTGCAGATGATGTTGATAGGGGAAAACGATAATCTTGAAGTACAGATGAAATTTTGAAGGGTTGATCCAAATTTTTGGGATAAATTTCATATAAAAACGTTTTCGAGAATTTTTTTCTCATCATCAGTTGATTAAATATTTGAATTGAAAACAGTTGAAATGAGAATTTAACAATTGATATAAAGGTGATGAAGCTAAGTTGATTGTAATTGTTGGTTATGATTGTTGGCTATTGTATATTAGGGTGATTGTTGTTAAAAAGTAGTGTCGATTTATTGTTTATTTCTATTGATGGTTTGGCTAAATTTTTGTTAGGCAGTGGCTACGTACAGTGCAACCTTGTACGCCTTACGTTCAATACAAAGGAAGTGACTAGCTATACCACCATCTACCAACAGTTTCAGACTCCAAACTTTCTCTAATTTCGTAACAAGCAATATGGCAGATTCCCATCGCTCAGTGGAAAAATGCAAAGTTTCAAACAATTTTATCTTTGCTTCAAGCAGCTAATATGGGATAGAATGAATATTGTTAATTGGGAAAAACTTTACCATCTTCCCTATCTGGTTAAATTGAACTATCTGACCACGACGCAATACTAGCCGCCACTTCTACAATACTAGTACGTGGACGCTAACGCTTCGCTCACGGCGACCCCGAATTATAAACATACCCCCAACATATTTGGTTACAGGGGGCAGTTGGTTTCCCCTCGGCCGGTTACAGGGGCAGTTGGTTTCCCCTTCTACAATACTAGTACGCGGACGCTAACGCTCCGCTCCAGCTGTAACAAATAGGTTGGGTACGTATATAAATCGACGTCGCCGTGAGCAAAGCGAGGGAGCGTGCGCCGCGGGCAGGGGACGCTAACGCTCCGCTCCAGCGTCCCCTG
>JAHWFO010111169.1:754922-766240 GCA_023313115.1 Rhysida immarginata | reverse complement strand
AGCGTCCCCTGCCCGCGGCGCACGCTCCCTCGCTTTGCTCACGGCGACGTCGATTTATATACGTACCCAACCTATTTGTTTACAGGGGGCAGTTGGTTTCCCCTCAGCTGGTTACAGGAGGCTAATGATCCGTATATTTTAGTGGTCACAGAAATGGCTGCTAGAAAGTTATGGGACCACATTTTATGGTTAAACCTAAGTTAACCTCAGTTAATCTAACCCAACACTAGAACGCTCAAAAAATGCTGGCTTACCTTTAAGGCATGGTTCCTTTCGACAATGGCTAATCATCCAGAAAGCAGAAAAAAAGAAAATCTGAAATCCACACAACCGTGACATGCCAATTGTGTGGTTGCTATAACAACAACTAGCCAAAACACGCCCTCTAATGTCGGAATCCATACAATACTGTTTTGGATCTGTCGGCAGATGGCGGTACAGCTTGCCACTTCCTTTGCATTGAATGGAAGGCGTACATGGTTGCACTGTACGTAGCCACTGCGTTTTTGTTATTTGTAATGATATTTATTGTTTCTTTAATTAATCATTTAAACTCCTTAAATCAATAATTACTTCTTTTTTTCATATTTTTACGACCATATAAGTATCGGCAGATGTTTTAATGATGTACTAGCACTTAATGCTAAATGATTGAATACCGTAACAGGTTAATCGTTGAAGAATTCCTTCGCTGTTGCAGTGCCAAATGTATTTAAATATACCTTTTATTTACAATCTCTGAATTTTAACACATATTCCAATAAAATATTTTTATAGAAACCTTAGCACGTTTTTCTTCATTTATATTGGTGATAAATAGTAAAAATAGGCTGATTAATATTGGTCGCTCCGCTATTCCTTATAGTTTTCTATGACGTTCGTCTGCTCCAAACCTCTCATATCCAACTAAAAATACGGGCCCCTGAGCGATCCAAGGTCAAAGCAATGACGTCATACCATAGGGTGGTAGTTTCAAAAACTCAGTGTTTATTACCAACAGTTTAGTACATATATTAAAATAAAACAAACTTTTAACTTTTAAAATTAACTAAAATACTGCTTTTAGATTCATAAAAGATTATGAGATCTTATTGCTCTTTTTTGAAAACCTGATTTTGAAATTTGTTTATTTTTTATTTTTATTTTTTTTTTATTTATTTAGGTATAATAAGGCTTATCGATGTATCTCGAAAAAGTAATGAATGCTCACAAGAGACAAGATACATCGAAATTAAACACATAATTGGGAAAAAAAATAAAATTGTTTCTATAAACGAAAATTATTACAGATGTACATGATAATACTATTTTGAATCATTAAATTTTTCTTTTTTTTTTACTATACAAATAATTATGTTTATACTATACAAATATTTTTTTAATATGATTGTTAGTTTTTAATATTTTTAAAGAAATTTAAATACAAAGGATATATAAAAATATATAAAAACATAAAATTATCTTTTTATATACAATATAAAACTTTATATAAAACTTTATATGAAAAATATTGGTGAAAAAAATCAAAAATTATTAAAATCTATAAGGCTATTTAACCAGCACTTAATTTTTCTCTTAATAATATATACATTTTTTTATTACAGTCTTTAATATCATTTGGCATTAAATTGTACATACGGATACTCATATAATCTATTTGATGACAAGCAAAGGAATGTTTCACTCTTGGGATGTCAATACATTGCTATGCGTTTCTCAATGCGTATTGAATAGTTCTGTATTTTGGTTTATTTTCATGATAAAATTTTTGTGAATATCTTCCTAAACAGTTTAAGTATAATTTTTGTAAATCTAAAATTTCTGGGTTCGGAGTTTTTTGGAAATTGCTAACAGTAGATTTTTGTAAGGCTCTAAGTGGTTTTAAATAGGTTGTATAAGTTCCTCCCCATATAATAATCATATACTGTAAAACGGATTGAAATAAAGCCATGTATATATTTTTAATCATAAAATGATTAAGAATTGCATGCAGCGTTCTAATTGTAACTGTTATGGATTTAAGTCGTTGAAAAAGATTAATAATATTAGTTTGTAATCAATTTAGTTTGTAATCAATAATGACACCAAGATATTTGTAACTGTTAACTTGCCTTATACTAGGACATGTACAATTTTTAATATTAATGCAATCATGAGTATGGCATTTAATATTTTTGATAAAACTATTATTTGGATATAACCTATATCTAATATAAACAGTTTTCTGTACATTTAATTGCATTCCATTTTCATTTAACCACTTATTTATATTTAATATATCAATTTCTGCCTCTTTATAATTTATAAAATCATCTCTTGTTTAAGTCAAGACCAAGTCATCAGCATAACCTTGTATATGGCCATTCCAATTTTGGCTAAAAATATCATTTATATATATAAAAGAAACAAAATAGGACCCAAAACCGTTCCTTGAGGGACACCAATTTTATTCCTTTCTGAAGTACTATATTCATTTTCAATCTTTAAAATTTGTTGTCGATGCAATAAGTAAGAGGAAAACCAAGCATGAGCGAGACCCCTAATTCCATAATGTTGCAATTTTCTAAGCAATTTATTTTGATTAACGGAATCAAATGCTTTTTTTAGGTCAAGAAAAATTGAAACAGGACAGAAATAATTATCAAGTGAGGTCGTTATTAATGAAACCAAATTATGAACTGCCATTTCAGTGCTTTTACCTTTTTGAAAGCCGTATTGCTTGCATGAAATAATACTATGTTTTGTAAGAAATTCAACAAACGTTTTTTAACCATTTGTTCAAAAATTTTAGATATATTTGAGAGTAAAGATATAGGTCTATAATTGGCAATGTTTTTTTATCCCCTCCTTTATAAATTGGAATAACAATTGCTGTTTTTAAGGGTTCAGGAAATTCTCCCAGTATAAATGAGGTATTTATTAAATGAGCTAATGGTTTTGAAAGGTTATTAACATTCCTACATAATATCTTAGTAGTAATCTTATCAAAATCATGAGGAATATTTTGACATATTATTGATACATACTTTAATTTCATTTTCATTTACTGGATACAGAAAAAAAGATTCCGATACATTTACGTCTCGTAAACTGAAATTTTTATCTCTATTATCCTCATAAACTTGACACATATTTATCAAATCTATATTATCATTTTAAATTTAACTGTCTATGATTTAACAATTTATTTGCAAACTAAAATATTTATGGTGTAAAAAATATAAAAAAGATTAATAAAATATTTATTTAATTTTCCATTTAACTTCAAAGTAATATCAAACACATCAATACAGAAAAATTACAAATTCTTTATTTCTTCAGTTCCCAATTTTTCTTATTTTTCTTTTACAATTTTTAGCATCACAGCGTTTATCATTAATAACTTTAGTAGAATTATTTAACAAGTGTTTAGAATCAAGTAATATAATATTTTCCAGTTTTTTCTCTATTAATACACTGCAAAACCATTCACGATCTAAATTCAAATCTTCCCTTTTTAACATTATGCAACTTAAGTTTTGTTGCCATTTTATTCTAGCTTGCTCTAATTTTGTGAATCGTAATTTGATTTACAACCGTATACACTGCATTTTCTGGGCATTTTGAGGCACTAGAAAATATGAAATTTAAAAGTTTTTATTCATCAATCATACACAATAGAAAAGTAAGGTCATGTTATATATCAAGTTACAGCATTGTCGGGGAATTGAAAATTACTCTTATAAGCGCAGTTTACAAAAACTCGATTATTCGGGAAAATTATCTCAAAACAACTGCAAATATAACATTCTCAACGCTCTGTAACTTCATTATAATAATAGACAATATATCCTGATATATCGATAATATAAATTATGAGACCAATATTATGGCTCCATAGCCGAAACCAGTCTGTTAAAATCATATCATGTTCTGAAAGAAATGTACTGTAGTTAAAAAGAACAAAATACAATGATTTTTAGATTGAAAAATGGAAGGAAAAACACTGCGACCCGGATTCGAACCAGGAACCTCGACTATCATGGCCGACGTCTCTACCAATTGGGCTATCGCAAACACCACAGACAGCCAAGCTGTCTCAAGGTGTCTTAAAGACAACCAAGTTGTCACGGTTGAAAGCCAAATGGGAGACGGGAAGCTGGCCCGCAGATCGAAAAATCATTAACTATGCTTGGAGAGCATCTCCAGTTTTTAATTATAATTATTATATGTTGAAAAGCATATATTGGTTTCGCTCTGTTTGTGTCTGTCTGTCTGTCTATCCGTCCGTCCGTCTGTATGTCCGACGATTTCTCGAGAATGCTTTAACTTTTTCAAGTTTTTTTTTCGCTGTTCGATAGAGACCCTTCCTGAGCTCACCTGATTAGTTTGTCGTCGAAATCGGTCTAACAGTCACGTGACTATTGAGACCCAAACCCCACCATTAAATTTTTTTATTGGCAATATAAGGCATGTTAATATGCCATTCGAACGGGAATGACGAGCACAAGACGAATATGACATTCTTTTCGATTTTCGAAATGCTACATCCGAGAAAATGACCCCCAAAAAGTACTTCAATGACCCCTTATTACGAGCTTTAGCTAAAGCTATATAAAAGAATACAAGCATGATCAGTACCTTTATGTACCTGGCCAGCCATCGTTTGCACGAAAACGTGAAAATGGAAGAACTTAACAGCGATATATCAACTTTTGATGAGCTCTCGTGGACCCCTTCAAGCACGTGCACTAATGTTAAGAATATGAACTTAGGGCATGTAATATATGAATCGAATCCTACCGACGAGTCATAAGTGAATACAGTGTTACTTTTTTTTTATCATTTAAGCATTGTTGATGGCAGCCTGGAGCACGTGCCCGTTATGAAGCTTTCTTGATGCACGTGCTCATTTCATTTTAAAATTCAGTGCTGTTAGGCCTATTGTTAAATGTGTTAATTAATGTTAGGGCGATGGTTAAAAATGGCTAAATAACGTTAGGCCTATAGTTAAAATGACTAAATAATGTTAGGCCTGTTGTTAAAAATGGCTGATTAATGTTAGGCTTATAGTTAAAAATGGCTAATTAAAGTTAGGCCTATTGTAAAAAATGGCTAATTTATGTTAGGCCTAGAGTTAAAATGACTAAATAATGTTAGGCCTATAGTTCAAAATGGCTAATTAATCTTAGGCCTATTGTTAAAAATGGCTAATAAATGTTAGGCCTATTGTTCAAAATGGCTAATTAATCTTAGACCTAT
Organism: Rhysida immarginata; assembly: GCA_023313115.1. NCBI lineage: Eukaryota > Metazoa > Arthropoda > Chilopoda > Scolopendromorpha > Scolopendridae > Rhysida > Rhysida immarginata. Next base: position 760,999 of record JAHWFO010111169.1, on the reverse strand, counting down.
TGTTAAAAATGGCTAATTAATCTTAGGCCTATTGTTAAAAATGGCTAATTTATGTTAGGCCTACAGTTAAAATGACTAAATATTGTTAAGCCTATTGTGAAAAATGGCTAATTTATGTTATGCTTATAGTTAAAAATGGCTAATTTATGTTAGGCCTACAGTTAAAATGACTAAATAATGTTAGGCCTATTGTGAAAATTAGCTAATTAATGTTAGGCCTATTGTTAAAAATGGCTAATTGAAGTTAGGCCTATATTTTAAAATGACAGAATCAAAGGTATTTCCACTGTTTATTTAAACCAAATGGAAGTAAAAGTGAGATATTAAAATTATATCTGCGTCAGAGCTAAAGCTCCTTGGAATGCTTAGAAGATTTTACCCGGCAATGCTCTGAAACAATGGTTTTTCTCTCTTGACGGTTATGATAACTTTGATGTAGCAGTGGAAAGAACATAGACCCAGTAGTTTAAAACATTTAGACGTGCGAGGATTTCATTCTCATTTCGCGCGCGTTTGGAAATATTCGTGTGAGCGCTGCAATCGAATACGTAAATTTACATGCAGTTTTCGCCATTGCTGTATATAAAAATATTACAATAATATTAAACAACAAATTTTTATATTCTTCTTTTCAGCATATTTGAAAATCGTTTTACGAGTTATATTCTTGTTTACTTGTGAGTTCATCAACTTTCTGATGGTTTGGAGTGGAGAAATTCCCGATCTCCCAGCCAGTTTCCCGTCTCCCATTTGGCTTTCAACCGTGACAACTTGGTTGTCTTTAAGACACCTTGAGACAGCTTAGCTGTCCGTGGTGTCTGCGATAGCCCAGTTGGTAGAGGCGTCGGCCATGATAGTCGAGGTTCCTGGTTCTAATCTGGGTCGCAGAATTGTTCCTTCCATTTTTCAATCGAAAAATCATTACCTATGCTTGGAGAGCATCTCCAGATTTTAATTATAATTATTAACAAAATATAACTTGAATTATACTTTATAATTCATGTATAATTTATACATGAATATGAAGGTAAATATTTCCGAATTAAGAAATAGAAGGAATGTTAGCCTAGTCAAAATAAAACACGTGGCATTGTTTTATTTACCGTTAACTGCAAAATGATAGAAACATTATCATTATTAGGATATTGCATAAATAAATATCTGCAATATATTGTTTATTCTTAGAATTCAATAAAAATAAATATCGACTAAATTTTATTTCGAAAAAAAAAAACTACAATAAATCTAATTCATTCATTCGTTCATAGTCATCAAAACAACTGTAAATATTGAAACAAAACAAGTTATGGCTCCATAGCCGAAACCGGTCTGTTAAAATCATAATATGTCCGGAAAGAAATGTAATTAAAAAGAACAAAATATAACTTGAATTATACGTGAATTTCAAACGGAAAGTTTTTCATTTGATTAAAATATAGCATGGAAATACTATAATATCTCCGGATTACAAAAGAACTTCACACTTTTAAAAATTTATTACATCAAAGCTATTCAGAATATAGACACACCATATACGGGTTCTTAAAGAAAAACTTTTGAAGTCTATTGTGACACAGTTAAAGATGTTCAATATGCCCCCCTGTCATGACACCATGGTGGATTGGTCGAGCAAACAATAACCTGGAACTTGCAAAATGGCCACCGCGGAGCCCCGACCTCACACCTTGTGAATTCTTTTTATAGGACAAGGTCTTCACCCTATCCCTTCCCCGTGACCCAGGCGAGCTGAAAGAACGCATTACGGTAGCGATACGTGGGTTTGATGTAGACATGTTAATGCGGGTTTGGGACGAATTCGACTACAGGGGGGCATATTGAACATCTTAACTGTGTCACAATAAACTTCAAGAGTTTTTCTTTAGGAATCCGTATGTGGTGTGTCTATATTCTGAATAACTTTGATGTAATAAATTTTTAAAAGTATGAAGTTCTTTTTTAATCACCCTATATAAGGAATACTAGCCTAGTCAAAATGAAACGTGCGGCATTGTTTTATTTACCGGTAACTCCAAAATGATAGAAACATTATCATTCACTTATGCAATATTCTTTATAATAAACTATGTTTATTCTTAGAAGTCAATAAAAATACAAATGGACTGTTATTTCTAAAAAAAAAACCCTACAATAAATCTATTTTATTCAACCTCGTGGCATGGAAACAGTTATCAACTTGGACTATTTTTTTCACGAATTTAATATAAATCTAAGCATTAAAACATATAGATAATAACAAGTAACGTTTAAGGAATAAGTTTTTGTAAAAGAAACTGTGTCTTATTTTCGAAAATATATATCCAACAACGAAAATATGTATCCACCGACGCGTGAAAGGCACATTCCCCATAGAGAAGCATGGGGAACAGTAATAAACTGAAAGCGAGGGCAGCCAAAGGAGACCACGTGACAATTCCACGCCGGGGCCCGTATTTATAGTTGGCTATGCAAACCTGCCAGCCGACGTCACACGTCAATAGCCAATGACCATCATTCACCCCAATAGAGGCCAACTTCTCTTTAACAACCTTGGCTGAAAAGCATATATTGGTTTCGCTCTATTTGTGTGTCTATCTGTCCGTCTGTTCGTCTGGGCGCCTACTCGAAAATGCTTTAACCTTTTCAAATTCTGCTTTCGCTCTTCGATAGAGACCCTTCCTGAGCGCACCTGAGTAGTCTGTGACTGAAATCGGTCTCACAGTCACGTGACTATTAATGCCAAAACCCCCATTAAATTTTTTTATTGGCAATATAAGACATGTAATGTGTCATTCGAACGGGAATAACAAGCACAAGACGAATATGACATTCTTTTCAATTTTCGAAATGCTACGTCGGAGAAAATGACTCCAAAAAAGTACTTCAATGACCCGTTATTACGAGCTTTAGCTAAAGCTATATATGTATAAGAATACAAGCTTAATCGGTACTTTTAGGTGTCCGGTCGGCCATAGTTTGCACGATAACGTAAAAATGGAAGAACTTAACTGCGATATATCAACTTTAGATGAGCTCTCGTGGGCCCCATCAAGCACGTGCACTAATGTTAATATGAACTTAGGGCATGTAATTTCAATATCAATTCGTTTTGTACTGATGAGTCATAAGTGAATACAGTGTTACTTTTGGTTTATCACTTAAGCATTGTTGATGGCAGGTTGGGGCACGTGCCCGTTATGACACTTTGCCCTAAAGGCTCATGCATGGTTTGCATCAACAACGATTACATATTGCAAAATTTGCATAACCGACTGAGAAAGCTTTAAAGGTGGTGCATCAGACAGCAGGTGCACGCGAAGCACGTGCTCATTTTGTTTTTAAATTCAGTGCTGTTAGGCCTACTTTAAATGTGGATAATTATAGGTACCGCCACATAAGTTGAACGGCAGGAAGACGTCATTTCTAACGCCAGCCAATAGACATTAACGGGAAGTAATTCACTTAGCTATTCCATGAAACATCCGCTTTCGTTTTCGAAACATTGTTTTCGTATTTATATTTAGTTTCTATTTTCCTTTTTTCTTTTAAATAGATAAATGAAATTAATAAATGAAATTAATAAATTAATAAATTAAAAAATGACACAGAATTGTCGACTCGAATGCAATTTGTTTTATATTATGACTTTTAATAGGCTTTCTACGTTTCAACGATATCTCCACCATTACTACAGTAGAACAAGTGCATCATGGGTAAAATCCAGACAAAACATATTGATGAGATCACCTTACGCGCACATCAAAAAGATTGTTCAACTTACGTGGCAGCAGCTATAATGTTAGGGCGATTGTTAAAATGGCTCATTAATGTTATGCCTATATTTAAAAATGACTAAATTTTAGGCCTGTTGTTAAAATGCCTAATTAATGTTTGGCCTATAGTCAAGAATAATAAAATAACAAGGATTGCTTATGCGATGCTACCATCTAGCGAGGAAGTTTGCAAACATACTAACTAGAACTGACGAGCGGGCAGCATAGGAGAAATGCTTGGAATACGCTGTTCTGTTCCGCGTGTAATATAATTTAATAACTACTTAGAAAAACCAAAACTCGCAACGGATAAAATATTTGACATTTCCAAAAGATAAATGTTGAACATTTTGGGTGAACAAATTTAAAGGCATTAAAAAATTCAATCTGAAATCATGCCATGATTACACTGAATACAGTGGAGCAGACGTACTTCCAGCGAGATCTTTAATACGACTTGTTAGGTCTACCAGCAGAAGACTACCACCTCGAAAAATTTTAAAGAAGAGTGCTTTAAAAATAAATAATACCGGTACTTAAATTTTTAATATCAGACACTAGCATCGACGTAGCCAAACGCGCAAATACCCCCCCCCCCCCTCCACCATAAGTCAAGTAAATGTATTTTTGAGTGAGCACCCAACTTGACCCCTCTCGATGTTTAGGAAAATGAGAATGCATTATAACGAATTTTCAAATCCGAAGTCTACTTATAAAAATAAAAGTGCACAGATCCTTTGAGTTTTTGCATTACAATGAAAACGACATTTTCAATCATGATAGCTAATTTTGAATTAATAAAAAGGGTATGAAAAAAATATAAATAACTTATTAATATATCAGAACAAACATATACATAATTATATGTAATATTTTGCAATAATATATAATAAATTTTATCAAAAAATTTCAAATAAATAAAAAGAATATGTTAATTGTTGCTGTGTTCATATGCTTTTCCTTTGAAGCAAGGTCTAGGAGTGACGTCATCTGCACCAGCCAATCACTTCAATTTACCCGCATAAGCAATCCTTGTTATTTTAATATCCTTGGCCTATAGTAAAAATGACTGAATAATGTTAGGCCTATTGTTAAAAATGACTAAATAATCTTAGGTCTATTGTTAAAAATAGCTAATAAACGTTAGACATATATTTAAAAATGTCTAATAATGTTAGGCCTATATTTAAAAATGACTAAATAATGAAAACTTTTCCGGAATAAAGGCTCAAAAGTAAACAGAATGTGTACTAATATGACAAAAAAGGAAAAAATAGGACTAAATAATGTTAGGCCTATTGTTAAAAATGGCTAAAAAATGTTAGGCCTATATTCAAAAATGACTAATGTTAGGCCTATTGTTAAAAATGGCTTATTAAGTTAGGCCTATATTTAAAAATGATTATGTGTGGATAGAATCAAAGGAATTTCCATTGTTTATTTAAACCAACTGCAAATAAAAGTGAAATATTCAAATGTAAAATTACATCTGCGTCACAGGTAAACCTCCTTGGAATGCTTACAAGATTTTTCCCGACAATGCTTTGCAACTATGATTTTTCTTTGCTAACGTTTATGGGTAACTTTGATTAAAGGACAACTCTACGCAAAAATTCGATTATAATTTTTTTACAGAATATCAATTTTTGATATAAATATAACACGATTCCGTTGAAATTTTTAATTTTGGTCCATAATTTCTATATAAAAAATGCTTTGAAAAGCGAAAAATAGCGCGTTTGCATTCCCCTCGCGCCGGCCATTATTTTTCCGGAAGTGACGTAGTACGAGGTTAGCTGCTGGGGTCGATTTAATGTTTTAATGCTAATCCCAATTGTTTGTAAGCTTCCACAGCGTGATTTTTTTAAGTAAAAAAAACTAGAAAGAGTTTCCAAATATTACTTTGGTTATAATAACACAAATGTGAATCTCCTTTTTGAATGAAAATAAAATAAATAAATGAAATGCACCAATGTAAGTTCTAATAAAGGAGAGGATTAAAAAAGGTGATTCACATGTTATTGAAATATTATCAAACCACTTTTATTATATAATAATTATTTTGGTCATTTTAATTCATTTAATGTACTCTATGTAAATGAATATTTATTGAAATGTGTGTAGCTTTTAAAGCGAAGTCACGAATGGATGATTTTCAAAAATGAGACGTTACATGAATGACACCGAATGAATTTTGAAACTTTTTTTAGTTTGTTTATTAAAAAATCATACTATGGAAGCTTTCAAACAATTAATGCTAATTATTTCTCTAATTCACTGTGTTCACATGGATTTTACCGCCATGCC
>JAHWFO010111169.1:677950-754822 GCA_023313115.1 Rhysida immarginata | reverse complement strand
TCTCTCTCTCTCTCTCTCTCTCTCTCTCTCTCTCTCTCTCTCTCTCTAACGTCTCCTGATATTTTCTCACTAGTAGATATTTACGACCAATCTTTCTAAATTTGTAAATCGCATATTCGTCATACCTCATTCTTATTTAGTATTTGGCTATAAGAACAGAGGTAGTGATAATAATTTATCATTTCTTCAATTTCCTAAGTAAGAATTAGGAAGAAATGGATAATTTTTGATCGAAGCGATAACTGGCTTCCGACCGCGAACTAGTCGACTCTGCTCCGCTCACTTTGAAAAGTTTTGTTTTGTTATTGATCCTGCCGTATTAATGTACGTAATATTAATTCACTATCTATTTGCGCAAAGCTATGTAACTAAAGAGGTATCCGGACAAAGTGCAACTACACGTTTTGAAGTGTTCAGATGGTCACATTCGATTGAAAATGATGAGAAACGTAAGAACATAGAGCTCGTTTTCATTTCTAAATACTACATCCGAGAAATTCAATTTTTCAAACAATAGACGAACTCAGAGCTCCTGCTACTTCGTCAAGGGGAATTATTTTGTTCATTGGAGCCAACCAGAAATAGAGAGGGGAGGGGGGGACTGCCAATTGATTATGATTTGAAGCCACTTTTTTGGTTAAAATTCACAAATAGAAAAGGGGAGGGGGGACTAGTCATTGGCTATTGTTTTTAATGTTTGACTAAAACCCCATTAAAATTAAATTAGGTAATCTAGTTAAATAAGTAAGTGGTGCTATCAGTAGCAGATTTTTGTTTAATGTTTGAAGCTAATACATTTGTCATTTAAACTGGCTGCAATAGTTTATATTTAGTGATGATCGTAAATTAAAATATATCAGTGTAACAAAATACATTTAATAACCTGAAATTTAGTTCGATTTTCCATAAATTTTAGTTATGAATCAAATAAACAAAGAAAATTGCTTGAGAGAATTTTAATTAGTTTTAATAAAATTTTACAGTATTTGAAACCACAATGTTCTTGTGAAGGAAAGATTTTTCGAATGGCTGTCACAACGCAACGGGGAAGAACTTTTCTTTTATTTCTTCCCAGGTGCACCCAAATCTAATGGATAAATTAGTTTGTTGGTATATCGTAATCCACGCAGATTTTTGAAAAGACGGAATTTTCGGTACGAGCTCTGGATCGTCATGTTGATTTAAGAATATCATCAACTGACTTTCCATGTGCATTCAATCTCCAATTTCAATAATTTCAGATGGGCAAATTATATGTTGTAGGAACTGTTGATGAACTCCGAACCACTGGGCATATGCTGATCGATCTCGGCTTAATCACGACAGCATACGTTCGCACTTGTGATGTCGGCATATCTTCACATATAGTGCACTGATACCTAATTTAAAAATTAACATCATGAAATTGTTCAAATTTAAATAACATACGTATTAATTATACTTAACAGTTTGTTGCGGGTGATACATTTTCCGTCGATTCGGCGACACTATATTCCTCGTCTAATGACGAGTGATCGCGGTTCTAAACTATATGGTTTCACGCCTAAACATCCAAATCACCCACAAGGTTCTCCGAATCGTTGTTCAATTCATTATATAGAGAGTTGTTAAAATAAGCTTCCATATCTTCGTTAGTCTTAAAACTAATATCTGAATCGCTGCTTTCATGTCCAAACATTGTGAAAATTGTAGTGAACGCAGTACTGAGTGAATGTAGATCTATAGTGAATGTTAAAGCTTCACTGCAAAGCTTACTGAGAGCAATCCTCGTACTACGTCACGCCTCCACCCAAGATGGATGCCCCCGATTTCAAATCGCGCTCGGAATTTTCGTTTTCCACACATTTAGGATTCGAATTTAAAAAAATTAAATATGCTATGATGTTATTAATAGGTTAGTCTTTCGATTTAAGTAAAGTTGTATGTGACCGTAGAGTTGTCCTTTAAGAAGGGATGAATGGCTCTAGCAGTGGAAAGAACATAGGCGCAATAGTTTAAAACGTTTAAACATGCGAGCATTTCATTTCTCAATTCGTGCGTGTTTGGAAAGACTCGTGTGAACTGTGCAATCAAATACGTAAGTAGTAAGGGCAGCCCTTTGTATACCAGGTTGACCTTTGACCCCTGGATTTATATACCACGCCCACTACGCCCTCGCCTCAGGCAGTGGTATATAAACCAGCCCCCACGTGACCCTTTTTTATCAGCAGATATAAGATGAAAAGATAAGATAAGCCCAGCTGTCCGCCATTTTGGTTGCCATGGCAACGTAGCGGCCATTTTCGATGAGGAGATAAGATAAAACCAGCTGGTTGCCCCCTCCACCCGCCATTTTGAGAAACGGTGGCCATTTCTGTTTTTCTTATACTTTTTATGAATAATAATTCTTTATTCAAAATTGATAAAAAGATAAGAAAGATGAAAAGATAAGAAAAAGGAAAGAGAGAAAGAAGAAGAAACGGAAAATATATAAGTCACCAAGGGAACCACACATCCACACTATAAATAAGGGCTGCCAAGCAAAGGGAAATAAGTATGTTTTTTCTTAATAACTTTGCCAAATTCGACCCCAGGACCAAACGACTTTTCAGTAAACAGGACCAAACTAATATACATTCGAATTTAAAACGGGTGGGTTTCTCGCAGCCATAGACAATTAACAAATGCAAATTTTGTTTTTGTTACGCACCGATCAGAATAAGGCACGGCCGTGTATAGGGCTCCCCAGACTCAGGTACGGTCAAGCATCTGTTCCCAGTGGTCGAACTAGCCAGTGGTTGAACTAGATGACTTGCCTACTCGGTTGGCCAAAGCGAGTAGGTGTCAGAAGTTAACTTCTGACCAGCGAAAGCTGTGGGCCGAGTTCATGTTGCCTCGTTAGAGGTGGGTTTTTTTTATGTTGGGTGTAGCATTATGCCACCTGAAGATCTTTTTAGATCTTAAAAAACCCGTGGAGGCAATACCATCTGCCTCTCCACTTCAAAAGTGGTTTGCACACCAGCCCTAGTTAACCGAATCACCATGGCTCTTATGCCCTTGGTCATGGCATAAGGGGGGGTGCAGATCAATCCCCTTCGAGGCTCACAGCGATGGCTGCCCCTGTGTATAGCTGTGGTGCTTGGCAACTCAATGTAGTGTTACGACTACCTAAGCTCTGCCCTCCACTTTCTGCACAGGTACTAATGCCCTGGTCGAGTCTCGGAGTGCCCCGGCTGCCTCAACCTACTACCCGTCTGCAAAGGGGTGGGTGGACCGGAACCCCTGGTATGTCACCACTAGAGCACTCTGGCAACATAACAGGAAGTTCAGGACCACTGACACCAAGCACAGGGTGGGAGGGAGAGGCGGTGTACCCCCAAAAAACCACTTCTCCTTCTACCTCTACTTCTTTCTCTTTCCTCTCTTTCCACTGTCCTCTCTTCTTTCTCTCTCTATCTTTTTCTTTCTATCTCTCTTTCTTTCTTTTTTCCGTTTCTTCTTCTTTCTCTGTTTCCTTTTTCTTATCTTTTTATCAATATTGAATAAAGAATTATTATTCATAAAAAATTATAAGAAAAACAGAAATGGCCGCCGTTTCTCAAAATGGCGGGTGGAGGGGGCGACCAGCTGGTTTTATCTTATCTCCTCATCGAAAATGGTCGCTCCGTCGCCATGGCAACCAAAATGGCGGTCAGCTGGGCTTATCTTATCTTTTCATCTTATCTCTGCTGATAAAAAAGGGTCACGTGGCAGCTGGTTTGTATACCACCGCCTGAGGCGAGGGCGTGGTGGGCGTGGCCGGAAGCGCCGCCATCTTGGTATATAAATCCAGGGGTCAAAGGTCAACCTGCTATACAAAGGGCTGCCGTTACTACTTACGTAAATTGACATGATGTTTTTCGTCATTGCTGTATATAAAATATTACTGTAATATTAAACAACACATTTTTATATTCTTCTTTTCAGCATATTTGAAAATCATTTTACGAATTATGTTCTTGTTACATTTTGAATTGGTTTTGTTTACGAAAATAATGCCTATTAAACGGTTGGGTCTGTCCTAATATACTAGAACGACTAAAGATGAGGACTTTGTAGTCTCAAGAATCCAATGAAGATCATGAGGCGAGATTTGTGCGGTTCGAGAACCTCAGACTTTACCTCGCTCTTTGGAAACTCTGTCTGAAAGCGAGGAGCGACGTAACTCTGATCGAGAGCGTTATGCATTATCTCGGTCCACAGAAACCTTCACTCAAAGAGAATCCCGCCTATGTTCGCATCGTGTTCGCACAGCGGCTTCACGGTCTCTCGAAAGAAATGACCAACAGTCAGCGCCATTCAGTATCTCCCGCCTCAGAAACGTTTACGGAGCGTGAGGAGCACTTAAGTAATGATCAACATTGTCACAATATTGCTATTTAAGAAGTGATGACCAACAGCAGCGGCGTTTAAAATTAGCTAGGGTAAATTATGATCGCACGCGTCAATATCGGGAGAATTTTACTGTGAGTGAAAGGGAGAGAGTAGGCGGAATACGACAAGCAGAGACAGAAGAACGGCGCCTAGTTCGCCTAGTCATTGATCGATTCCAACACCGGCTAAATAGAATGCTAATGTCGTCCGATGATTCAGGAGAATCTCAAGAAATAGCTGCAGGGCAAGCCGAAATTCCGTGGGTTGATAGAGAAAAAAGTGCATTTACATATAATTCTTTGATTGATTATGCCACATTTGCTTCAATTGGTGGAATGGTCGTAAATTGCACATTTTGTGAGGCTCTAAAACGGCAAAAAAGAAACGTCTGGAATGTGTTACTCGAGTGTCAAAAATAGTTTCAGAACCCTCCTTAGATCTTTAAATCTCTGCTGAATGGTGACCATCCACAATCAAAGCACGTTTTGGATAACGTCCGTGAGTATAATAATGCGTTTAAAATGACATCTTTTGGCGCGCACCAAATATCATTAGGACGATACATGCCCACCTTTTAGGTACATGGCTAGGTTTACCACGTTATCAGTGCTTTGCTGCCTGAAAATTAACCTTCGTTTCTTTAGATATATTTTGTTTCTGCTTATAAAGCACAGACAATTCTACTTATTCAAATCTACTTAGTATATTTGCGTGTACGTGAAAAAAGGCACTAACCAAGCCGCATTTGCATTGAAAACTGAACACGACAAAGTCACAAGGTTTCAGTCGGGCCGATACATAAGATCTTCAGAGGCATTATGGCGTATTTTGAGCTTCCCTACTCAAGAAAGACACCCGCCTGTGATTCATCTCGATGTTCAGCTTGAAGGAGGGCAACGAATATATTTTAACCCTCAAAATGATACAGGTCACTTAGAAAACCCCAGACAAACAACTTTGCTGGCATAGTTTTGGCTTTGTGAAATTGATAATTTTGCAAGAACTATGTTGTATGATGAAATTCCGTCATACTATCCTTATGCCAAGCAGGAGAGAGGTGCCTTCAACCGTAGAAGGCGTGGCCGAGCTATAGATGGCGAGCCCGTCATATTTAAAGAACACGTTATTCAAAAAGTGTACACGGTTCATCCAAACAATGCCGAATGTTTCTACTTGCCCTTGCTTTTACATATAGTGCGAGGACCCACTTCTTTTGCGGATCTAAGAACGGTTAAGGGTGTCGAATATCCCACTTAACGTGTTGCTTGCCGAGACACATACTTGATGATAACAAACACTTGGATGAAGCTCTGGATTAATTATGCGTTAGTGACAGTTCACGTCACTTGCGTCATTTGTTTGCCGTTTTGTTGATATTTTGCGATCTTACTGATGCTGCAGAGTTGTGGCAAAAATTTTCAGGTAAACTGGCCCAAGACTTTTATAGAAATATCGGACAAAATATTGAAGGGGAACTTAACAATAGCTTGCGTAATAATGCTCTTAATCAATGCTTTGTGGCTATTCAAAATTTGGTCACGTCTATAGGAGAAAATTTTCTCTCCCAGTACGACTTGCCAGAGCCATTAGTAGAAGGTGAACGCATCAATAGAGAGTACGCAGCGGAAATAAGTTATAATCCAGCAGAACTTGCGGAAACCTTGCAAAACGGCATCCGAAATCTAACGGAAGAGCGCGCACAGTATTGGAACGCATTTGTCAGAGCATCAGCAATAATATGGGAGAAATTCTGTTTTTGGATGCACCTGGTAGGACAGGAAAAACGTTCATCACAAAAATCGGATGCACTTAACTTTGGATATGCGGGCGCTGATAGGAGGCAACACAAATTCACCGGAGTTTTCTGATTTCTTGTTAAAAATTGGTGAAGTCACATATCAGGAAAAACATGGTCAAAATGTTTTGCCAGGTAATTTGTGCCGTACAGTACTTTCACTCCAAGACCTTATTTCTTCCGTTTATGGTGATCAAATGCAAACAACAACTCATGAAAAGTCTTGGCTTTGTGAAAGGGCTATATTGATATGTCGAAACAATCAAGCTGCAAGAATTAACTCATACATACTTATGTTGAGGGAGAAAATCTAGAGTATTTCTCTATTATCAGAGTTATGGAGCAAGATGACTCTTTTTTATGACGCTGATGACCATTTTTCCAGGCGAATTTTTTACACTCCCTTAGCCCATCTGGCCTTCCATCACACAAAATTAATTTTAAAAAGGCGTCCCTATTATTCTGTTGCGAAATTTAAGCCCACCAAAATTGTTTAATGGTACGAGACTTACAGTTACTTCTCTCCTACGTAACATCATAGGAGCAGAAATTTTGACGGGAAGTAGCGCAGGCGAGCGAGTTTTTATACCCCGAATACCGCTTATTCCTAACAAATTCCTATTTCGCTTTAAACGTGTACAATTCCTGGTGAGCTTATGTTATGCCATAACAATAAACAAAGCACAATGCCAGACGCTGCGTGTTGCGGGCGTGTTGTTTCAGTTTCAGGTTGCAGTGGACTTCAGTGTCAGTTGCTTTTCACACGGCGAGATCTATGTGGCTCTTTCCGTGTTTGTGAAGCAAAGAAGCTCTTTGTTCATGTCCCCAATCATACATTTATTAAAAAGAAGCTTTATAAAAAGTCAAAAATAAATTCCACGTGTACGAAGTCGCGGGCACAGTCGACACCACAGAAGGCTTGCGCACAGAAACGTCTTAAATTGTTATGATCAAACAGCCAAATTTAGAGGTTATTATCGGTAGAAATATCATTAACAATAGCCGCTTTCGTTTGATGCAGCAATGTATGACGTTTTTGTGCGCAGGCCTTCTGTCTAGAAAGAAAGCCTCACATCTGAAAAGTCATACATTGTTACATCATCATAAGTCGACCAATTTTAGGGCTTAGTATTGATAGAAATACGATCAACAATGGTCGAATTATGATGATGAACAATATGTGACGTTTCAGTTGTGAGGCTTTCTTTTTAGGAGGGGTTATCACAGGAGGTGTTATCACTATATGAAAAAAGCTGCAAGGCAGTATGGGAAAGCCACGTTACCAATTGTCATCTCATTCTGATCAACGCACAGCCAATAAAAAAGAAACTGAATCCATAGAGGCTAAAATGAAACTGAAACAGTGCTTCATGTTTTTGAGCACTACACGTGCGCAGTCGGAGACTACTTTACAGGGCGGAGGTGAAAAAGTGGTAATGTGCTTTCCCATACTGCCTTGCAGCTTTTTTCATATGGTGTGACAGAGTATAGTTCAAAAATAAATTTTGATAGTGTAAAGCTATTATAATAAGTTACATTATTGGGAATTTATTTTAAGATGTCTTTATTGGCTACCACTGTCTAAGATTGAAGGCCCATGTGGTCGTTTCAGAAACTAAAATTTTTTTTTGCTGAAATCGACTTAAAAACTCATGATTCGATATGATATGTTGAAATTAAAAAAAAAAAAAAATGGTCTGTACGTATGTGTTTAAGTATGTCACCAGTTTTTTGCAGCCAAATTCTCCGAAATGGCAAATAGCAGAACCGAATAAAAATGATAAATTATATATACAAATAACAGGCAATGTAAATATGTTTTTCCGGTTTTAAAAGGCAATTTAGAAGTAAGCTATAAAGTTAAAATTTAACACACGGCGGTGAAATATAACCACAATGATGGAATAAATCTAAAACTGGAGATAAGTCTCTAAAAAACGTAGAAATTATTATCTTTATATCAATGTATATGAAATAGACTTGGTTCATGTTCGATTGCTTGCATGTGTGAACAATTAGCCCATGGTTTTTGCATCAACAATTGGCTGGGTGAACAATGGTTGATGAAATTAATACATTGCCACAGCCGACGAAAATGACACGCACATGATGGTGGCGATCTCTTCGGCCTCAATGTTGTTCTTCGTTACATGTTGCGGGACTTCATCAAAGTTTATAAGACCATCTTCCACACCCTGAGGCATGATTTGCACATGTGACGTATGGAGTGGAGGAAGCGTATCATTCTTCCTCTTCTGTAAAGTTGGATGGTTGGTTTGTTTAATATTAACGTCCTTTCAACTGCTATTGTCATTTCCGGACGGCGTTATAGGGGTCGCAAATTTTGCCTCGCAAAGGTTCTTTAAAGTGCAGCCGGCAAATGACTAAACGGAACCAACGGCTTTACTTCCCTTCCAAAGGAAATACGTGATCTCAGGATTTTCCCCCTGAAAAAATCCTCGTCGTCATATGTCCAGCGATATGTCCAAAACGTTAATAGTAATAGGTTTCCTCCACAGACCAAGCAGCTATAACATTTTCTTGGGTTTGCAGATATTTATAGAGAATGACGCCAATTTGATTGAGCGTTTTCTAATTCCAGTTTGGATGTTTGGCATTTAGGTCACCAGCCAGGACCACTGGAGTGTCACCACTGAAGAATTCATCAAGCTCGCTAACGTCAAGAGAATGTTCAGGTGAATTGTAGAGCGCCACGAACTTCACTTCACCGAGGGAGACATCAGTGTTAATGATAGAGGCCCGTACCATAACTGCATAAGAATTGGAGACTAATTCCTGGTGTTGAATTATCTTTTTAATGATGATTGCAGCGCCCCCATAAGCACACCTTGCAGCGTTTGAAGCCATACAATCATTACGGTACACACAATAGCTAGGTAGCGTGAAGTCTTGGCTTGGTTTCAGATGCGTTTAACAGAGGAAATCAACGTCGACTTCCTGCTTTATCAGAATATTGTGAAACTAGATACGCTTTCAGAGAATCTCCCTAGCGTTCCATATCACTCACCAAAGTTCACCTTTGTTGATTATAGTATAACATCGTGCAGCCATAGTATAAATTAGTTGGTCGTAAGAAGCCCACTCAACTGTGGGTAACTTGTGCCTAGATTGGAAAACATTTGAAAGATACGTCCTAATTGTTTATACATACTTGGTAATTCGTTAATGTTGATGCCTTTTTCCTCTGGCTTAAACAAAGCAGCTACAAAGGACTTGTCTGGTGTCACTTTGGAACTAAGCATCATTTTAACCTGGGATAATTTTGGACATTTTGTGTAGCTTGACGTGTGCTGTCCACCATATCTGAGGCACTTTGGGTGGCCTTGTCCTTTAATCTTGCGGCCATCTCTTGGCTGGTGACCTTCTGCACATTTGTGGCAACGAGGGTCTTCGTGCAGCCCATAGATATGTGTCCGAATCGCAGGCAGTTGTAGCATTATGAACACCATAAAAAATCGCCTCATAACTAGAAGAACAAATCATACAAAAATGAAATGGAAACATGTCTTTATGCAAATCATGTCATATACCCATACAGTTTTGCATATTCTGTGAAGGTGTTCACAAGGAAGCCATCTTTCCGTTTACTTTGCATAAAAAGCAGCATTCACACATGTGCAATTCCTTGTGCAATACCATGACTGAGTACACAGTTAAGGAACTGACAGCAATGTGATCTGGTCATGCTGCTGCAGCATAACTTTATTAGGAGGGACATAGTGTGTATACATTGAGAGTTATAAAATTTTAGAGGGTAGTTTTTATGGTATAAAAATCGAACAAACGCTTGCTTAAGACAAAATTCGGTGGAATTTCTGGCGGATACTTTCCATAACATGGACAGACGTGTGCTGATATGCCTAAATGATAATGGCAAACACTTCCAACACTTGCTGTGAGGTCAACACACTTTGCAGAATTTATTAAATATCCAATATTAAGCGAAAACTAGGGACCGAAAGCGTGTGGGATAACCTGTATTACGCATTAACTTCAGCTCTAAATTCTTGTTTTCATTTTTTCTTTTTTATCTGGCGTTTGAATTTAGAAAATTTGGATTATATTTTGTATAAAAGGATAAAATTTATTTTTTAACCATAAATAATATCTAGATTTTTCCTTTTTAAAATTTTATTTCCTATTTCCGAGCATGCACCTGCGAGCATTTTTTATACATATTTGAGCGCATGTAATCCCTAAACGCTTTCGATCCCCGAAATGAAACTCACAGGTTTTGTTGAGTAATATGAGAGGTAGCTTGGTGAAAAAAAAAAAAATTTATCTGGACCTCTTTCGAGATATTTGACCTTGAAATCTGCAAAAATGGAAAATTTCCCAAATTTTATCCTGAATGGAAAGTTTCCCAAATTTTATCCTGAATTAAGAAAAGCGGATACCTAATACAAATTTTATTTCTCTATAGGTGAGAAATTACCCTGTCCATAGTTAGCAGAATAAAATTAACAACTTGTCTTCCCCCCCCCCCCCCAATCACCTTAATAGGTCATCAAAAATGACTATTTTGCTCGCTGCTAATTTCAAGGTTGATTAACTCCATGATGAAAAAAAGAGTTTTTTTTCTGAAATAATTTAATTTTCTGAAAACTTGTAGTGTCCTCTTGATATTAATGAAAAACGGAAATTTCTTTTTTTAAAAGGAGTGAAATGGTGGCTTTTTTTCCATAGTCTCACAAAGCCGCTTTTTACCTCGCCGCAGCAAACAAATATAAGCGTAGATCCAAAGCAGATTAAGATTCGTGTTTTTACTTCTGAATGTTAGGATTAACCACGGTGCAAAAATAAAAAATATCTGAAATGCAGATCTGCTGAAATGGTCGAGCAACCTGGTCGATTTCTCCTGGAAGCCCTAGAAGAACACGAGAGAGAGGGTTGCAGTGGGCTGATAAACCAACAAAGGAGGGGGGGGGAGCCAAGGAGATTGCTGCATTCGTATTTAAAAACCAATGGGAATAGGAATATTCTGGCCCAATAAATTGTCCAAACTGAAAAAATACAAGACTGTATCTAGAATTACTTAATAGTATAGTCCTCATCAGATAAGTTAAATCTCGACCTTGAAGGTCTAGGATTATTCTTGAAGCTAAAATGGGAGGCAAGAGGATGAAAAAAATTTGATGAAGTATTAGTACTTCCCTGCATTAAATCCGATTTTTTTCATCCTCTTGCCTCCCATTTTAGCTTCAAGAATAATCTTAGACCTTCAAGGTCGACGTTTAACTTATCTGATGAGGACTATAGATTATCAATGCGGTAGGTATGACTCATTTCAATCATTTAACAACAAAAGTGGGGATTTCTAAACTAGAAAAGTTTATGAACAACTCCAAATGAAACTTGGAGGTAAGGGGAGTCTAATGAATAACACATCAGCGAGCAAGTAGGGAGAGATACTAGCTCACATCTGGATACATATCCCATTAGGAGTGAAACAATAGGAAAATAATAATTGGAAAATGGTCATAGGAGGATTTTTTCACGCCATTACTTCCGATAATAATTAATAAATAGTGAAAAATAGTGAAAAGTTCCCCCCGGCGCTCTAACTGCTAAGCTAGAAAATACTTAGGGCCGTATCACGACACGGTAAAATGAGGAGACCCGTCTGAGCTAACTGAGGTATCACGTCTTGCCTAAACGCGACTCGAAAAGGCGAGACAAGTCTCATTTTTCGAGACACCGAGGCAGTTGGCTTGAAGGAGTCTCAGCGACTATCAGCGAGGGGTAACGACGAACAAACATGTCAGACTTGCAACGTATAGTGGACAAATGCCATGTGTTAGGCACTTTTAGCTTTGTTTTGAGTAAATAATATGGGATAGGATAACTGCTATGAATGCCGTTGATGCATTTGCCGAAAAGGAAGCACTTTAATGAGGTGAAACAACAGTGAAACAAATGGAGAAGTACATATAAAACTCAAACAAACGTATTTCACGTACCCAATCTAAAAAATCAAAAAACTTTTTAGCGTGAACGATTATCGTATAAGCTGCTGACTTAGGTGACGGTCCCTGCAGTGAATGTTATACTTGAGCAACGTGGTTGCCCCTGACCTAGCGAAATGAAAGACATTAACGAGGTGAAATACTAATGAAACTAATGGAGAAAAGTATTTCACATAACCTGACTGGAAATCACAGACTTTTTAGAGTGGATTGCCACAAACGTTTATCGTAACAGATGCTGACTTGATGTCAACCAACTCGGTAAATGTAATACTTGAATTACATGAAAACCCATAGTGCAGGACACGAAGACATTTTGGCGTAAACATTTATCATATCAGCTGCCCACTTGATGTCAAGATATTTTAGTATAAGCATTTATTGTATAAACTGCCGACTTAGATGACAACCAATACGGTCGATGTCATACTTGAGTTACTCGGTAACCATTACTTGGAAACACTTTTAATGAGACGAAAAACTAAAGAAACTAATGGGAGAACGTATTTCACGTAGCCTGAATGGAAATCACAAAGAATTTTTAGCGTGGGTTAGTGCGAACGTTTATCGTAACAGCTGCTGTCTTAAGTCACGGTCACCATGGGAAATGTTATATTTGAATTACGTGATATCCTTGCATATGCATTTGCTGAAAAGGAAACACTTTTAACGAAGTGAAAAACCAGTGAATGAAATGGTGAAACGTATTTCACATAGCCAGTTTGGAAATCACAAAGAATTTTTAACGCGAACGTTTATCATAACACCTCCTACTTAGGCGGCAGTCACCTCAGCGAACATTATATTTGAATTACGTGATAACCTTGCATCTGGATTTGCCGAAAAGGAAACACTTTTAACGAAGGGAAAACCAGAGAAACAAATGGAGAAACGTATTTCACGTTGCATGACTGAAAATCACAAAGAATTTTTAGCGTTAATTAGTGTGTATGTTTAACATAACAGTTACCGTTTTGATTACATCCAACACAATCAATGTTGTACTTGCCTAACGTGGTAACCATTGCGTATGCATTGACCGAAAAGGAAACACTTTAATGAGATAAAAAATTAGTGAAACTAATGGAGAAACCAATTTCATGTAGTCTGTATAGAAATCACAATTATTTTTAGCGTGGGTCAGTGCGAACGTTTATCATAACAGCTCCTTACTTGATAACATCCAACGCGGTCAATGTTATACTTGAGATCCTTGCGAATGCATTTGCCGAAAAGGAAAACATTTTTAACGTTCTGAAAAACCAGTGGAACTGAAGGGGAAACGTATTTCATGTACCCTAAAGGCACTCGCAATCACAGGGTAACAGTGAACTACCATCAACGTATTTGAACAATTAGCTGCGTTGTGAACAAATAAATAGCTTTTCACTGTTCTCTGGCATGGTAACAGCCCAATGGTTGCTTGAATGAGTACATGATAATTGAGAACACAATCATTTCAGCACCCCAGAAAACATTTAAAATTAATGTTAAAATGTAAAAATAATGAATGTATGAATATAGACAATTCAGTAATAATTACCGTGAAAACCCTTATTTGACTGTGTCAATGAGAACATATGTGACAACACCCCGGCATAAACCCACTGGTACATTAGCAGCCTCGCGAGTCTGCATGTGAGTACCGCGACAATAGAAACCTTGGCTGTCCAAACTTCACGGACCAACTTTTAAAACTCACATTAAAGAGCCTGAAAAACTGGTGAATGAAAATAAACCTTGTACTGCTTGAGTATAATCAGACAAATTCAGCTACAATTACCCTGAAAAAGATTTATTCAATGACATCGATGAGAACATAAATGAAAACCCTTAGCAATAAGTCCTATCACACATCGGATACCGCGATGAAGATTGCCTGAAAAACCTAACAGAGAAAAAGCTTGCAAAACGAGCTCCATACACTGTTTACTGAAGCTCCATACACTGTTGACTGAGGTTAACACTGTTTACGGTTAACAAAAGTCAGAGCGATCAATAAACAAGGCGGCCTTAATAAGTTGTTGATGTACTTTTGATAGAGAAAAAAATCACAAAATATGTAGAAAATGAAAGCCTTAAATTTCACCTTGTATATGTTGGGATTGTGAAGTTTAGAAAAATCAGAGAGCACACGCAACCAATTCACAGCAACAATCACATCACGTACATATTAACACCGTTGAAACAAATTTGAAACAAATACGTTAGCAGCAGACTTTAAACAATGTTGGTTTAAACACTTATCCAATCAAGTTAAGTGAATTTGAAAGTATTCATCGTATTTGAGAACTCAAATTCATAATTTAACCTTTGGGTAGGGGCGCTGATTTCACTCTATCGAGCAGTCGCGCTGTTGTATTTTTTACAACATTTAATATTTTGCAGTTTTTATTAGCTTAACCTGTTAAAAAAGATTAACTATGTTTTCTATTGAAAAACTGAATGATAATGAGAAGAAATATAAACAAAACCATTTTAATAAAAGAGAACAAAATGACAGTAATATCAAAAACTTTACAATATAGATTGTCTTGTTTGGTTCAGCTCACTCAGATTCATTCTCACTCTCTTCCAAATCACTGCCAAAATAATCATCCTCTTGCAAATCCTCTTGAAGAATTTGTTCGATATCATTTATGCTCAAATTATGTGACATGTTGAATGACGAAAAATTTTTAAAAATACACAACAAAACCATTAGGGGCAAAGTTTTAAAGTGTCACGAGTAGGCACGTGTTGTAAAAAATACAACTTCGATCATCGCTCACTGTTACAATTCTGACCTGCTACGAAACGAAAAAAGGCAAGGTCATTTGAGATTGAATTTGGAATGGAGGTAGCCAGAAAAAAGAATAGATGCAGGAGCCATAATAAAAAATTTTACAACAGCGCGCTTCCTGGTGGGTTAAAACAGTCATTATAACCTGTATTCTGTTTTGAATTAATTAGGACGTCATTGTGCAAAAATGTTTTGATCAGTAGAGAGTTCAACATCAAGAAAGAGAGAGAGAAAATTAAAATCAAACAAAAACTCATTGACACAAAAGAAACCAGATTAGAGAAGAGTGTAAAGAGTGAAGACAGAAAAATGCCAGGAAAAAATCGGACAGTCTGGAAACACAAGTCGCAAGCAACATTTAATGACATCAAAAACAGTAAAAACGCAAGTAAATAGAAAAAGGAAAACGAAGATTGACCTTAACAGTGTATGTACAATGGGTTAAGAATGGGGATTGGACGAAAAATGTGGGCACTAAAATCACAGAAAAATGAGCACAGACCACCCCTCAAGCAGTGAATGAAAACCTGATGCTCAACCCACTGGCCTGTGTAGGTTACACAGTCAAGTAACAGTGAAAAGACGAAGTGAAGTTTTAACCAAATTTAACTGAAATCGCGTATAGAATGTTGCCCACATTGCGCGAACTACGCTTGCTTTTAAAAAGAGTAGACCTTGAGAGACAAAATTATTTAAAACAAACATCAAACCGAGCAACCAGAACACAAAAAGTAACAGAGAGTAGAAGAAAATTAAACATTCTTAGCGAGAAACTTTATTTATAAAAGTTTGCGTTAGTCAATTGTCAACCCTCTAAAACTTCGGGTCACAGTTGTTAGTAGTCAATTGAAACAATGTACTCATTATTAGAAAATTTAAAAACAAAGAATACACCTTGAAAGAGAAGTAGTTTTATTTAGAAGAACAGTGTGTAAAAGGGCTTGGAAAAAATTTGATTGCACGAAAAGCAATAGTTAATTAGTAATTAGACAATCAAAATGAGGTGCCAATATTTCAACCATACCCTGTCAGAAGGCCTTGATAAGCGCGAGCAAGAGTTCTATATATTGTGAGACAAAATCACGTAAGTGTGTTTTGCCCTCTGAGCAATAGGACCCCGTTGCCTGTCACACTGGTGGTGGTGATTCACTGCATGACACTCTTCAGGGCAGGGATGCTTCACTGCAGGACTAACCCAGTATTATGATATTAATATTATTTTCAGCCTCAGGACATCGGAACATAGCCGCAAACACGTGATTAATCAAGAAGATGTCATCAGCCAGATGAGTGACCACACCCAGGAATGGAAGCTCAATCAAAAAGTAATCAAACTGTCCCAAATCAAGGAAATTCAAAGGTAAATAAAAAATTAATTAATTAATTAACCAACATTAATTAAAGGTAATTAACAAACCACTGTTTAAAGTGTATAGCTGTGACGTCGACAGACAGGTGAACAACAACAGTTGGAAGTCAGGGCAAATGGAATGTGGAAAGGTAGGGCCAGTGAGAATGTTATGTAGCAGCAGCACCTTTGAACTTTTGCACACCTGTGGGTATGGCCAGGTGTAAATTTGCTGGGATATCCCCTCCACATTCCATTCTCACTATAGGTCAACCTCTTCTGTTGACAGAGCATTTCTCGAATATTGTGTACAATCTGAATATACCATTAAAAATAGGGGTTCTTTTTAAGATTTCAAACTTACCCCCTCCCCAGCCCCCCCTCACAAGGGGGGGGGGGGATAATTTTTTTACTAATGAATTTCCCCCGCAAAATAATTCACTTTTGATTTTTGACATTTTTTCGTACAGCTGAGTTTCCGAGATATCCAGTTGTATCAAGATTAATGCCTCACCCTGTACAGTGGAGGATCTAGAACTTGATCAAGGGGGGAGGCGGGGGGAGATAATCAGTAATATGTTATAAGTTATTTAAAATAACCCCCCTCTCCCCAGGGAAGTGATGGTCCTGGGGTCTTTTCTCTACTGAAGTTTGTAAATGTAAATTTGTAATATAAAAATCATTACAATTTATCTAATTGGTAGAAGTTTAAGACCAATAGGGGGAGGGGTATAACCCCTGTAGTCACCCCGTTAAATCCGCCACTGATACAGAGGAGTTATGTAAACCTGAAGCTTTGGGGAAATATATGCCAGCATGGTTCCAAAGATGGAAATAACTTTTGGAAAATTTTAGATGATGCTCTAAAGTATTATAATTTCATTTGGTGGAGAAGAAGAATCAAATGACGAAGAAAGTGATGATGAAAAAAAAGTTTTAAAATTATTTGTATTTTATTATATATGATTAATTTGGTTGTTAAAATTTCATTTGTAAATTTTGTAGATTTTTATCTGTAAATTATTTTCTTTTTGTTCATGTATATAGTTTTTCTATAATTTATTTACATTTTTGAATGCATTTTACTTGTAACTTTTGGTTCTAACTTCAAAGTTTTAACACACTCATTCTGTTTTAATCCTGTTGTTGGTGAGAGTGAATCCTAAAGCTGTTTCTTCATTTTTGAAAAAATATTAATTTCTCAGCAACTGGTTAAGCAATTGACAAAAAATATACGCCAAGGCACAATTTAAGGTACCTTTTAGGTATGTATAACTTTTAAGTTTTATTGGCTGCAAAAAACTAGTTACATACCGTAAACACATACGTACAGACGAAATTTTTGTTTTGAAAATTCCAACATATCTTTTCGAATCATGAGTTTTTAAGTCGATTTCAGCAAAAAAATATTTGAGTTTCTGAAACAAACACATAGGCCTTCACTCTTAGAGAGTAGTTGTCCAATAAAGAAATCTTAAAATAAATTCCCAATAAGCTAACTACAACAATAGCTTTACACTATCAAAATTTATAATCTAAATACATAATTCAAAGTGGGTTAGTTACACCATTTATAACTCAAGAACGGCTGGTCCGACTTTAATGATCTCTGATTTGTTGGATTCGTCTCCGCCCCGAATAGCAGAATAACTATTAAAATATCGGAAAAATTCAAGGAAAGGGGGGAAAGGGGGTTGAAAGTTTGTTAACACATTAACTGGTGTTGCACTATATACTGTCCGCACGCCACGAGAAGACCCTTGAGTTGCTTAATGTGTTTGTTGGTGTCGCTGCAGATGCAGATGAATCTATTCAGTAGTGGGGGTCAAACAGCCAAATTTGAGTCGATCCATGTTAAATCGATGTAAACAATAGGACGATTTTCTTCTCTTATTTCTTTTCTTTTTTTTTCTTTGTCACGCACGCTCATAGCTTATTTGTAATTATTGATGTGACGTGAACTGTCAATTGCGGAAGATGGTGGAACTGGGAAGACATTCCTTATGGCGTTGATTTTGTCCACTGTTCGTGCCAGATCCGACATTGAACTAGCAGTTGCTTCTTCTGGAATAGCGGCCACATTGTTAGAAGGATGCCGTACGGCTCATTCAGTGTTAAAATTGCCGTTAAACCTTCAAACTACTGAACAACCGAAATGTAACATTGCGAAACACTCCGCAATCGCCAAAGTTTTAGAATCCACAACATCTAAAATCATCATCTGTAAGGCGGTACGAAGTTCGCCGGGTCAGCTAGTTGAATATAAAGAACATCTCTGAAAAATTTAAAACGTCATTTGACCCTTACACAAAGCCAACTAGAAAGACAGGTCGGGGCACTGAAAAGTCACATGACCAAAATAGACCGAGCAACAAACCCTTCTTCATTGTTTCCAATAAACGAAAGAACACTGGTTGTTGAAATGCCAGATAGAAACAATGAAGGTGGGTAGATTGCTCGATCTACTTCGGTCATGTGAGTTTTAAGTGCCCCGGCCTGTCTTTTTCGTTAGCTACGACCCTTACATTCGAAACAAGGACGAAGCAATCGAAACAATCGTTGTATAGGAACTTCATTTTATTGCAAATGTAAACATGTAAAAAGTTTCAGTTTCCAAAAAGTAATGGACTACTGTGTCCTGGACATGCTGTAATTTAAGCTATGCTTCGCGCTGCTTTTCTCCATTGAGTCAACGATCCAGGAGTTATATAGATATCATTGGTGCCAGGGCGTGACCACCGAGAGAGAAGGCCTCCGCAATGAAACTGAATACATTGTTACATCATCATAGATAGTGCAAATTCAGGGCTTATTATTGGTAGAAATACGAATAACAATGCACTGTCTATGTGATGTAACAATGTATTCAGTTTCATTGCGGAGGCCTTCTCTCCAACACCACCTAAAGATAAGGCCTGGGCGCTGAAACGTCATTACATTGTTACATCACCTCAGTAGGGAATTGTTAACCGTATTTCCACCAATAATAAGCTCTGAATTTTCCCTACTGAGGTGATGTAACAATGTAATGAAATTTCAGCGCTCAGGCCTTGTCTTTAGATGGTGTTGTTCTCTCTCGGTGGTCACGGCCAGCGCATGTCTTTTTCGTCGGCTGCGGCAAGTAATAATTTCATCAACCATTGTAGAGCCAGCCTATTGTTGACGCAAACAGCACGGGCTGATAGTTCGCACATACAAGTAAACGAACATAAATCAAGTCTATTTCATAAATATAGATATAAAGATTAATAATTTCTACGTTCTTAAGAGACTTATCTTTTCAGGGGGGAAATCCTGATATCACGCACTTCTTTCGGAAGGGAAGTAAACCCGTTGGTCCCGTGTAGTGGTTTGCCGGCTGCACGTTAAAGAACCCTTGCGAGGCAAAATTTGCGGCCCCTATAACGCCGTCCTGAAATGACCATGGCAGTTGAAAAGGACGTTAATACCAACCAAACCAAACCAAACCAAGAGACTTTTCTCCAGTTTTAGATTTTTTACATCATTGCGGTAGTATTACACGGCTGTGTGTTAAATTTTAACTTTATAGCTTACTTCTAAGTTGTCTTTTAAAACCGTAAAAACATACTTACATTGACTTTTGTATATATAGAAAATAACAGCAGGACTTACATTTATTACTTGCTTGCAGAGAACCCGGCGTTGCCCAAGATAATTACACTTGTAGATGAATAGAACAATATCAAAAAGTTAAATTATAACTCCAAATTGGTTAAATAATAACTCAATCAATTCAACACAGAGCGAAGGGACTATCCATTCTATGAAAAACCCGAAAAACAGGAATTCTAGATGATATACCGGGATTTTATTTAAACTCTTTGAGTTCCATAAGATTAAAACAATGTTCATCTTCACCACTGGGGAACATCACAGGATAGTTTGGACCCAATTTTTTCTTGCCCTGTTTTTGGACCCAGTTTTTGGACCCAGTTTTTTCTTGCCCTTGACGTAGGAGCTCGTATACCCTCTTGCTCTATTCGAAACTCCC
This sequence comes from Rhysida immarginata, assembly GCA_023313115.1. Classification (NCBI taxonomy): domain Eukaryota; kingdom Metazoa; phylum Arthropoda; class Chilopoda; order Scolopendromorpha; family Scolopendridae; genus Rhysida; species Rhysida immarginata. The sequence goes on along the minus strand of JAHWFO010111169.1, from coordinate 734,506 downwards.
GTTGTTCAGATGTTTCCAATGCCCGTATAGCTTTTTCTGTTTTAGCTACAGAGTTTCTGTGACCAATACTCGTTCTTTTTCTTTCATTTCCAGACATATAAATTGTTCCCAGTCGTCAGAACGTTTGATAGGGAGCTCAAGGGAGACACATGTGACTCCACTGCCGCCTCAGGAGACGCGGCCTTATGTCCTGTCACTGCATCATCATCATCTTATGCTCATTATTAATAATTCTTGGAAACGAACGTTCAATCGTCGCATTATCACCATCTCAGTTTCCAATAAATTTACATTCACACAGATTTTAAACAAAATGTATATTAATAAAATGTTTGGTTCTGCTATGCTACCAAATAAGGATTTGGTTTTTTTTTTGATTAAATTTTGAAATATTACAAAAATAAATACATGAAACGCTTGGAATTAATAGACTAAAAATTCTTAATGAAAATTCGAAAAAATATTTAAAGGCTCACAATGGATGGAACTCTCCAAATATACCACTGCTAGTCTAAATAATTTCTTACTCACGCAATCTTACTTTAGATGTACACTTGATGTTGTTGCAACTCCCACTCTTCTCTCGATGTCTTGAAGCAAAACTTGGCCATTCATCACTTTGGGTAGTCTATCGGTGGCCGATTCTTCTATTTAATTGCTTACCATTTGCTCAATACAGCATGGAGATACAGTAAGGCTTCCTCTGTCGCCTTTCCACTCTTTCTCAATAGTCTGCTCACTCTCCATTATGTCCACTTACTGATCATTTTTAAAGATTTTCAAGAAATGGTTAAGTACTAAAAACTCTCAATTCTAAGAAAAGTTTGAATAACAGGAATTCTATGCATTATTACAAATTGAACCTAATGTATAAAGCACAAATTTTGCCTTGCATTGTTGGTCATGAGATATATATTGTTGATTCCTGCATAATTTTGGTGCATTCTTGTTGACACCTTTGTTGATACCTATTGTTGCACAAACTTTTCCTTGCATTTTTGGTCATGAGATATATATTGTTGGTCCGCGCAGAATGTTTGTGAATTGCGTGTTGATATCATTCTTGATAACTATTGTTGCACAAGCTTTGCCTTGCCGAGGTGTTTAACCTTGATGTTCACCAGAGAAAAGGTTCACTCTAGACTCACCAACCATAACAAACTGGGCGTCAGAGATCTTCTTTGCAATGGCGTCGGTGGCCGCCACCAAACGATGTTCAGTAAACCTAAGTTCCTGCAAGCAGATCACAGCTGGACAATCATTAGGCAAAAAAGTCGGGACATCAATCTTCTTAAGCAAAGCCTTCATGAATTCCGCCAGATTGAACGGCTTGTAACTGGTGACTAGCACCATCCACTCCATGGTGCCGGATGGGCTGGGGAACTGAAAAAAACGACCAGAAAAAAGAATTGAAAAAACAACTCACCCAGGAGAAAAGAGAAAATCCACTGAACTGCATGAAAACCGCTAATCCTGAGGATGCTTCGATCTTCCGGGTTAGGCCAGCTTAAGTCCATCAATAATGCATCACTGCTAGTGACTGTTTCAGCTCTCGCACCACGGAACCCTACTCTTTTCGGGCGCACACTTTGTCTTGGCAACTGCTGAATATACTCGCGTTTTTCTAATTGTCATTGAACGTTTGTACATCCGAATTTTTTTATACTCTTTAATAACACATTTTTATATGTTGCTCTAAGTTTTTATTTTCTTTTTCCTGTAAGTTTATTTACAAACGCATTTTTACCGACCTTAAAAAAATTGTTTTTATATTTAGTTACTTTTTTTACAACGTCCCTTACGATTGACTGAGGATTTCATCGTTCTTTTTTTTTCTTAACATTCCCTGTTGATTTTTCTTCTTTGCGTTTTATTTATTTTTTATTTAATATTTATTTAAAAAAATGGTTGAACACTTACAATGAACCCTCTCCGGAGCCTGTATGGCCAGCAGGCCTACATGTGTTGTCTCTGAAGCGTGTAGGGGATGTGCGGATTCGCTCAGGTAAACTGCCCCACCATTTAATTCATATACAGGGTGTAAATGGACGACGTTTCACAAATTTAAGGATATGTAGAGGATGGAACTCTGAGCAAAAAAGTCTAGTCGCGTTTTTCGAACTGTGGCTTCGTTAAAAAGTTATAGCGCTAAGTTAAAAATTGCTCAGCATCTGTACCAACTTAGATTTCCGGAAGTGACGTCACGAAATTTTAATGCGCTATAACTTTTTAACGGAGCCTGAGGACGAAAAACGCGACTGGACTTTTTTGCTCAGAATTTCACCCTCTACCTGCCTTTTCATTTGAGCACCACCTTTTAGAATCACCCTGGCCGATACCGATACCGATATTCCTTACCGATACCGAACTTTAAAGCGCTATAACTTTTTAACGGAGCCACAGATCGAAAAACGCGACTAGAATTTTTTGCTCAGAGTTTCATCTTCTATATATCCTAAAATTTGTGAAACGTCGTCCATTTACACCCTGTATAAGAGATGCAGTGGCGTTGATAATTATTTTTGGTAAGGGAAGACTAATTAGGTTTGATGATTGGGTGGAATATGATTGTAGAGTATGCTGGTAGGATATTTCAATAGGTGTGGAGGGAATTAGTTGATTATTAAGAATTTTGTAGACAAACGTACAGAGTTGAATAATGTAAATCCGGTAGATGGTTAGTTTGGTATTTTAATGTTAAACAGGGTTCTTAAGAACCATTTTTGTAGACGGTAAAGGTGTAGAAGATTAGAATTTGTAGTGGAACCCCAAAATTGTACACCATACAAGAGGGCTGAATGTATTAGTGAGTTATATAGGAGGATCAGTATATGAGAGAGAAGAAAGCACTGATGAGAAATCAGTCCCTGTCTTTTGTTAAGTTTTGTTAGCAAAGTATTGATATGCAAATTCCAAGAAAGATCATGTGTTAAATGTATTTCTAAATATTTAAATTTACTTGCAACTGATAATAGATGTGAGTTATAGAAAATGGGCAGGACAGTAGGAACATATAGTTTGTTACGTTGAATGTATAGCATATATTTAGTTTTATAAAGGTTTAGGGTAAGAAGGTTAACTGAATTCCAATGACTTAAGATAGATAAGGTTTGGTTAATATTAGTGGATAAATTATCAATATTTGGATCAGCGAATAATAAAGTTGCATCGTCAGCGAATAAGATTAAATTTGAAGAGGGCAATGTTGAGGCTAAGTCATTGATAAAAATATTAAAAAGTAATGGTGGGAGAATAGAGCCCTGTGGGACTCAAATATTACGAGTTATTAATGAAGATGTGATATTGTGGGCAGATAGGTAACAGGAATGATCAGTAAGAAAATCGGAGTGGAGGGCCACGCATGTTAAATATAGAGGAGAGTTTATGGTTTGGTGATTATTAACGTCCTTTTCAACTGCTATGATTATTTCAGGATGGTGTTATAGGGGCCGCAGATTTTGCCTCGCAAGGGGAGTTTATGAATCAGTAGTTGGTGAGCTATCAAATCGAAGGATTTGGTGTAATATAAGAATAGAGCAACTACAAACTTATTTTTAGACATATGAAGAGATATGTATTCGATTAGTTCATAACAAGTCGTATCTATATGACGATTAGGAGATAATCCATGTTGAGCTGCCGATAATAGTTAATTGTTATGAATATAATTGGTCAAGCGAAAAAAAAAACAGTTTTTCAAATACTTTAGAGAAAATTACCGGTAAAATTGAGATTGGGCGATAATTATGGTAATCATTATGGTTCCCATTTTTATATATACGGATAATTTTGGCCGTTTTAAGAGAGTTAGGAAAGGAGCCAGTGGTAAGTGAAATGTTTACTATATGCTCCAAAGAAAGTGATATGATAGCGTTTACTGCAATTATAAAATCGAAACGAAAGCCCAAAAAATCGGGGGAAGATGAAGATTTTAATTGCGTGATAACTTTAGATATCTCTTCATGGGTAGTAAGTGTGGCAAAGAAAGAGAGAGAAGATGATGGGGAATTGAAAGGATAAGAAGGAGGGGGTATTTGGGGCTGGGGAGGAAAGGTTAGAAGAATTTTAAGGAAGTCAGATAGTATTGATGGGGATAGGTTTCGAGGATCTGTTAAAGGCGAGTACGAAGACTGAGAGCTTGGAAGAAGATTATTAATAGTTTTCCATTTAGTTTTATTAGAGTAAATTTTAGTAAATAGTTGCGGAAAGTAGTTGGTATTTGGTATTTTGGTTGATATTTCGCAGCAGGTTAGAAAAAGTACGGAACTTTTTGCTTGTTTTAGGGTTAGGATTCCGACGGTATTTGCGGTATAGCATATTTTGTGTGCCACTTGGGATATAAGAGTTTAACCAGTATAGTTATATCAACTTTTCAAAGGGTCAAAGTGACGTAAAGAAAATAGCGATCAACCAAGACGAAAATGGGTACAGAACTTTTCAAAAAGTGAGTTAGTTTCAGAGTAGTTGCCAAACATTTCAGCCCAGTTAGTTAGTAGGAAAAACGACTAAAAAACTATTAAACGGTGAGGTGAAACTAATCTGTATCTGATAGCTGTAGGGACATTTGTTGGTGCTGAAAATGAATTGTAGATATAGTAAATTGGAAGATGACCAGATACTGGTAAGTCAAGTGAACCACTGTAATATCCGTTTATGTGATTTGTAAAACATTGGTCGATTGTGGAAAAGGAGTTTTGAGCTAAAGAATAATGCGTGTAAGACATTATCGTGTGATTCAACTCAGGTTGGAGTGTGAGATCCTTAATTAAGGTTAGTTGATGGTTTAAGGAAATCGATATTAAAATCACCTAATAATATAATTGTTTTATTTTTGATTGAAGATCTAGAGGTAGGGATGATAGAAAAGATATAAATGGGTGGAATAGGCCAGAAGGAGGTCGGTAGACGGTAATAATGAAATATTTAATATTAATGATGATAGTGAGTGATTCATAGTTATCAGAAGTTGTGATATATTCAGTTATTACTGTAAAATGTAGACAGCAAGATATATAAGTTATTATGCCTCCTCCTCTTTTGAGAAGGCAGTGCACTGCCACTGTGGAGTAGCCTGTGAGGGGGGGGGGGGGTATCTCTGATAATGAGCGCGTCCAGGTTTCAGAGATGGATAGGGAGGCAATGAGAGAAGAGAAATTATTAATTAATAGAAGAGAAATTAATATTTCGGCAAAGTAAGAATAAGGGATGCTGAGTTTGGTTAGCTGTATATTTGCCTATCAAATTGTTGAGTTCATTTAATGATGTAGGATTGGTTGCAGCTGACATGAAAAGGGGGAGTTAGAAAAGGACTAATTAGAAAGAGAAAGGATAGTCGGAGTATACAAATATTTCAGAGAGGCAGCTAATAAGCGCATAAAACAAGTTCCTATAGTGGGAATACGAAAAAAAATCACATGCTGCAGCTAGGAAATTTGTATTATTTGGGTTTTTATATAGGATATATATATATATATATATATATACTTGTTAGCACAAATAATCAGTAAATATCTAAATAGTAGAGAAAGGTTTGTTTTGAATGTTAAAATTAAAGATTGTTCATAACTTTTGCAGGCCATTGAAATTACATAAGGATAGAGGTTGAGAGGCATCAGTTTTTCGGGTCATCATATTTCCATTATTGATCCATAGATATTTGTAATTTAGGTATTTTTGCCTTTTCTTGGCTTGAATAAAGATGTCTCTAAAGTAAGGTGACATGTTCATTTAGGTAGATGGGGAAGTTTTTATTAAAGATATTTGCATCATTTGTAGTTAGCAGCTTGAAATTCTTTTTTTTACTTTTCAGTAAGTTAAATTTTACACTCTTTATTAGAAATTTTACCACTATAGGTCTAGGATTGAAATCTTTGGAAGATTTTTTTATTAATTCTATATAAGGCGTTTATGTCATGCCTTGTACAATCGACCTGAAGAGTTGAAGCTATCTTTGTTACAATCTCTTCTAAATCTTCTTGAGTTTTTTCAGGGATTCCTCCAATAATTAAATTGGAATTATCGGAATATGGTTTAGAGTCAATTATCTTTGTTTTAATGCAGTCTATCTCCTTTTTTAGATTGTTATCTAATTTTGCCATATCATAATTTTCTTTATGCTTTCTAATTTTGGATTTTAAATTCCTTAGTTCCTCTTTCATTGAATCAAATTCTTCAGTGAAGAATTCGAAGGCTTTGCTTAAGTCATTTACTTGTGCTTTAACATCGTCGAGTTCATTCAGCTTATTTAAAATTGCAGTTAATTTAGATTTAATCCATTTGATTTCTTTATCCATGTTGGTTGTGTCCACGATATTAGATATAATAATAATAATAATAATAATAATAATAATAATAATAATAATAATAAACAACGTAAACTGCTTACAAAGCACAGAAAGTAAACAACGTAAACTGCTTAATAAACAACGTAAGCTGCTTACAAAGCACAGAAAGCACCATCCACACGCAGCTATTAAAAGACTCACCCTGCCTCGTGCGGAGGGAGGCAGAGGTCTTATTGACACAATAGATCTACACCAGAAACAGACTCAGTCACTCAGAGATTTCTTTTACTCTAAACAACACACATCACCATTACACAAAGCAGTCTGCATGGCCGATACAAATACACACCTCTGAATCTGAACAGCATGACATTCCTACAACATGCAATAAACTTCAATCATGGCTCGGAAAGCAACTCCACGGTAGACATCCTTCTGACCTCAACCAGTCACACGTCGACAAAAAAGCGTCGAACTTTTGGTTGAGTGAAGGGAGTCTCTTTGGGGAAACTGAAGGAACCATGATTGCCATACAAGACCAGGTTATTACCACTAAAACCTACAGAAAACTTATCAAAGATTCGACTGACGGGTCTTGCACACGAAATAAAACGCCCTTGGGGAGTTAACACAGTACACATTGTTCCTATCGTTTTTTCTGCCACTAGGGTTATTCCACACTCGCTACACAAAAGCCTGTCAACACTAAATTTCAACCCACACTTATACAAAACCTTACAGAAAGACACAATTCTAAACACCTGTCACATAGTAAGGAAATACTACACCCAAACATCAATACTCCTACGAGTGCGTAACTGTCCCTTCCTAGCATTTGAGTCCCTTGGGCTTTTGGCCCTCTTTTGGGTCCGCCTCTGGGATTGGCTTCCGGACTTAATCCGAGTTTGGCTTCCCCAAACAATGATGATAATAATAATAAAGTGTTTTTTATGGTTTTACTGCACTTTGAGCGCATATCTACCATGGACCAGTGGGTAATCCCCCAGCCTGTCATTCAGAAATTTGAACGGCGGTTTGAGTTCAAATCTCTGTGACTCCAGGTCCCATAATTTTTTTTGGCCAAGCCCCATTTTTAAGCCGCAGTACGCAGATTGTTAAAATCACTCCGCGTTTTTCTTTTCTTTTTCCAGGCATTTTTACACTTTTTTTTTCGTTGTCTATAAATGTTGTACGCGACTTTTTTTTCCAGCCTGGATCCGCGATTTTTTATGCACATGCAACTTTTTCCCGTCAACATTTTCGGCTCTATGGTATTCTCCAGATTAAAGTTAAGCAATGGACGCAGGGTTTTTTCACCACGTGATTAAGCAAATGCAAGATTTCTTCCTGTGTTACCTACCTTGTGTTACAAAAATGTTTCGGATTTTCCCCGGTAGGGTGAATTTTTTACTCTTTTGAAATTCCACTGTTTTGTTTACTCCATGTCCCGCGCGAGCATTTTTTGTTGTTTAACAACACTTTTATATTCACAGTTTTTTTGCAAATGTTTTTATTTACCTTGTCATCATGGATGATGGATTTACAAATCCTCAACATCCTGCCGGGTTCGGTTGTGTGCGCGATTTAGCAGTACATACAAATCATTCTGAAAATGCGACCCGCGAGTGGTTAAGTGGCATACTGGCTTACACGCTACATAAATCTGTTCGACATCGTTATCCACTCAAAAATATGCGAGTTTTTTCACCGATCGACCAATTTCAGGTTAGTCTGGTGGACCTTTCGAGACTTTCAAAAAAGAATGATGGTTTTAAATTTTTTCTTAACTGCATTGATGTTTTCTCTCAATTTACATGGGTTGTCCCACTGAAAACGAAGATGGGTCGTGAGCTTCAGAAAGCTTTTCAAAAATTTTTTACTGATGGTCAGGTTCCACTAAAAGTGAACAGTGATATAGGGAAGGAATTTTTAAATAAACATGTTCAAGACTATTTTAAAGTACTCAACATTCATTTCTTTTCAACAGAAGCTGATGTGAAAGCTGCAATGGTCAAGCGTTTTAATCGTTCTTTAAAGTCGAGGATATTTAAGTATATTATGTATTCCAGTACACATAGGTACATTGACGTCTTACCTGAACACGTGCGTCCACAGATAACTCGGCATTGCACCATCCGCGGTTAATGATCGAAACGCCCTAACCCTGTGGTTGAAAATGAGGCATTATTATAAATCAGCACTGCAACCAACCCCGATCACATGCGTATTTTGAAAAACATTTTTGAAAAGGGCTATCTACCGAATTGGACTAAGGAGGTGTTCAAAGTTTCAAAATTCATTTACAGAAAACCCGTTGTGTAAAAAATAAAATATTATCATGTGATGAGATTGCTGGGGTATTCTACGAACAGGAGTTGCAAAAGGTGAAAATTCCCGAAGTATATAACATTAAACGAATTATTCGACGAATCATTCCAGTGTCGCATGCAAGACGAGACGTGATTTACCATACCTTTCTTTAACGTGACTATTTCCCATTAAGTAAAATTGTCATTGAGACGATTGTAATCGCACGAAGATTGCTGTCTTTTATTTCGGGAAAGACCATCGTGAAACTGCATTTCCGTAAAACCCTTTGTAGTGAACGGATGTCTCAACAATTCCGTCATCAACAGCAATTTCATCAGCATCATCGTGAAGAAGTATAAGAGTTGTATTTTTTCTTGTCTAATTCAAGATGCATGTCCCATACTCACCCGACGGCGATGTGCTTTTACAACATTATCTAAATCAAAAAGGGTATGGCTTACCTGTGTTTCGAGGTACTGCTTTTCAGACTAGCAGTGGTCTTGAATCCATATTTACAAATTTGTTACATAGAGTGACACCATTACTCAAATTAGTGGGTAAAATTCTCGCTAAACATGTCTTAAAAGGTGGTATGTCAGCGCTTAGCGATATGATGGCCCAGCAGAATCTCAAACAATCATTGGTTTAACGAATGCATAAGACTGGTGATCACCTACTATAAGACTTGGGTGCAAGGGTCCAAAAAGATCACGGGCAAGCAAACAATAATAATAATAAACACGTTTCAAATGTAAAACTGTATTCAGCTCGTAAACGACCAAAGGTGCAGGACACATTCATAACGTTTCTTCTTAAGCAAAACAATCAATCCCCCTGTCATTCAAAGCAAAGAAAAAAAGGGCAAAACAGTCGACCACTACACTCTGTATTGGACTAAAGACTGTAAAAAAATGGCATGTATTACCGTAAAATCTTGAATACATGCCAGGTATTCAAATACACGCTGGTCTCAAATAAAAGCTGGGTGGGGTGTAAAAAATAGATTAAACACCGGGTCTTTTTCGGGTCATCGATATAAATTCCAACGTCTCTCCTCACTTTCAGATTATTAAACGTCTTTTCATGTGTATGCCTTCTCATTGACTGCTTCATTTAGCCCATTATAATTTCGACCAATCCCATCCTGCCTTACCCTAGCTGTTTCTGCATATAAAGAATTTCTCATTTGTAGGATCTCAGAGTCCAAGCGAGCTGATCACCTTGATCTCACCCCAGAAATCAAACAATTAATTGAGCAAAGGAATAAGGTTAGAAGGCAGTGGTACCGAACTCGTGATTCATGGCTTAAGACCAAGTATAATAGGCTCACTAGAAGAGTTCACGAGGAGGTAAAAGCACTTCGTAATGACAGGTGGAGCGATAAAGTTAAGAGTCTGTCGACCCACGATAACTCTGTTTGGTGCATGGTTCGAGCCTTGCAAAACAAGAAAGCCATAAATATCCCAACTCTGTTAGCCCAAAATGGCAAATTCATCACGAATGATGATGATAAAGCTCAACTTATTGCAAGTTCACTTTCAGAACAGTTTGTCACGCCTACTGATGGTCGGCAAATAGGACTTGATATGTCTGAGAAAGTAAAATCCTGCATAACTGGCTTCTGTAATATTCACGGCAATGAATTCCCAAAACATAGCATTGATGTAAATGAAGTCCTAAGCATCATTAAAAATTTAAAAACGAGAAAAGCTCCGAGTAAAGACTCTATTAAGAACAGTGCTTTGAAAAATTTACCTCAAAATACAATTCAAGATATTGCAAAAGTGATTAACGACTGCTGGAAGAACACTTACTTCCCGGATGCTTGGAAGCAATCAGTTGTCTTAAGCATTCCTAAGCCAGGACAAAATCCTGCAAATCCTGTTAGCTACAGGCCCATCAGCTTGTTACCATCAATTTCCAAAATCCTGGAAATAAACAATTCTCAAGAGATTCATTGAGTACTGTGATGCCAACGATCTCATCCGCGATGAACAATTTGGCTTTCGCTCAAACCATTCCTGCCAACTCCAAACATGGAGGCTCGCAGCGGATATCAATGAGCCCCTTAATCTCTCTATGTATTGTGGGGTCGTTTTCCTCGATGTACACAAAGCCTTCGACCAAGTCTGGCACGATGGTCTTATTTTTAAAATGATTATGGATGGATTTCCTCAAGACATAATTACTCTGATACACTCGTTTCTCTCCAACCGGTTCTTTCAGGCCAGAGTTGGAGATAATCTATCTCCTATGTATGAAGTAAAAGCTGGTGTCCCACAGGGTTCAGTCCTGGGCCAGTATTATTCAATTATTTTATGCGAGACTTTCCAAGTCCTTCTAAATGTAAGCTCGTTTTTAACGCAGATGACGATGCTATACTGACCTGTGCTCGTCAACCAGCCGTAGTAGTCTCGCGGCTGCAGAAGGCTCTAAAGGAGTGTGAAAGCTGGTTTAGCAAGTGGAGGCTAAAATTGAATGTAGACAAATGCAAGGCGATGTTTGTCCTTAAGAAGAGAAAGAGATCATTAGATTCTCTAACACTATATGGCAAAAAACTGGACTGGGTTGAAACTTATAAATATCTTGGTGTTGTTATTGACTCTAAACTTACCTGGACTCCCCACGCAACTTATGCGTTGAATAAGGCCAGGAGAGCCAAGTTTTAGCTTGATTGCTCTGCTGGGCCGGAGTAGTGCTCTAAACATTGATAATAAACTCCTACTCTATAAGGTCATTGTTCGGACTATCTTGACCTATGGTATGCCCGTCTGGGCCACAATATGTAAGACTAGATGGAAAGAACTGCAAACGTTCCAAAACGTTACCCTTAGGACTATTGCGCAAAAAGATCGGAGAATTGTTCGCAATTCCTCCATTTATAAGGACTTCAACATGACTCATATTGGCAAATACGTTCAAGGGCTCATGGAATCCATGCTGCCCAATATAGAAAATCATAGCAACGAGCTAGTCTCGGGCATTTTAAAGCATCCTATGCATAGCAAGAGATATCGTGATCCAAGGCATATACTTGATATTAATTTTGAAGACATTGATAATGTCTTATTTCCAGATTACTGGACTTCATAGGTCGTGTTTTATCTAATACTAGTGGTCTGCTTCTAGTCTAGACAGTCGTCAATCAAATTTTCCTCCACCAAGAGGAGGCAATTTTCTTTCATACTTTGGATGACCCTTGTGGGTACATCAGGCTTCTTTTCTAGCTCAGTATATTTCCCTTGGAATATGATTATGAAGGGTGAGATTATGGAAGCTATGCTTCAAGTTCCACTCGAATACCGATACACTACACTGTTCGATTGTCGATTGTTGTCGTAGGATCTCATTACAAACTTCTCATAGGTAGGGTAATCATTTGGACACGAAGCTCGTCGTTATCAAGGTTGTTATTCTTCTTGTTATTAGTTTTTTGTTAATTCATTTATTTTATTTTATTTTATTTTATTTTAAGTAATTCTTATATTCAGTGGTTAACTAAATGTGCAACTTCACATGGAATCTGGGAAAAGAAAGTCATATGATGTAGCATTCAAAATAAAAGCCATTCATTATGACAAGGAAAAAATCGGGAAAAGTCAGGGAATTTTTTGTAACTGGGAAAAGTCAAAGGAATTTATAAAATCAGCAAAAAATGCGAAATTGGAACGAAAAATTGGTCGGGGAAAATCACATGATCAACCGGGAAAAGTCGGGGAATTTTACACAATCATTTTGGGACACCCTATTAGACACCCTGTTATTGGGAATAGCCCTTAATGCCGGGTCTCGATTAATGGCCAGGGAAGTCCCGACCATTGAAACAAATAGACACCCGGGCTTGTATTCTAGATTTTACGGTATTCACAAAGACAGCACTGAATGTGTTAATTGTGAATTGGATCTCTTCACCAGACCTCCTACGTGTGGTCAGCAGCAGCATTGATACATGATTGGTTATCCAACGTCAACTTTGATTACAGACTGCGGACCTCTTGAATTCAATATCCCTGGATTAGCTGACTATTATGTGGATTTAAGCCAGACGACGTTGAGTTTGTTAAAGATGGTCAGGATCTTGTGACAGAAACCGACGGTACCGTTCCCTTAAATCTCTTCTTACATTCACTTTTCTCACAAATCGATTGTTATCTGGTTGATATGTTATCAGTCATAGCAACAACATATACCCCTACTATGCTTATTTAGAAAAGCTTTTGAATTATGGAAGTCAAGCCAAGGCAACACAGTTTACAACAGCTGGTTTTGCTAAAGACATAGCAGGGAAATTTGAGTGCATAAATGACGAGAACATTGGTTTTAAATAATGAAAAAAAATTGGCTGTTGGGAACACTTATCAACTCTTTGGGGCACTTCACGTTAACATTTTTCATCAAAATCGTTTTTTACTGAATTCAGTGGATCTTTGTTTAAGAATATACTGCAGTAAAACACTTTTCATACTTATGTCAGATGCTGAAAATCCAAACTATAGAGTGCTGATCGAACATGCAACTTTGAATGTTGAATGGGTGAAATTAAGCACTGCGACTTTAATTGCACATGCACAAACTCTACAGAGCATTAATGCATTTTATCTGCTCAGCCATGTGGAATTGAGAAATGTGAACATACAGATGGGTACAAGAAACCATACAGTGCAGAATCTCATCACAGGCCAGATTCCCTCCAAGCTCATTTTCGTCTTTGTTGACAGCGAAGCACAAAATGGTTCATTTAAATCAAATCCATACAATTTTTAACATTTTAACATTTCTTATTTCTGGCACTTGACACAGTTGATTCCTCAGCACCCCTTTACAGATCTTACCTCCGAGAAATCGTGCATACAGCTCTCGGATTGTGGCAGCAAGATCGTGACACTGGCATTACACAAGATGACTATGCAGCGGGGTATATGATTATTTCTTATAACCTAACGACAAACAGAAATATTTTTACAGAACACTACAACCTAATTAAAAACAGAACACTTAGCATCGAGGTTCACTTTGTCAAGCCACTGAAGATGTCTGTTAACTGTCTTAAGCCACGCCATTTTTTTAAGGAAAAAGTGATTTCTGTGATAATTCGGGAAACTTTTTTTGTAAATTAATAAATGATCGTTTTGGACCAAAAATTTTTGTTATAAATCTGAGATGTTTGTTGGTTTTTAGCATTTATTTCATTTTCATATAATATTGTTCACTTTTTTTGAAAAAATAATAGAAATCGTTAAATAATGTCACAGAAATAAAATACGCAGTTTCAAAATATTTTCAGAATTTATACCTGAAAGTTCACAAAAAATAAAAATAGTCACATTTTAGGTGGTTTTATTCATGACAGACAGGTGAAGAAATTTTTAAAATACGTTTGTAAGTTATTTTTCTATGAATTTTCATTTGAATTTATGTCAAATTGTAATTTGATCTCGCTAACGTAAACACATCATTTGATAGCATCAAACAGCTATCGCGTGCGTTACCCACGTGACTAGCTCCCCCTATTATGAGCAACGGCGCGAAGTTCAATTTTCCTGTGTTCTCTCTTAGCGAGTAGCGAGGTTGATGACCTAATGCAATGGTGCAGCCAAAAGTGATGTAGCGATGGGGGGAGTGCTATTGCAAGGGCTCGATTTTATATTGAAATACTATAATACTTCCTAATTCCATTTATAAATAATTAAGACATTGAAAACAAGAGTATCTTCTGCTGTGTTTTGAATTGTTTTTTGCCCTTCTGGACTGCGGTATTTTGTAATGACGGTGTTAGTGCACGCGAAATATGAAAATTTTCTCCTTTTATGCTCCAGTGCTCTGAGTAAGTCTAAATGTCATTTTTATTACACTCTGATATATATTTCTGCATATTGCTAGAAAATAAATGTATGGGTTGAAATTTACAAGCAGTTTGAGATATGTAGCTGCATAAGAAAATTATTTATAAGATCAGATATACATTGCTATTTTGTCGAGTTGCAACGCTCTTCATTATGAGAGCAGCATGTTATAAATATTATTTTATTAAACTCTTAATGTTTGCATGTGCCTAATATTAAATAGATAATGTAAAGGAAGGTTTCTATATTACAAATAAAAAATTAAAGTGTCAAAAGTTTTAACGTTATTGAGTTTTAAATTTCGAGCTGCGTGCATCTCATACTAATTCCGATACAGAAGCCATAAATGGCATGTTACTGTTGGAGAAAGTTAATCTGATTGCGTATTGTCAATTTCAACCTCTTGGAAATCAATACAGACAGAGCGGTAGTTTTGATTTTACAAATTAATTGCAAAATTAGATGAACGCTGTACAGTTGTGGAACACCCTCTAAGGTGATGTGTACACAGCGCCGCTGACAAGAGGTGTCTTCCCGGCAGATGTGATCCTGATCTCGTTCCCATATATCCTTCTTTACTGATTATAAACACAGACGATTCCAGTAAACCTGAGACTCGCTGGGTGGCGTTCTTTATACCTACACAAAAATATGCATTCATCTTCGACTCTTTCGGAAATTTCCCCCCTCACAATTCCATACATTGATGCTTAGGAATGCCGACAAATGGACGTTCAACAATTGAATGGTTCAAAGTCCCCTAGCAACAACTAGCAGTCACCACATTATCTGAAATTATCAGCCCATGGAATTTCAATGGATATGATCAAGAAGAAGACATACACAGATGACTTGGAACAGAACGACCAGCTCGTGAGATGCGAATATCTCTGCTGACGAACTAACCAGTAAATTCAACGATGTTTATTCTTGTAAATGGAATCAAATATGTACAACATTTATTGCTTTCACAAATTAAAATAAATGCAAAACTATCATATAGAATTAAAAAATTGAATTGAAATGATACAATTTCTGTGTGTGTTTGTGTGTGTGTCTATGTGTGTTGTAGCGTTCTCACTACACAGCCTCATTTTTTTGAGACCATGGAATTTTTTTACTCCCTTCCCCCCTCTGCTATGTTTCGCTACCTTAGCGCTTTGCTCTTTAATTTTCTTTTAGCGTGCAATTTTTTACTCCGACCGATTCTGCTGTCATTTTTCTTGCGTTTTTGTGTGGCAGCATCCGCCTTTTCCTTTCGGGTTGGTTGTTTGCGGAACTCAATTCATTTCCTGGTCCTCCTTTGTTTTGGAGCACTTTCTTTTGGTCATGCGTTTTACCTCTCGATTTGCTGCTGTAGACTTTAAAAAATGGAGTTAGGGAGGCTACAGTAGCCCCCACCCAATTATAAGGGCCTACACAAAGCGTTCTGGAAGCATCCTTTTCTTTACCTGGTTACTCCCATTTAACATTCTTTTAACCGAACCTGGACGGTTCGGATTTCTAGTCTGGTCAGACTAATATTCGCTTTTTAAAGCTAAAAAATTATTTATTGATGACTTTTGGTGCAGTAATTAAAGTTTTTTCCTTCACCATGGGTGATATTTGCTGACTTTGTTTTGGCATATTAAACTCCAACTTTGTCAGTCTGAAAAGGTAATCTCAGGTATTTGCTACAGCAAACTGGGCTTTTACTGTGAACCTATCTGGATTCTCACCTCTATCAATCTACCTCAATTCTAGATATTGACAAAATAGTATATTTGAATATTTAAATATTGCCCTATGATGTAGTATTTGCGAAAATGTCGTCATAAATCTTTCCTAGCAATTAATTCTATAGTTTTTTGGGATGTAATCACATTTTGCTGCTTGCCTTTCAAATAAGAAAAAAAATGAATACAACTTGTTATTAACTTTGCTTTAGTTCAGTATATTCCTTTTATCATTTAATTTTTTTGAAATCTTTGTTAATTGTTTTCTTTCGTGAGATTATTTTTGTTTAAATCAGTAATTTTTTTATTTGTTTTAATGAGTTATTCTATGTTCTTTATAACAATTCTTATAACGAACAAGCGCATTTTCTTATGTTTTGTTTTTTTCTGTTTTTCTCCTCTCGCATGTGTGCGTGCCAAGCGCGGGGGTTCTAAAGGTTTTTAGTTTTTTGGCCTGGGCTTAGGCGAGCAGTAGTGAAGCAGCAATGAACGAGATGTAACCAGTTCAGCAATCAGTCTTCTGTGCCGTCAAGTCGTTTTTGCGTACTCAATCGTGCTTAAACCATCGTAATTGTCGACCAGTAAATAACTGTGGAGCTCCTTTGTAGCATCTTGGAATGCCTTTGTCAGTAAACTTCCATATCCTGTTTGCGATGCCAGTGTCCTGTTTTGAAACAGATTTCGTGGAGATTTCATAAAAAAATGTATTTTGAATTTAAGCTAATTGTCCTCATGTTCTTTGCTTGAGCAAACAAATTTTGCGTGAACGAGAATACTGAGAAGTTAATATGGTGACTATAATGGGTATAAATTTGATCAATTAATTCGGAAGTACTTGATTTGTGCATGAGATCATCCGAAACCAGTAGGGCCTGGTGTTTAATTTCATGAATCATTTTTGTATCCGGCACGCCCTCATGGTACGTAATATTTGTTAGCTGTAGTGCCTTAAATTCACGAGGGATTACAACACCATATCAATAATAAAATCGAGAAGGAATTGTTTCGAATAATGCGTTTTGCAATCTTAGTAAATTGGCCATTAAACAAGTTTTGCCGCTACAAGATGCTACAAGGGACATCTTTGACTGCGTGAGGGCAGAGAAAAAAAGCTGTGAAATTTAGGATTCGCTGTGATTTCCATACTGTCTCAGTAGAGCAAGATAGAGAGATGTTGCGTTGTTAAACACAAGATGAACAAATAAATAATAAACCCCTTGTGAGTCAACCAACCTTTAAAAACAACAACTCATGTATAAACACTAATACTTATTATTATTATTTATACAAATACTTTACACAAATAGTGGTAATGATGAACTTGTGAAAATAAGTTATTGTAAGAACGACACACCAGTGTATGCATTTGTAAAATAAAAATCTTGTGATGTGAAAATAATGATTTTCTTTTGCCTTTTTCCTCCTACTTTCATTGAAACCCCAAAAATTTCAGTTTAAAAAGTCTCACGTGAGGAAAAATTCGTGAAACAAAACTAACATTGCCGAAAAAGCCCGTGAAAAATCTAGCATGCATGCCATAGAGTTGAAAACGATGGGTAAAAGTTGCATGTGCAGAAAAAATCGCGGATGAAAACTTGCATTGCTGAAAAATGACAGGAAAGATTCCTG
This sequence comes from Rhysida immarginata, assembly GCA_023313115.1. Taxonomy (NCBI): domain Eukaryota; kingdom Metazoa; phylum Arthropoda; class Chilopoda; order Scolopendromorpha; family Scolopendridae; genus Rhysida; species Rhysida immarginata. Next base: position 716,725 of record JAHWFO010111169.1, on the reverse strand, counting down.
TCAAACGCAGGTCAGGTTGGAAACAAAAGTCGCATATAACATTTAAAGACAATGAAAAAAGCGTAAAAATGCCTGGAAAATGAAAAGGAAAACGTGGATTGATCTTTACACTCTGTGGTTTAAAAATGGGGTTGGGCCGAAAAAAATTACAGGACCCGGAGTCACAAAGACTGAAACTCAAACAGATGCTCAAGCCTCTGAGCAATAGGATGAGGTGTTACCCACTAGTCCACGTGAAAACACCTTACCAACAGGGAATATTAAGAAAAAAAAAGAACGATGGAACACCCTCAGTCATTGAATGTTGCCCAGTCAATCGCAAGAGACGCTGTAAACAAAAGTAACTACGTCAAGTATAAAAACATACTTTTTAAGGTCGGTGAAAATGGTTTTTTTTTGTAAAACAAACTGACAGGTCAAAGAAAAGACAAACGTAAGAACACTATAAAATATATGTTGATGAACAGTAAAAAAAATTCGGGTGTGCAAACTTTACAAAAACGCGAGTAAATTCACCAGTTGCCAAGACACAGTCTGCAGCCGAAAAGCGTAGGGCTCCTCGGTGCGAGAGATGAAGCAGTCTCTAGCAGTGATGCATTATTGAAGGACTTAAGCATCCTCAGAATTAGCGGTTTTCGTGCGGTTCAGGGGATTTTCTCTTTTCTCTTTGGTGAGTTGTTTTTTCAATTCTTTTTTCTGGTCGTTTTTTCGGTTTCCCAGCCCATCCGGCACCATGGAGCGGATAGTGCTGGTGAGCAGTGACGAGCCGTTCAATGTGGCGGAATTCATGAAGGCTTTGCTTAAGAAGATTGATGTCCCGACTTTTTTGCCTAATGATTGTCCAGCTATGATCTGCTTGCAGAAACTTACGTTTACTGAACATCGTTTGTTAGCTGCCACCGAGGCCATTGCTAAGAAGATCTCTGATGATCAGTTTGTTATGGTTGGTGAGTCTAGAGTGAACCTTTCCTCTGGTGAACAATCACGTTTAAACATCTCTGTGCGTGGTATTTCCCCTTTGGTTTCATGGTCATATATTGTTAACGTTTTCAATCAGTATGGTGAGGTATTCAAAATGACCAGGACTAAGCATAAAGATCCTGATTATTTACAGACTGGGGACATCAACATTGAGATCTGTCAATATAAGGACATTCCAGACACCTTATTAGTGCATGGCGAGCGCGTTTTGGTTTCATACATAGGTATGCGCCGCGCATGCTGGTACTGCAAATGTCCAGATTGCGTTAGGAACGATTGCCTTTTGCCAAAATGCCAACATTGCTGTTGTTATTTAAGTCGGGCTCATTCCTGTCCACTTGGTCCTTCTTCCCAATCATCTTCATCCTTTCGACCTCTTGCTCAGGTTTCTAAACATAATATTAAATAGGATGACGCATGAGGATAACAGTAAATCGAAGCGTCCTATCTCTACATCTCCTAATAAGGAAAGTTAAATTCATCTCACTCAACATTTGTTCATTGGAATCTCGATTTAAACAAAATGTTCTTGCTACGTTCGTCCGAATTCACTCTCCAGATGTTTTGTTTTTTGAAGAAGGGGTTAAGTTGTCTAACCCACAGATTGGGTAAAGATTACAGTTTTTTTCTCAGCTTCTTTCCATCTGTAAGGCGTGGATTCCACCTGCGTAAAAACAACGGCAGAAACCACAAGGCAGAAAATGTTCTGACGTCAGTTCCTGCTTTTGTCTTGCTGCCATGTCGGAAATATCACCTTTCCTTTTTACTTCTTGTCCTTTGATTTTAGAAGGTGATTTTAATTCACACCCTGATTCTAAGAACTGTTTCTCGTCTGGTCCAGTATTTAATATTTGTGTGCAGAACAATCTAGCAGACGTTTGGGCAGAATTAAATTCAGATATTCCGGATCATACTTTTAGTAGTAGCACCTGTACCTTTTTCCGTTTAGATATGTTTTTGGCGGACCCGGTATTGTTGTCAGGTTCAAATTCGATGGTTGTGTTACTGGTGTCATTCTCGGGCTATGATGTTATTTCATGGTCGTGGTCTTTGCCAGATTGATTTTCCAGGGGCTGCGATCGCCAATGATTTATGAATGTACGTCTGCTGGATGGCAAGTGTAATTTCGAGAAATTTGCTGTTTCTCCCAACATATTTCCTCGTCTTTGGCTCCTACTTTGGAATGCCAGCAATAGTTGAAACAAGGATGAGAGCTTTTTTCAGGCGTCTAGTCATCGCTGCTGCCAGGAAACGATGCCAGCAACTGGGGCGTTTGCCTTAGATTTTTGACCGTGTTGAAAAGTTCCACTACATGAGGGGATTATGCCCGAGATATTAGGCAAATTAAGTCTGAGTTGAATGCACGTTACATCAGGAAAGCGGCTGGGACTGCTATGCGCTCGAAGGCGTTGTGGATGAAACACGTTGTTCAGACCTCCTCTTATGTGTTCACTGAGGAGCGTGCTCGTATTTCTTCTCGTTTGGTTCCGAGTGTTCAAGTGGATGGCCAGCTCATTTCTGGCGAAGCAGACATCGTCTCGGCCTTACACACATTCTATAAAGACTTGTTTTCCTTGTCTCCTAAACCAACTGATGAGACGTTGGCGTGGATTCGTTTGCTCCCAGTTCTTTCCCTATCGGAAGACTCGGTTCTGATGCATGGTTTCACGAAACAAGAGGTGTTGTCGTCTCTCATGTCAGATGGGAAATCCGCGTCCAGTCTATGTGTGGACAGTTTTTCGTACAAATTTTATGCAAAATCTTGGTCAATTGTTGGTGATTTTTTGTTAAAAGTTTATGATTTCTTCTTGTCGTCTCCGTCAAGAATCAATGCAGCCTTTACAAAGGGCAAGATTATCCGTATCCCTATATATGTCTCCCCGTCGTTAGTGTCTCATTGGCGTCCAATAACCTTGTAGAAGACGGACTACAAGATTTTCACAGGAGTTGTGCAGTCGCTTTTGAAATCAGGTGTAGCAGACTCTTTTGATTCCGGGCAGACATGTTCTATCCAGGGGTGTCGCATGTCGGATAATCTCATGACCCTTCATCGTGTCTGTAAAAGAGGCGCTACTACGGAAGCAAACATTAGCAGTCTTAAGTTTGGATCAAGAAAAAGTGTTCGATAAAGTTGACCAGGATTATATTTTTTATGTTTATAACCGCCTTGGGCTCCATAGTTTTTTAGCGCTTATAAAAGGATTATATGCGTCTGCTGAGTCGTTTGTTTCGGATAACGGTAGGCTGTCACCGGTTCTTTCATTACAGAAAGGCGTCTGGCAAGGCTGCCCGCGTTCTACTCTGCTGTGTATTCCATATATTGAACCACTTCTTGAATTCCTTAACTGCCATCCTGCAATCTGCGGTTTTTCGCTCCCCTTCATTTCGTTTAAAATGGTTTCGTTGGCATATGCAGATGACATTGATTTGGTGGCGACCGATCCGTTTACTCTGCAGGTCTTTTATAACACCTTTTCTGCATTCAGTGTTTCGTCGTTAAATTTAACCAAATCTAAAGGCATTGCAGTTGGAAATTGGTCGCATACTTCCTTGGAGAATTTTCCCCTGTCGTGGGGCCGCTCCATAAAAGTATTAGGCCATGTCTTCTCCTTTGACGACACAGTAGATATTGTTGAGCTATTGTTACTGAGTGCAGGAAGTAAATGTTAACCTCGTCTTCAGGGTTCCGAAACGCAGACCCCCTGGTTCGTTTCCATTGCTATAACTGCGGGAAACCTAATGCCAAGCAACAGGAATGTGCTGTAATGATAAAACCCCCTTTTCGTTCCAAGAAAGATAGTCGTTTTTTAGCAGTATTAGTTCTATATTGAAATGGTTCTCACAATACCTTCTTAATAAGGTACGATTTTGTTAAGAAACGTTCTAAACCAGTTTCCTCGCATTAATGTACTCCTTTTCATTCGCTGTTTGTCACCTGCGTTCGTTTCTCTTTCTGCTTACGCCTGTGTGTCAAATCCGAAAAAAGGAATTAACAAGGAAAACAAGATCAAAGAGGATTTGACAAGGAAGAGAGAAAGAGGAGAGGATGCCGTCTCCCCGACGAAGAGTAGACTAGCCGCAAAAACGAAGAAACATTGGGGAAAAGACCTTTGGTGGATGAGAGGCTGATTCGAAAGCTGATAGGCAGATGCACGGCGCAGAATCGGCCCAGAATCCACCAAGGGGAAATTAAAGGAGAGGAACAGAAAGGAAGAGGGAGAGAGGCAATAGCGAGCACCCGATGAAAGATAGACGGAAGACCATGACCTATCTCGAATAGACCTCTGGTGTTTGTGAGTGAGTGACTTTGTTTTTTTGTGAACTTAAGAATTATTCACGCCGCTACCCACAATCCAACGCGTGCGTGAATAATATTGTGACTTTGGCATCCCAGGGGAGGTTTCACCCCCCCCCCCCCCCCCGAAATTTTTTGTGACTTTTTTCTCATTTAAATTATGGACCGAATAGTCATGTTAATGGCGAACGGTCCATTTTCCGTCGCCGTTTTCATGAAGGCGCTGTACGCCAAATCTGGGGTACCGTCTGTCTTAGCGTCTGAGGACCCTTCTATCTTGGTGTTGCAGAGACTCTCCTCTACGGAGTTGAGAATGCTCTGCAAATCAAGTGCAATTGCAGATCCCATCGTCGATGTGGAGTGCGTGAAAGTTGGCAACACCACTGTCAACTTTTATCACGCGGACCCTGGCCACCTCACAGTCCACGTCAGGGGAATTTCGCCGTTGTTGTCCACGGCTTATATTCGGAATTATATGTCGGAGTTTGGGGAAGTTCTCTGTATTTATCGTCCCAAGCACGCAGATACTCCCCGACTCCAGAACGGCGACATATATTTCGATATGAGGCTGGACAAGGACATTCCAGATTCCCTTATTTTACATGGAGAACGCGTCTTCGTGTACTATAAGGGGATGAGGCAGTGCTGCTGGTACTGCAAAAAGTCTTCTCATGTCAGGAGAGATTGCCCTCTCCTGAAAAAGTGTGTGAAATGTTCCCGCTTGGTGGGCAGATACCATCGTTGCCCGGAGAAGATTGACAGCAGTGCAGCAGCAGTCACGTCAACGCCTCGTCCGTCACCGAAGATGACAACGTTAGAACAAGATGCAGAGCCAAAACGACCAGCCCGGCCCGTACCTTCTCCACGTATGTCGCGGGCCGCTTCACCTGAACCATCTTTGCCTCCACTACCAACTGAAGACGAGCAGAAATTAGTGCCGCCATCATCACTCCCTCCGTCTTCAGAGGTTGCTGAGGAGACGTCCCTGCTTCAGCCATCAAGCGACATCGTGATGGATGAAGAAGTAGTCTCTGCAGAGGAAGACATTGAAGCCCCATTGGGTGGTGTTTCGACGCCTTTGGAGGAGGAATTTCCAGCTCTCCCCCCTCCGTCTCTACCAGCGTCGCAGCCAGTGGGAATCACCCGTCTTCCTGCAGCGTTCCCTGTGTCATCTTCGGCTCCAACGGCGATCTCCACATCGACGCAGCCGGAAGGGCGTACGGAGAGCAAGTCTCCCCGTAAAAAGAAGACCCGCCATCGTAGCAGAAGGGACAAGAAGGCATCATCATCGTCCGAGAGGGACGGCAGTGTGAGTAGCCGCCATAGTTCCTCTCATCGGACGCGCTCACCGCTTCAAAGGACTGTTAAGCCACATTCGTCGTCGAAGACGGACCAGCCTCCATCGAAGTTAGGTCAGCCTCTTCCACCTAAATCCTCTGAATGAAGGTCATCTCGCTGAACATACGTTCCCTGGGTTCCCATTTTAAGCAATCGGTATTATTAACTTTTATTGCTCTGTACCGGCCAGATATCCTTCTTCTGCAGGAGGTTAAGTTTTCTCCCTCGCAGAAAGGTTACCATCTACCTGACCTTCGCAGTCAATTTCCTAGTGCGCAATTCTTAATAAACTCATCTTCACCTGTTGGACAAGGGGTTGTTACAATCATCTTTAACCCTTCCCTTCAGGTGTCGATCTGTATTTATGACTGCGAGTGCAGAGTAATTTCGTTAGACATTTTATCATCAGGTGTGACTTTCCGATTGCTTAACGTATATGCGCCGTGTGGAAGAGCAGAGAAACAGACTTTTTTCGACGATCTGAACTTTTATTTGTGTTGTGCTGTGCCTGTGGTGATTGCTGGTGACTTCAACTGCCATCCAGACGATGATAACAACTTTTCATCTGGACATGTGCATCATTTATGTCAGCAAAATGCATTATTCGATCTATGGACACACCAGTCACAGAGTAATCATCCGGGGTTCACTTACCATCAAGGACCCCTTGTGTCATCTAGACTAGACCTATTTTTGATCGATAATGCTTTTGCTGGCTCACCTGGACAGATGGAGGTGATTCCTTGTTCTTTCTCTGTCCACAGTGCCATCATGTGGTCATGGAAACCTCCATCTTCAGCTTGTGCCGCAGGCAGTGCTTCAAGTAAAAACTGGTTCCTCAACGTTTCTCTGCTCGACAACAAGGAATACTGGGGAATGTTTGTTCAGTTTGTGGAAAAACATCTCCACAATGTGTCTCCTACTCTTGCTTCGTGGCTTGTTTTCAAGGACAAAATCAAACGATTTTTTAAGAAGATTGGGATTGATGCTGCGAGGCGCCGCCGTCGTCATCTCCTTATGCTCCAAGAAATCCTCCGGCTCCTCCGAAATTCCACCCCTACGGAGGAGTTTGCGACCGATATTCGTCAGGTGTAGAGCGAAATCAACGCTCTGATGATCCGAAAAGCATCTGGCGCAGCGCTCAGAGCCAAACTCACCTGGGCTGCTGACGTCAGAAATATGTCATCGGCCGCATTCGCTGAGGAGAGACGACGAGCCAACGTCAAGAAATGTCACCGCTTAGTAGTGGAAGCTAGGGAACTGGATGCGGATTCTGACATCTTATCAGCTTTCCACTCCTACTTTTCATCTGTCTTTAGTAACCCAACTTCCCATCAGATACCACGGACAATTGGATTGAGTCACTACGACCTTTTTCAGAGGATTCCGATGCCTTCATTACACGTCCCTTCACCGAAGACGAAGTCAAGAAGTTCCTGTCAGCGAACGGCCGTCATCAGTCCAGCCCGGGTATGGATGGCATTCCATACTCCTTCTACAATGCGACATGGAAACTTCTTGTCCCTTTCTTGGTTCAAGTGCTGAATTCGATCATCAGAGATCCTTCCTCCATCACAGCAGAGTTTACTGTGGGGAAAATCATCCTGCTCCCTAAAGTGCCGAATCCAGAACTCGTCGCCCAGTGGAGGCCTATAACCCTTCTTAACACGGATTATAAGGTCTTCACTGGTGTCTTCCAATCAAGACTCAAAATTTACGCCGACGATTTCATCAACCCCGAACAATCCTGCTCTATTCCATCTCGCAGGATGTTGGACAATTTAATCACCATTCGGTGCGTGATGGAGGAAGCCTGTGCACGCCATCAAACTCTTGCTGTGTTAAGCCTTGACCAAGAGAAGGTTTTTGACAAAGTTAACCACTTGTTTCTCTTCAAAGTGTTTCGTAATCTTCGTCTTCGGGCTTTCGCTAAGATGATCTCCGCTCTCTACGATTCGGCCACATCATGCGTGGCGATTAATGGTTCCACATCTTCCGCCTTCGAACTCTTAAAAGGTGTCAGGCAGGGGTGTCCATTATCCCCCCTCCTGTACATTTTTTACCTGGAACCATTACTACAGTTTTTGAATCGCCATCAAGATGTTCGAGGATATGATTTGCCAGCCGCATCTATTAACATCAGGACGCTGGCTTATGCAGATGACGTAGTGCTTTTTGCGTCTGATTCATATTCCTTGAGCATCTATAAAGAGACTTTTGACCGCTTTAGTACTTCGACGGGGAGTTCCATCAACCTCGTCAAGTCTAAAGGTATTGCTATTGGGAACTGGACTGTGGACTATCTTAAATCTTTCCCAATAACATGGTGTGACCGAATCGTGGTGCTTGGATATGTCTTCTCTTTTCTACCGACTATGGACTCTATGCACTGGCAACAAGTGATTGAAAAGTGCATCACTTGCCTTGACAGAAACTTCCGGTTTCCAACTTCAATGTTTGTCAAGGTGAGGTTTATAAAGACACATGTGCTTCCAGTGTTAACATCTAAATGCCTATTCACCTTGCCTTCTTACAAAGACCTTCAGAGACTGCGTAGTGCGATGGTGAGCTGCGTGTGGGGAATGTCTGCTCAGCGACGTCATCCAGTGCGAGCGTCATTCATCTTTACCCCCTTCGAGAGAGGTGGCTTAGGTTTACCGAGATCAAACGATATCTTATTGCTGCCAGACTGGCTGCAATGATTCGGGTATTCCTTTTTTCTCCCCCCATGTGGGCGAATTTTGTGTTTTCGCATCTACGTGTCTTCTTCAAGGTGAATAGGCTTCCATTACCTCCCTTGTTGCCAGTGGTTACTTATCATCGACAACCGAACTTATACAAGACTTTTATCCTTGACATTGTGACATTTTTGCCCATGCTGCGCCGTCTGGATCCACAAGAGTGGGGCTCATTACGCCTATCGTGGTTCTTCCAGCAGTCCGACCCAGGGGAGACAACTGACATCTTTAAGTTCTTCCCTAATTATCCGTGAGCAGCAGTCTTAAAGCTACTGAGATCTTTTGCTTTTGAGCGCACATTATTTAACTACCAATGGCGACTGTTGCATCACGGATTTCACTCTTTTACACGACTTCATCAGTGGAGAGTGGTCGGGTCTGCTGGATGTCTGTTCTGCGGCGCTGACGAAACGGTCAGCCATATTTTCTACGAGTGCCCGTTTGCAAATTCGATCTGGGATCGTTTGAAGCAGCACTAAGGACTGATGCATTTTTCGTATCAGTCTGTGCGCTTCTTCATTAACTATTCCACCGGCGAGGTATTGAAACCGGAACTAGCTCTAGCGATCGCCTTCAATAATAAAGAACTCTGGCTGGCCCGTGTGAGTCGATCGCTAGGTCATCCTCCGTCACTCACAGCTGTATGGAGGAAAGTGGCCATTCAACTCCGATTTTTCCTTCTTCTTGAATGGTCAAAGCTAGGTCCGTCTTCGTTTAAGAAACGCTATTCAACATCTAAGTGTTTATGCGAGGTCATCGGAGAAGACCAAACTTTCCACCTCACTTTTCCGATGGCATTTTAATACTTTGCCGGTAGCGAACGGGCCTCGTTTTGGGGCGTTTATATAAGTTGCGCAGTCCTTAATCGGATTGCTAGACACTTTCAGCATGTACGCCTAGACGCCTAGAAAGTTAAGATCCTAGTTTAGGCGTCTGCTGAGGCATCACCATCTGCCTTAGCTCCAACAGCTAGACGGAAGACCGATAGGATCGATGAGGGGACCTGGCTCAGGACAAAAGACGGAGAATATGGACCAAGGACAGATAATAGTAAGAAACACAAATTCCATAAGTCGTTAAATGTGATTTCTACTTGTAGCCTTAAGAAGTCCGTGGAAGATAGTCCCCGAGCCCGTCAAGGAACGAGAGGAGGTCCGCCTAACCGAGAATCATCATCGCACACAATAGGCAGGAGAAGGAGAGTTGGATCGCAGATATCCCACCCGAGGCACTTTTGAGACCGCCAACTTCTCCGGACGACGAGGTGCTCCGTCGAAAGAAAAGGCCGTCACGCCCGCCTGCCAAGAGCTATGATGGATACAAACGTTCCCGATATGTAAGAGAGGACATTTCTTTTCCTTCCGAGATCGACAGCAGACGTCCCGTGAAATCGCACTCCACCCCCTGTGTGCAAACGACGCCACTACAAGCAAGACCTGATACAGCGAGCTATTTGGCAGCTATCGAGGAATCCTGAGACGACATTGCTGACCAGAGGATAGTCGCCTTAGAAGACGTGGTTTCGCCAGATCCCGCACTGCAAATTCACGTAGGACACAACGCAGACGACCAAATACGGATTATTACTGAATACGATATTCTCCCGTGGAGGCTGGAGGCACTGTAGGTGGTCCTCCCCTATTCCAATATAGCCGGCAGTCGCTTCTCGGACTGGTAATTTTAATGTCGAATTAAATTTAGTATGCCAATATTCTGAGTATCCATTTGATAGGAAAACTGACTTGTATCGCCTTAGTTCTAATCCGTTGTTCTATTTCATACAGTCTCCTCCCCACGGTCGACTTACCCGGCGCGGTTGCCGCCATCCGAGATTGCGGTAACTCGTGGTCCAAACCTTCATTCCACTTGGTCGGAAACCTTCTTGCAGCAGCTTACCTCAAAGCCACTTCTTCCTAGTGATGACCCTGCAAGACTGGGATATAATACGGACCGTGTGGATTAGAACCCTTCACCCCAGGAAGCGTCAGCAAACGAATTGGACTGATTGCAGAGTTCCTATATTTATTTATTGAGTTTATTTATCTTGCGAGAAGTCAAGATTTGTATTGTAACTGTTATATTTAATTAAACTTATTATATCTTATTCATCGCCTCGTCCTGCTCTGTTCTTTCAAGCAAAAACCCCTGACAGAGCAGGGAGGTGCTTTGTTAGCAGACAAGGCAGAGACTACGGACAATTGAAAAGGAATTCCACTTCGTAAAAACTCTGATAATTATTGCTATTGATATTCACTATTCATTTTTATTATTGTTTGCTTTCCATGTTCATGAAAAACTCGCATGAGCGGTGAGGTGCTTCCGAAAAGGACAACGACCTGGGAAGGTGCATCTAAGGAAGAAACGAACAGGAGAGGTGTAACAATTGAAACTGAAAATCATCAAGGGATCGTGAGTATAGTAAGTGTAATAAGAAAATGGAAAGCGATCGGGAATTAGAAAAATGGCTTAAAGAGGAGCATTTTTCTGAGAAAAACATTAAACCAACAGGAGACTATAACAAAGGTAATTGGTAAATGTGAAAGGTGAAAAGAAAAACAAAAAGTAAAAGCGTATCTTTCGATAGGAATACGAGAGAAGTTAAAAACAGGAAAGCATACGAAATTGGAGGACGCAATGAAACAAACAGAAACATTGCTTTCCAGAAAAATGGCAAGACAAAAAGGGGTTCATCGAGGATGCCGTGAATGACAGAAGGATAACTCGAAATAAGAATGAGCCCAAGGCCTCACCTCTGTTAAATTTTAAAGGGGAATTTGAATGCGAGGTTTATGCAGCAAGTGAGCGGAAAAGAAATTATAAACGTAAGAAGCATAGAATGAAGTTAGCCCCTAGTGCTAAGGAAAAGTCGTCAGAAGATAAGACAGTAGAGTTTAATAATATAAGATTATTAAATAGAAACTGAGATTCGCCAGAAGTTGAAAGCGATATGGGAATACTTGAAATAAAGAGTAGAACGGAAGATAGTGATAACTTCGATAAAGAGAAGTTACATATTAGGCGGATGGAATCTTCTGAAATTCAAGTAATAGATAATAATGAATATTATGTTAAAGGTCAAGATGACTGCATAAAAATAAAAAATAACTTTAGTGCCAACGACGAGAGAAGGGGAAAATTAAGATTAATAGAAATCTACAAGAAAATGCTTAAAGAAACGAAAATTGAAAGTAAGATTAGGCAATCCGTCGCATTATCAGTAGCCCATGCTATGGAATTATTAGACGAGGAAACGCTGTTTAATTTATGGCAGAAGCAGTGAATTCCATTCCAGCATCCAGCTCAGTTACGACAATAGCGGGTAACTTCAGCAGTAAAGGTAACTTTGTGCCACAATTAAGAACTACGATAACACCTATGCAATTAAATCAAGAAAATTTAAGTTTAAGCAAAGCAGAAATTGGGCGATTGAACAGGATAATGCAAATTCTTCCCTTTATGGCTAATGATCAGCAAATCATAAGGAATTTGGTATTAAATAGTCAGTACGCCGGGGCAATTCAAGCGTCAGAATATAGACGGATTGCTTCGAAAGTTTTAAAAGAAAGTGAAAAAGAAGGTGGAATAACGATTAGTGCTTTGAGTAAAGAAGTGGATAGACACTTATCAGAAAATGATACGGGTCGAAAAACAGATGAAGTTATTGATAGGGTAACTTGGAAAGAAGAAATAGGACAAAGCAAAGAAGCCTCCACCAAAAAGGAAGAAAAGATTGGCTCTCTAGGTAAAGAAGTGCATAAACACTTAGTGGGAGACAACACCAGTCGAAAAATAGATAAAGCTATTTGGAACGAAGGTTCTAGAAGTTCTAGGATAAGCATTATAAGAAGATAATTAATAACGGTAGAGTGAAGAAGAAATTAGAGGTATTAAAGGCAGTCGAATGGCAGATGATGGACGAAGAGATGTTCGTAGATTGCCTACAGAAAGAAGCCGAGGAAATACAGGAAGATGGTTTAGATAAAGAAGCCTCAATAATGACGGAGTTCAAAGGAAGTTTTCATCATTTCAGCATAACGATTCAGAAGGAAAGGAACGTTATGAGTAAGAGAAGAAAATTAGTATTAAGTAGGATAGAAGTTAAAGAAATCAGAAGATTAAAAGACTTAAGCCTATTTTTGAGAACAGAACAAGCCGTCGGGGTAGAAGAAGGAAAGCGTACTTCAGTTAACCATATAGGAGATGTAAGTCTGAAGATACACGCGGCTTCTACGCAAAAGATAAAAGAAGATAGAGATATAGGAGTACAGGTTCAGGTAGAACATAAAGCTATAAATAAAAATATAAAGAAGTTTGAATTTGCTAAGAAGGACAGCAGAGGAATTCAAACAGAGAATAGTGAAGATTGAGAAACGCTGTTAAAAGAAATAATAATTAGATTAATGATATTAGAAGCGAAGATAGAGGAGCTGAAAAACTGTGGTAAAGTTACAAGCAGCATCGAATTCTTCAAGAATGCTTCAGAAGAAGAAGAAGGCAAATCGAAGAAGATAGAAGAAAATATCTATTCGCTAGGATACAGGAAACCAGCAAGCGATGAGAAAAAGAAAGCTGGATATAGAACGAGAATATTTTATGGGGAAAAATATAGAGAGGAAAGAAGTGATGTTAGTGGAAGGATAGAGTCTAAGGTTTCGACAGAGATAAATAGAAAAAGGTATAAGGAAGCCAACTTCACTTCAAATAAGAAAAATGTTTTTATTTTTCCAGAAGACCAGAAGAAGGGAAAAACGAAGGCGAAAAGACCGCAATCAAATCCGGTTCGGCGGCGGGATGGTGTCAAATCCGAAAAAAGGATTTAACAAAGAAAACAAGATCAAAGAGGATTGACAAGGAAGAAAGAAAGAGGAGGGGAAGCCGTTCCCCCGACGAAGAGTAGATCAGCTGCAAAAACGAAGAAACATCGGGGAAAAGACCATTGGTGGATGAGAGAGGCAGATTCGAAAGCTGATAGGCAGACGCACGGTGAAGAATCGGCCCAGAATCCACCAAGAGGAAATAGAAGGAAAGGAACGAAAAGGAAAAGGGAGATAGACAATAGTGAGCTCCCGATGAAAGATAGACGGAAGACCGATAGGATCGATGAGGGGACCTGGCTCAGGACAAAAAAACGGAGAATATGGACCAAGGACAGAATAGTAAGAAACACAAATTCCATAAGTCGTTAAATGTGATTTCTACTCATAGCCTTAAGAAGTCCGGGGAAGATAGTCCTCGAGCCCGTCAAGGAACGAGAGGAGGTCTGCCTAACGGAGAATCATCATCGCACACCATAGGCAGGAGAACGAGAGGTGAATCGCAGACATTCCACCCGAGGCACGTTAGAGACCGCCAACTTCTCCGGATCGACGAGGTGCTCCGTCGACAGAAAAGGCCATCACACCAGCCTGCCAAACACTATGATGGATACAAACGTTCGCGATATGTATGAGAGGACATTGCTTTTCCTTCCAAGATCGACGGCAGACGTCCCATGAAATCGCACTTCACCCTGTGTGTGCAAACGACGCCACTACAAGCGAGACCTGATACAGCGTGCTATTGGGCAGCTATCGAGGAATCCCAAGACGACATTACTGACTGGAGGATAGTCGCCTTAGAAGACGTGGTTTCGCCAGATCCTGCACTGCAAGTCCACGCAGGACACAACGCATACGACCCAATACGGATCTTTACTGAATACAATATTCTTCCGTGGACGCTGGAGGTGGTCCTCCCCTATTCCAATATAGCCGGCAGTAGCATTGGACTTTGGAGCAGCTTCCCCTGGTAATATTAGTATCGAGTTAAATTTAGTATGCCAAAATTCTGAGTATCCATTTGACAGGAAAACTGACTTCTATCGCTTAGTTCTAATCCTTGTTTTCTTTCATACAGTCTCCTCCTCACAGTCGATGTACCCAGCGCGGTTACCGCCATCCGAGATTGCGGTACCTCGTGGTCCAAGCCTTCATTCCACTTGGTCGGAAACCTTCTTGCAGCAACTTACCTCAAAGCCACTTCTTCCCAATGACGACCCTGCAAGACTGGGACATATTACAGACCGTATGGATTCGAACCCTTCACCTCAGGAAACGTCAGCAAACGAATTGGACTGATTGCAGAGTTCCTATATTCATTTATTGAATTTATTTATCTTGCGAGAAGTCAAGATTTGTATTGTAACTGTCATATTCATTTAAACTTATTATATCTCAATCATCGCCTTGTCCCGCTCTGTTCTTTCAAGCAAATATCCCTGACATTGTGTGTGGCAGCCAAGGTTCTGTGGACGGCTTGTTTTGTATGTCACGCATGGGTTTTGTTATTCAGTTAATGAACGAATTCGTAAGTTTCGTGTTTTGAATATTAACACGTGTAATCAATTTAAATGCATCAAAAACATCCAAATGATCACAAAATCGATTAGAACTGTATAGCAAGGTAGGCAAAGTGCAAAGTTGCAAAATTATTACATAGATCAGATGAAATAAAGAAAAACCATGACAGAAATGAAAAAAAAAGTCAAGAGATTTTTTTTTGTTACAGAGGGACGCTGTAGCGTACCTTTATTTGAAAAATCGATCGCTAAATTTTCTAGAGATTTATTATTTCTCCTTCCTCTCTCCCCTTATTTCCAGGTTAATAATGCTGTCTAAAACTACTCTTAGATAGCTATTTTTTCTTTTATGTCACTGGTCACTCTCGCTCTTGCGCGTGTCCGGACAATCGGAAAATTTCGGCCGTGACTTCTGTTTCCTCACTCTTCGTCTGGATCTGCTAGGTAGATTAGCAATTACTGTGGATATCTCAGCCAATTGAAACTCCTTATTTCTTCTCAGTCTAGAGGACGTTACTGTGTTCTCCCTCCTATAAAATGATTAAAGGGTACACATGACGTGTTCTTGTCATGTTATTCAGGTATTATAGAGTTCTGTATCGTATGGAGTTTTATCTTCCTAATTATTTCGTTCCTTTGCGTCGCGGAAAGATTCAAATTTTTTCCTCAACATTTGCCTGGCCAGGCTATTTCTCAGACAGTTTATTGTTCATAATAAGCAAGTTTTTATGTAATGAACGACAGTATCGGGTAGGGAGACGCTAAACGACTATCTATCGACCAGTTTCTTTTCTTTAACTACTAAGAAGTTTATGGAGCAATCCTTAAGGTGGTACCACTTAATTCTAAACCTTGCAGGTCTTTAGACTTTTCCATCTGAACTATTTCCTTTCTCTGGGTATAGGATATACATGTTTTTTTGCTTCAGCTAATAGTTTTAGCTGGTTGATCTGATTTGACGCGTTAGTATTTCGGGTTTACTTAATCGTGTTTAATTGTATAGGCATGGGAGAGAAATAAATGTTTTATTTTATTTCTGGACGTCTTTTTGAAATATTAAATTTTTATTTATATTTTTATCTTTGCTTGTAATATAATCATACTGTTTGTTACCGTCGGATTGTTTCCGATAAACGGTATTTTAGAACGTGTCTCACGAAATTGTTGATTAAAAATTAGCTTTTATGGAAGAGGTTGCTCTTTTAGAGCGTCACCCGCAGTTTAATTTTCTTGTGCGCGAGTTTGCTTTTCCTCTCGTGTTTTATTTTGTTTGTTTGTTTTTTTTTGAGAAAATAGCAGTAGAGCTGTGGACTTCGACGAGTTTAGTTGTCTCTGAACAGCACCGCCTCAGCATCAAACACGGGAGATGAAGCCGATAAGGCTTACCTCCTTGCATCAGCGGCGGTTTTTGCTATCTAATAGTTTTTCAGATTTAAATCGTTTACTGTAAACATTGGTAATTTTTCTGAAATGGAATTGACATTCTGAAGATGGTTTATGAATATTAGCGATAGAATGAATGTACGTCGTCATCACGACTTTTGGAACTATGAAGGAAAATGATTGAGCCACGGTTTGCGGTTATCACAAATGGAACGCAATTGCCAAGACTTCTGAGAGAGAAAAATTCTGGATTCTTAAGCGACTATGGAGCTGGGATTGCCCTTCGTTGTCAGGCCAAGATGTCTTTTTTTTTTTGTTGATCGCCGGAAAACGCATATGCAGTCGCTTCGAAAATCCTTTCAGGTTGGTTCTTTTGCACTTCTATTTCTTGTACCTGTAACTCTGATTAACACTTATTATTTCTGATCAAGTTTTTATGACCCAAGAGTTCAATTGCTTAGCCGTCTGCTTGTTCGTCGTTGTCAGCGGTTATATTTGAAAGATCCCCGGGATGTTCGTCACGGAAATGTTTGCTAACATTCCTTTCACTGGCGTTCGTCCCTTCGGCTACTTGAATCTGTAGTAGAATTGATTGTATGATGCCGTCAGCAGTCCGTTTTGTGATCTTGTAACAAGCTAATTCTACAAAAGAACTCACATGGATGTATCATTTTCTAATTTACTGTTGTTACTCTGTATTGAAAATTAATTTTTAAGATTTAGCATTTCCTTTCATTGTTCGTCTTTTGCAATTTAATCTTCAAACACCGTTCTCAATAATCCTTTTTAATTTCCTTTTATTTTCTTTACAGTACCTCTCCGTGCGTTAGTGTTTGCCTTCCTCGTTTTTCCTTTCCAGTGTGTGTGACAAGTCTCTCCCTTCCTCTTGTCTTGGAAAGATTCTATGTATTCAGCGATGTTGTTTACACCCTGTATGCATTAGTTTTATAGCGTAGCATGTGATCCTTTTAGATCCCCGTCTCCCTAGAGGTCTCCGTTCCCTTTTGATTTTTTTGTCAACTTATTTTACCTTTATTATTTCTTGATCTTCTTTTTTTCTTTCTTTTTTCATACAGATTTTTCTCCTTTATCGCCATCCTGTTCATCTAAATTATTTGGAGACTTTCATTTTTATTGAGCTGTACCGAATCTCAGAGTCACCTTAGACCAACTGTAATCTGTGTGAAAAGTAGCCTTTACTCTCGTTTTTTGTAAAAAAAAAAACAACAAAACAACAAAAAAAAACCTTTACGAATTCTTTTGTTTAATTTAATTTTATTTTATTTTATTTTTTATTTATTTAATTTAATCCTTTTCTTTATCCACAAACGCACCTTTTTTTTCGTTTCCAAACAAGTATTCCCTGGCTATATCTCAATCGTTGAGTTTCTTTGTAGTGAACCTCTGACTGTTTCTCCCGTAACAGCGTCTTGCGTGGTTTTCGAGGCTTCAACTAGTTCTTCTCAAACTCTCCGTCGTCGTGCATGCTAGGACTCGTGTAACCCCTTCTAGGACCAGGAGCTCTACTCCGTTCGAGTTCTGTGTTGCGATTAATCTGACTTTTGTGAAGACCTCTCGATCTATTTTTGTATTTATCTTTCCTCTTCTTACGATTGAGAAAACCTTCTACACCCAGTATATTCTGTGTATGTAAGAAAATAAATATTTTGTTTGGAACCAGTTAGTTCTTCATTAATTTTTTTTCCTTCCCCCCCCCCCCCCCCCCCAATTAACGAAACAAGGATCTCCATAGGGGGGAAGATTTGTTTGCTTTGTGCTCTAGTCCTTGTTAACCAGAAAGCTGAACTTAATTTGTCAATTTTTTCTGACCGATTAAGGATCGTATTAATTTTCACAAGCGCTTAGTATGCAAATAAATAGTTATTCCTTAAGGATTTAATTTGTACAGATAATTTCAATTAGTTCTTTCAAATGCGGGAATCCACCAATGGGAGCTCGGTTTCTTGTTGACCATTGTTTTCTATGAATAGGGTAACTATTTAAAGGACTACCACCCTTTAAATAGAGGCTGGGCGTGCCGGGAATTTTGGGTTTATTTTTTCTAGCACGCGACAGTGTGTGCTTGTGGTGTATGTGTGTGTGTGTGTGTAAAAAGTTCTATAGACGTATATAAATTTGTGTATTAAAGTGTTTAATGTTTGTAAACTTTAGTACACAAATGTTTATACAGTGGCGGCCATGCAAATAAGATCATCACTCCATCTAAACTTCGAGACCCTTAAAAAATCGGAATGGACCATTGAATTAAACCATTTCATTTCAGAAGGTATACAGACTTTCTAGTAGTTAAAATCTTATGTAAGTGAAGTGCGTGGAATATTTCATTTTCAGTAGGATTGTTTAGTCCATAAACACTGCTGTTTGAAGGAGGACATAGAAATAAGATCACTGCTGATAAGCACCAAAAGGTTGTTCATTTTAAGCTTTTTTACAACACATTCATCTACATATGGTTGCATATAGTTTTAAAAATGTCCTTAATATTTTAAAGTTGTTTTCTGTGTGTTTGTAGGATGGGTAAGCTAAGCATACCACACCGTTGCAGCGCAGTAGTGTTAATGCATTGAGAAGTAATGGGATGTCTATCAGAGACGTTGCACGTCAGCTGAGTATGTCATATGGTGCTGTTTATAATGCGTTTAAGCACATAAAGGAATATGGGGTAGCTGCTAACGTCATTCGGAAAGCACCTAAATGGAAAAGCACTCGTCACATCAATCTTGCAATACGACGAATGTCCGAAGGGGACCGCAAGAAGACTGCTGCAGATATTCATAAGGAGCTACAGGCAAATCCAGTTTCATTTAATTGTTAAAACTGTCCGAAGACGCCTGCAAGAAGCTGGTTTAAACGGACGCGTCACACGCAAGAAGCCACTAGTGTCCAAGAAAAACCGCCAAGCACGATTGGCGTTTGCTAAGGAGCATGTGACCTGGGATGCTGAAGATTGGGCTAAAGTACTGTTTACTGATGAATCTAAGTTCAATCGGTTTGGATCTGACGGTAAAAGGTATATACGAAGACGTCCTGGAGAAGAATTAGACCCTCGGTGCACACAAGCCACGATAAAGTTTGGTGGAGGTTCAATCATGGTCTGGGCTGGCTTTCGAAGATCGGGGGTTGGTCCCATTCACCGCATAGATGGTACAATGAATGGCGTTCGTTTTGTTGAGATCTTGGAGAATGTCTTGAAACCATATGCAAAGAGTCATCTTGGGCGAAATTGGATCCTGCAACAAGATAACGACCCTAAGCATACGTGCAGAGTTGCCAAGCAGTGGCTTCAGAAGAACAAGATAAAGATTCTGGCTTGGCCAGCACAAAGTCCAGATCTAAACCCTATCGAGAACTTGTAGCATGACGTGAAAGTGAAGGTGCGTGAACATAACCCCTCGTCCATAATGGAGTTGGAACGAGTAGTTAAGGAGGCTTGGAACCAGATTCCAGTGGAGCGCTGTATCACTCTTGTAGACTTCATGAAACAACGACGCCAAGCGGTAATCAAAAGCAAAGGTTACCCTACAAAATATTAATGTAATTTTCATTAATAATTAAAGTTTTGTAAAATTGTCTTTGATTTCCAATAGTCTAGCTAGTTTGATCTTATTTCGTTGACCATTTCAAAGTAAAGGGGGTGATAGTTAAATTGTTCTACGAAAAATGTGTGAAATCAAACAATCCATTTATAATGGATTCTCAAAATCTTTGAACCGCCCTACATTTTGGCGCCTTCCACTCTTAATTTGGTTATATATTAAGGCACCTATACACAATCAAAGATTAGGATCTCCGATGATCTTATTTGCATGGCCGCCACTGTACGTACGTTCTTCACGTTGTTGATGCTGACAACAATACGCCACACAGTGATTGCCTCGGCCACAACATTAATTAAGAAAACGCAATCCAAGCAATGTGAAGACTAAAATAAACATCATGAACCACAATGAAAGGAAGTGTTTTATAAACATTCACAAGACACTTGTTAAAATATACTGGCATCAAAAAAATCAACTGTGCAAATAAGTTTACAAACTTTGAGGGCGATTTCCTCACACTGAAACAAGAAGCCATCCGTATAAATATGTGCGAAAATCCTTAGATTTTGAGGTATTAATGAAAGTTTACATTACACCTCACATCAGAAGCTCATAACATACGTTCAAAATGTCCTCCATGTTACAGCACATTTTCACCATTAATTCAATATGGTAAAAGGTTTGACATGAAAGTTATGCTGGAAGCAACAAAAACGAGAAAAAAAGATGAAAAGAAAAGTCATTTTTCAGAATATGAAGTTGATGAAAAGACTGCATTTGATGAGCAACCACAGGAGCACAAGCATAGTGAACAGAATAAAGATTTTATAGAAATGTATAAATTAAAGAGTGAGTCTATTGAAGATACAGAGCAGACAGAAACACAACTGAATGAAGCAAGAGATAGTCATGCAAGAAAATCCAGAAAAGTAATTCATTTTTTTATTATTTAAGTTCTTAATATATTAATGAAAGATGTTAAAATTTTAAAAATGGGAATTTCTAGAATTTATAAGATTTAAACCTAGAGCACCTAATTCTTACCATATTCTTTCTCCACACATGTGTTATTAAATTTTTCACTAAAGTTTTAAATCTTTATGCCTTTTCAAACAAAATAATCATTACCCATTCTTATTGCACTCCTACATATCCAATTAAATTTTGTAAAGTTAAGTTTTATTTTATTAGTGTTTTGCAATTAAAATTAGAAAGTTAATTGGAATCATCCACTTTTTCTTTTGTTGCACAGACTAATAAGGCATAATTCAGATGTATTGTAGTGTTATGGGACAGCATGCTTATGAGAAAAAAATCTGAGACACGAGGTGAAATGAGATGTGTAACTTTAAATAAAAAAAAATTATGCACACACACACACACACACACACACACACACACACACACACATGTTTACACATTTATAGCATATTTACACAAGTGTTTAATGTTTGTGAGCTTGTTTAAATATGTTATACATGTGTAAACATGTGTAAATGTGCATGTAAACTTGTGGCAATAGGTGTATATCCGTGTGTACACTTGTGTAAATTGTTTATACATGTGTGTAAATTTTTGTACATATACAGTTTGTATTGAAAACCCCGAACTACCTTTCTCAAAGGTTAATTGAAAAGTAGTTAAAACTAAACACAAAGAATGACGAATTTGAAAAATACGGTAACTTCCTCTTTATTAAAATATTTGATGAAACAAACGATCAATAGAGAGAAATTATTAATTGAATTACGTTTTCTTTAAGGCTGCATTACGTTAAATAAACCGAAGTTTCATTGCCCGTTTATTTTCGATACAGATTATTATAACTTTATTTATCTGACAAAGTTAATTTGATGAGGATTATCGTAAAGAAATGGAGAAAAATTAATAATGAGAAAACTCCCAGAAGTTAACATCAATTGCAATATTTTCCAACAATTTATCGTTAAACTCCAAGATTCAGTTTGGTCAATACAAAAGATTCCTCAAGCAGACTTTTTCTGAAGTTTTATAATACCCTTGGTTCAACGACCATGACTGAAGCGAATAAACAAGCTTGTGCTCGCGACAATTTTCAAGCGCCACAGCTTACACTATTTTAGTGAGGATAGAGAGATTCAATATCGGTAATTTCACCAGCCATTTCCAGTCTTCTGGGTTCTCGGTCCAAATTGCCGAAGGCTATTTCTTGTGGGTAATATTCATTTAGCATAAAGATGATTACATTTACTTATAACTTATAAATTAATTTAAATGTTTCTTCGAAATTCCCAATTGCGTGTTTACTTAATTGCAGAGCTGTTTTCTAAAGCTCTGCCTATACAGGAGAAGGATTAAAGAGAGAAAAAGATGATCATTCAGAGGGCTCCAACATGGTTCGCATCGGATCGCTTGCTTCTACTTTCGTTTCTGAAACCTTGAATCCAATGGGTAGATCGGTCGAAGGCGCTATCATCTCTTTGAGTCGGATTCTTTCCAGCTGTGTCGTTTACGGTCACGGACACTTGCAAGAAGTGGAACCATCACTAAGGGACAAAATAAAAAAATAACAAGAAAACAACAGGGACAAAAGAGAAAGAACAAAGAAAAGATTAGTAAGGAACAACAAAACACTAAAAGAAGATTCTGAAAGAAGCGTCGAATGACGAATTGAAGCACCAATCACGAGGATTACAAGGTAAAGAACATCGGCGTTAAGGAGACTATCGCGTTAAGGAGCAAAAGGAACCAGGCGGTGAAGAAATCAAGAAGCTGAATCTGACACGGCGTCGAAGGCGACGAAGATTATTATCTTGCTCGTGAACTGCTCGAGTCGCTGTATGACTACAGAAAAAGCAGAAGTCAGTGCATTATCATACTAGCTAGTAGGGAAATGAGCAACGAAACGGTAATCAAGAATAACCTTAAAATAAATTAAATAGAGAACAAGAAAGAAAAAAATGGTAACTAGCTGCTTGTTGTCGTCAATACAATGATACGTTATTTCTTATTTCTTTTTCAGTGGAATTCCATTGCCTATCTGAAAAAAAAAACAATTCGAAGCCAGCACACATCAGAAAACTGAGTATGGAGCGCGGCACGTTGCGCGTGAATATAAACATCGAACTAACGCACAACAATGAAGATAATCTTGTTCATTGTTTCTTCATCACTATTGGCACTCAAAAGGCTTAAAAATAAAGAAATATTTTACCTGTTTTTAAAAAATTCTAACGGATAAAAGGTTTTAATTTCTGATTTGATTCTTAAAAACAAGTCTAAATATCAAGAAAAACCAATAATTACTTGAAAATAATAAATATTACACGGTGAACGACAAAACAAAAAACTATGAAGTTTTCATTTCTCTTATAAATTAAAATCAGGAGAAACCTTTCACTTAAAATTCAAGAAAACTTTTTTTTCTAAAAATCCAGTTCTTTTTGTTATCTCCGGAAGGGTTTTACAGTAAAAATGTGTGTAACTTTGTGTAAATAAGCTGTACAGATATGTACATAAGCGTACGCACGTGTAAATGTGTGTGTGTAATTAGATGAATAGACATGTGCGAATTGTGTTTATTTGTAGGTATACAAGTAAATTTGGCTATGTACGTGTGTAAAATTATGTAAATATGGCTATCGTAACGTCCACCTTTGTCTGGCTTGATAAAATTCGTATGATGGCTCAAAGGTGGTTGCTTCGCCACAGCCGCAACGTCGACAAACTCTCTCTTAGTTTGATCACCCAAGGATACTCTGATTCTGCATATCGATTAAGAAATATAATACTATCGGGCTTCCTATGTGAAAATTTGCGTCGAAAAAAAGACATCATGACAGCTAATTGAATGCAAAATAACCGGTGCTCTATTCAAAACTTGTTTCTAAAAGTAATTTCTTTTTATGTGTTTAGGTTCTGTACCATCTTCTTGGTTCGCCTTGTAGCTTGGAGCTTGGCCTTCACACTTCGCTGTAAGACTTGGGTTCCTTTTCGCCGCCGGGTATTCAAAAATAAAAAAAGAATATAAAAAATAAACGTATTGAGATCCTTATATGCAATAAAGTTCTTGTAATAACTTAGAATTATTTCAAGTCAAATTCTTTTCCAAATAATTTAAAGATAATGTTTCAAAGTATCTTTATTAAGGCTGTCAACAAATGCTATATCTATTAACAGTATTAGCTGTCGATAATAAAAACGGAATCAATCACCACGTCGTTTGAGGAATTCACCAGGAAAGTTTCTACTACATATTTCTCATTTAATTTTTTTTTTCATTTAATTTAATAAAATTTGTATTATACTAATGCTTCCTTATCCCTTCTTTTCTTTTCTGGTCATCTAAGATAACCGTTCACATCCATAAATTCATTACTTCTTATTTAAGTTTACTTTCCATTTATTTTTTCTAGGTTCATCTACGTCTGGTACGTTTTCTGTCATTCCTCGTACATTTTATTTTTTTAGTTCGTCCACAAGCATTTTTAACGTTCTTTTCTATTCTTTTCAGGTAAGTAAAGAGGGGAAGGGGTAAGTTAATTTTTACTAACTATCTAACTTTTATTCATAGTAGGTATAGAGGAAGGAAAGTGTTAGTTTGTGAAATTTTACTACCATTTTTGACGATCAATTCTGAAGACGCACTTCTATAGGCGAGACTTCGCCGTCCAAGACTAGCGTGCCCCATTCGATTCCGCGTCGATTCGTCTCCAAACAGTAAAAACGTAGCATATGCAGTAACGTTTCCTCTTCAGGCTCTCCATAAACTGAGGATATTCACTGGGATATAAAAGAACACACAAACAAGACAGCACTCAATAATATTGAATACGAAAGGCAGTTGGCCAATTTGCAATACCAGTTTTCCCTAATTTGGCGCTTTATTCGGGTGTGAGTCTTCTCCATTTCTTTGCGAAGCCGTTTATCTTATCAAATCCTGTACCAGTCACCCGTCGGTGTGCTTTGTTCAACTAGGACTTGACGAAGTTTCCCAATGCGAACGCCATCAGACATTGCTAACGACGTCATGCGGCGATGCGAAGACGTCATCATTTAAACGTCAAACTTCGTTTTTCCAGCTAAAACTTCGGAACGTTCGCCAAAATTTTCAAAAGAGACAGCTTAATCTTTTTTTTAACATATGCGTGAGGAAGCTGTTTTGCACCGCAGACTGCCATCGCCTATACGACTGTTATGTTTCTAAGCTGGACTCCATGCAATCTAGAAGCTGACTGCTTCCAACTCGCTTTCACCGGGTCTAATTCTCTAACTAAAAAAATTACTAAATTTTCTTAATTTTTGTCGTCGTCCGGGGTAACGGTAATGTATTTCATGCCTTTATAAAAACCTTTTGTTGTTATCTTCTGATTCGTTCACTCCATTATTACCCAAATTTTGCTCGTCTGTAGGAGCTATTCTCAAATGACGATATCGTTCTCTTTAGAATGACCCAACTGTTAAATCCGTGTTCTAATGGGCATGGGAGGCTGGGAGTAACTGGGAACGCCCAGGGAAGCATCTAACTGTTATTATATACAAATGTGCATGTAGCTGTAAAAATGTATAAATATGTATGTTAAAATGTGTTAATATATATGCAAGCTTGTGTAAACATGTAAATACGCGTTTAGTAAACATGTAAATACGCGTTAGTAAACATTCCGTTAATAAGTCTTAAGTTTTGTACAATCGAGTCAATTTACCCGAGAATGGCGACTCGGAAATTCGTATTAAACAACTCTTACTGACATACGTGTCCAAAGACTTGTCTATAATGGATCGTATTGGAAGAATTCTAGGATTCTCACAAGCGGGTCATACGATCCGAATATTGCTGTGAGTGTGATGGCATACAAGAAATGATTCAAATAGTAAGACATGTCCCTCCTGGAGAAGATTGGTTCCACCAGATTTGCATGAAATCCTCAAGTTGGCATCTGCATTGTACTGGAACAGTTAACTGTATGTGTGGTGACAACAACTGCAATGCATCGCAGACGCCACCGTGCTCTTGTGCAACAACTCACGGAGTTAGACAGAGATCGGATTGTGGGACTTCGAGAGGCTGGATGGTCTCATCGGGGCATATCGGTCATAATGTTTCGATGGTGGCTCGATGTTGTCAGTAGTGGTTTACGGAAGAACGCGCTCACTAGACCTGGTTCTCGACGCCCACGCTCTACTGATCCACGCCAAGACTGTCGAATCATACGAGAAGCTATGAGCATATGGCATCCACAGCAGAAATAAGGGCCAGAGTGGCACCAGCGTCATCAAGACGGACAATTGGTAACGTTTGGTAGCTTTAAGACTGCAGGCACAGTACCCTCTAGCCAGACTCTAACTTTTGCAAGAACATCATGCTGCCCGGTTGCAGTGGTGCCACGAAAGAGCCGACTGGAGAGCCGAATGGAGGCCTGTGATGAGAGCAAATTCTGTGAATGTGGTTTTTAGTGATGAGAGCAGATTCTGCCTGTAGACCAGTGATGGACGTGTACGTCTGTGGCAAAGAGCAACGGAGCGCCATTTTCCACATTGCATCTGTCTTCGGCAGACAGGTACAACCCCTGGCGTAATAGTGGTGGCTGGAACATTGAACAGCATTCGCGACATCAGCAGATTCTGCATCCTGCTTTCTGCCCTTCAACAGGAGGGTAACAGGTTTTTCCAATAGGATAACGCCTGTCCACACACTGAGCTACCGAAACCGATACTTTCTTCTCTGTACCAGGTTATTATGAAATCAGTTTAAAGAATAAAAATTTGCCTCATTTTTATAAATTTCCAAAATATCCGTCATTAAAATAGAAATGGATACATGAGTTCATTTCATTGAGGAAGCATCGAGATCTTTATTCAATATTTCAATCTTCATTCATGAGCAAGAAAACTGTAATCACACCACCAGAGTGGAACATGCCCGAGTACGCGGGTTCGATCCCGGCCGAGGACGACGAGGATTTTTCAGGAGGAAATCCTAAGATCACGCACTTTCTTTGGAAGGGAAGTAAAGCCGTTGGTCCGTGTAGTCGTTTGCCGACTGCACGTTAAAGAACCCTTGCGAGGCAAAATTTGCGGCCCCTATAACGCCGTCCTGAAATGACCATAGCAGTTGAAAAGGACGTTAATACCAAACAAACCAAACCAAACCAAATCAGAGTGGAACATATTGTAAGCAACCTGTTTGTTTTTTCTGCATCCGTTTGCCCTCTTTACCAAGTGTGAGAAGTATGTTAGAAAATTTTGTCCACAACATTTTCCGTGAAAAACAATGCTGCCCATAAAAATAGCATATTACTGTTCTAATTTACTACTGCTACAAACAAGGTGTTCACATATTGTTCCTGCAAAGTTTGTAATTTATTGTGTAGAATGAAAACTTTGCGTTTTTAGATAAAACAGTGAGGTGGTTAGGAAAACTAATACATCAGTTTCAAAGGTTACAAATATCAGTTACTTTTTCGTTCTATTTACATTTTTGAATCTATGCTGTATGATTTCGTAGAATGTATTGTGAGCAATAATGAAGATTAGTTCAGCACATATCATGGCTTATGAATTTTGTTTACAAAATAAAAAAAGCATCTTATATACATTATAAATATAAACAAACACCTTCTCCAAATTTTTCATGAAACAGCTTGAAGTTCAAAAAGTTGGAGTCAGTAGTTAGTCAACTCTAGTTAGAAGGTAAACGATCAACAAGCAACTGCCACCAAATAGGTACTAGCTTCCCAGCATTCTTTGCGCGATGATTTGAAATATGCAAATCGGGAGTTGAGAATGTGTGCGACAGGATGGGATGTAACGTTCATCGTCGCTGCACACCAACTGCAAAAATTCCACAATTGTGCGAGCATATTCAGGAGGCTTGGAACAACCTACATTAAGACGACATCCAGCATCTTTATGACCGCATGCATGCAATAGTCGAGGCCTGCATTCAAGCTCGCTGCGGATATACGACCTACTAATGTAGTCTAATGAGGCATGGGAACCACCCTGTGCAACGTTTTCTGAACGTATTGTATTGCAATTTTAATAATTTCTTGTATGCCACCAATGCTACATGTGTGCAAAATTTCAAATAAATCTACCCATTCATTCTAGGTGTTGCACTTTTTTTGTCAGCGGTGTATACTAACCGACCTATTTATTAGAGACACCTCTTACGGAAAATGGATCGGCCTCCCAGTGACACCCAAACAATGGAACAGGCCGAAGCGGTGTATAAAAGGGCTGCATTGGATCACAAGTTGCAGTCAGCAGCAGAAGTGAACTGAATATAGGTAAATACAAGGATTTGACCGACTTTGAACGAGGCATGATCGCTGGAGCAAAACGAGCGCAGTAGAGCATTTCCTCGGATTTTCCCGTGCAACAGTGTCAACGGTATTCTTTGAATGGCAGTTATGCCAAAAAACAACCTCCAACAAACACAACTCCGGACGAAACAGGGTCGTGGATGAAAGAGGCCAATGGCAACTGGCACGAATCATCCACAGCAACAGGACGGGAACCAACAAATTGCAGCGCAGTTCAATGAGGGAGCACCCCAACCCATTTCGGAGAACACGGTGCGGCGCACCTTGCACCAAGCTGAGTTTAACAACAGGCGGCCAGTACATGTACCGTCACTGCAAATTAAGAAAGCGCGCCAGTTATGGGCACACAAGCAACGCCACTGGACACTGGATGAGTGGAATAAGGTCGCCTGTTCCGATGAACCGCAGTTCCTACTTCATCATGCGGATGGCAGACTGCACATCTGGCGCAGACAGCACGAGGCCATGGACCCATCTTGACCAATCATACAGACGGGTGGAGGAGGAGTGCTGGTCTAGGGTGTCTTTTCTTGGGACGCACTGGGTCTTCTGATATCCGTAGACACATCCCTGAATGCGACACACTATCTGAACATTGTTGCCATTCAGGTGCACCCGTTCATGAAGACTGTGTTCCCTGTTGGTGACGGACAGTTTCAGCACGACAATGTTCCCTGTCACCGTGCTGAAATGGTCTTGGACTAGTTCGAGAAACATGACGCGGACTTCCACCTGCTTCAGTGGCCAGCTCGGTCGCCCGATCTCTTAAAAGAGTTTCAGTAATATTACAAGTATCATTCCTGCAAATACTACAAACTGAGTCTCCTTTGTATTCTAAATGGGTTTCAATGTTTATTTCATCAAAGAGAACTATTTAAAATCAGTTCATTATCTTTCAAATAGTGTTTTTAACTTTTAGATACTGCAGCATAATATCTACAGTGAAAAGCATTTAGATTAAACTTGCTAATTAGCTTCAGCAAGCAACATGGATATAGCAAACACATAATTAGTTTTATGCAAAGCAACATATACTGAATGTATATAAAACAAAGCTGCTAACAAAACTGTATTGTCACTCTAATTAAAAATTTAATATAAATCTAAAATTCTTAAAAATTTAATTTGTTATGTTAAAAACTGCATCTGAGAATGATCTTCAATTGAAAAATCCTACAACAAATTAATTCTATTTTCCATTATAAACAGAAGCACTTTATTTGAATCCTCGTTATTAGAATTTCAACATCCTATAAGAGTACTTTGTCAAATGATTTTTTTTTCAGTTTTTAAGCAATTTAGGGGAATTTTGTGCTCTGAAACTTCACATACACTTAAGATAGAGAATAATAAGAGAATAATAAGAGAAACATCACTTATACGAGGCGCATCCAGAAAGTAAGTTTCCCGATGTTTTCCCCTTTAAAGTAAACGTAATTAGCCGTGTCAATTGCGCATGCGTAACAGATCTATGACGTATCAATCATATGCCAGCCGGACAGGTCCCGCCTCGTGTCAATAGCGTGGTAGCAATGGTCCGAAATGGAAGCTCTTATTTCTTCTCCCACCGCCTGCGAGGTTCGGTCGGTGATAAAGTTCTTGAATGCACAAAGCATTGCGCCAATTGAAATTCATCGTCAGCTCTGTCAGGTCTATGGACCAAACATCATGAGTGAGCAGATGGTGCGTCGCTGGTGTAGGCAGTTTTCCGAAGGTCGTCAAAGTGTCCATGATGAATAGCGCAGTGGGCGACCATCCCTCATCAATAATGATCTTGTTGAGCTTGTGCGGCAGCGCGTGATGGAGAACCGTCGCTTCACGATTACGGAACTGAGCACCCATTTTCCGCAGATATCGCGATCGTTGTTGCATGAGATTGTCATTAAGCATCTGCTGTTCAAGAAATTGTGTGCCAGGTGGGTGCCGAAAAACCGGACACCCGAACACAAAATTCAACGCTTAGGAGCAGCACTGACATTTCTGCAACGGTATCACGATGACGGCGACGAGTTCCTCGACAGGATCGTCACGGGCGACGAGACTTGGATTTCGCACATCACCCTGGAAACCAAGCAGCAGTCAATGCATTGGCGGCATAGTGGATCTCCGGTCAAGACGAAATTCAAACAGACGCTGTCGGCACGGAAAGTGATGTGCACGGTGTTCTGGGACAGGAATGGCATTCTGCTCATTGACTTTCTTCCACGTGGTGAATCAGTAAACGCTGACCGTTACTGTGAAACACTGCGGAAATTGCGACGTGCTATTCAAAACAAGAGGCGTGGAATGCTTTCTGCAGGTGTTGTGCTCCTCCATGACAATGCTCGTTCACATACGGCTCGACGCACAGCAGCTGTTTTGACGGAATTTGGCTGGGAGTTGTTTGATCATCCACCATACAGCCCTGATCTTGCTCCCAGCAATTTTCACGTTTTCTTACACCTCAAGAAGTTCCTGTCCTCTGGTGACCGTTTTGGCAACGACGAAGAGCTGAAAACGTCTGTCACACGCTGGTTCCATTCACAGGCGGCAGAGTTCTACGACAGGGGGATACAAAAGTTGATCCCACGATACGACAAGTATCTCAATTCTGGTGGTGGCTATGTTGAAAAATAGCTGAAACATTGCTGTACTTGTTGCCAATAAATATGTTCCTGTAAGTGTGAGTTCTTTTTTTTTTAAATGGGGAAACTTACTTTCTGGATGCGCCTCATATTCTTCTTCACATACACTTATTGAAACACTGAGGATCACTCATAACTGAGACTGAAGCAAGGATTATTGAAATGAATATTTAACATTTCCTTTTTTCTCAATCCAAAGACAAGCTCCTTGTCCTGTAACAATATTCTTAGCATTTGAATTGTCAGTTATCTCCTAAGCTATGCAGAGATATATCATTCTCTTCTTGATATTTCTTGAGGTCTTTCATCAGGCATGTACTGAGAGATTTATCCAAAATTTTCTTTCTCGACGTCACATAATCTTGAAGCTGAAACATCTCAGATATTGATAGGTAAATTTTGTAAAATTGAAGGCACTGCACCGAGCTTCAGTTTAGTGTGTGCTTTAGTAGTAATTTGCCTTGATAGGTGACTGGTGTCCTCCCAAGATAACACTTCAAGCCAAGATAGTATATGCAGATTGATAGCTACACCTCAGAAGTTGTTTGCTACTGAAAAAAGAAAGGAATTAATTATTACATACTATACATTTTTAATAAATATATAATGCAATGTTTTTTTCATTAGATAAAACAAATTATTCGTGTCAGTAGCTAAATTTTGTCATCATTCATTTAAACAAAGGGAGAAGAAAACATGGGTTAATGAACAAAAATCATCAATTGTTAATTTTCTGAGTCTGTCATAAATGTTCTTACCTAACTATAAGCTACTTTCTATATTTGAGATTTGTGGCTAATGCTAATAAAAGTTTCATCATCTAATTATCTAGCATTTGTTGAATGTATTTCTGTCTTGTTTAAATTTCATAGGAGCCAGAAACATATCTGCATGCATCACTGCTGCTAGTCTGATGGGAGTTTTAAAATATAAATAAAATTGTAGGGGGCATATTGAAAGGGGTATATGAAAGCTGAGTAATTTAACAATGCATAAGGAGATTTTACTTTTCAAGCAGCTTCAAAATCAAATATAAATTTTTATAAAAGGTTTAACAATTTCTCGTTACTTGGACATCCCATGGTTTACATGTAAAAGATATAAAAGTTTATATATATATATATATATATATATATTTTAAACCTAACCTTTCTAAACATTATATACTCAGACTATATACGTTCATCTTTAAAAATATATATTACAGAATATAAATAACAATTCAATTTATATTTACCACTTCGTGAAACCCTTTCCTTTCCGCCAAGGACTCCGGTGGAATAGTTGCCCTGCGGAGAAAAGTGGATCGTTTGCCGCCAGGGACTCCGATGGCGACGAGCCACGCCGAAGATCAAACAATCGATGACACCTTTGTTTGATTATGGAAATAAATTCAATACCAGTTTTCTTTAATGAATTCTGCATCATTCACACAGAAAAAGGATCACAATGTTTTTTCCCGAAGGCTTTCTTCCTCGAGAAAAACGAAGCGGCAACCGTCCGCTTTGTTGATTGCTCATGGATTCAACGCGCTTTCCTCGTTCCCGACGCCGAATGAGCGCGTCGGAAGTTTTCCAACGCGACGGCTCTCATTTTCCCAAAGTGACCTTGACGAGAAAGCGGCTAGCGACACGGTAGAACATGACTTCATGGCAAGTTCCTGTAACCGGCCGAGGGGAAACCAACTGCCCCCTGTAACCAAATAGGTTGGGGTATATATCAATTATTTACCCCCGGAGGGGGAAGTCGTAGACAGAACGCCGAAGGCGTTCGAGCAACGGAAAACAGTGACCAATGAGCCTCATTGAATGAGGCCCGCAGGGCCGACGTGAGGCGCGAAGCGCCGAGAGTGGTAAAAGTTTGTTAAATTTAAACACGGCCTGCCAGATAGTAAAAGGCCTGTGCGAAAGTCTTTTCTGCAGAAAAACTGATAGAAAAACTTATGAAAAACTGCGCTCTCCCTTCCATTTTTCGCCATGACGTCATGTTCTGCCGTGTCCCTAGCCGCCAGTGTTTTTAGAACTCGCGCCGTAACAAGGCCAGTGACGTCAAATTTTACGTCACTTCCTCTCATTTTCAAACGCGACGGAATGACGAGAAACGCGCCCCAGAATGTCTTGGTAACGCTCTGCGTTCGGATGTCCATCCACAGAAACGATTGCATTCAACCCATACCATGTAAAGCACCCCCTTCCCCACCACCACCGACCCTCCGCCGAATTTCTCCGTGGGCACAACACAGCTTGGCAGATAACGTTCGCAGGGCGATCGCCATACCTAAACCCGTCCATCCGGTTGCCAGATGGTGTAGCGGGACCACAGAGTAAACAGAGCGCTTATGCAGCATTAGATGTGTTAGCCAGCTGCGTCGCCACCGGAAACTCTCGCGCGGCCATCTTTTGGTGGGACTCGGAGCGCAAATCCCACGATACTTTCCATGTGTTTAGGCACGTATTTGAGGGTAGGGAACGGTTTTTTCTACTTTAGCTACCGTGGAATGAGTGAACAACATGCCAAACTACTGCATGGCATACGGATGCAACATGAGAACAACAAAAGACAGCGGGTTATCTTTTCACAGGTAAAGAAAAGAGAATTGTAAGTCATCGCGCGTTATATGGGTCAATCGTGGGTCGTTTTCAACCCATGCCCAAATAGCTGCAAATTATATCACCAGCCTTTCTTTGTGTCCCCAACATTAAAATGTTTCGTTTTCTAAAAAATGTTTGTTTGATAAAAATATCAAAGAATTTCAGTCATTTTTCAGCAATATTATCAATGTAAGATGCTGGTAAATGCTTTCAAAAAGTTCACTTTTAGATATATAATTAAATATATACTGGAGATGACCTCCAAACATGATGTAATAATTTTTCTATCGAAAAATGGAAGGAAAAATTTTGTAATCAATATTTTGCCCACTTCCTGACTACCTACAGCTCTGCAATTTTCCCCAACGACGTCTTATAGATGACAATGCATGTTTCAATCTTTAGTTTCACTAGTCTTTCATTTATTCGTAAGTTATTTAATATTTAAGTTTAATATATATACAGTGCAATCATGACGTAACGACTAACTTTATTGTTGTTTATTGTTATCGTTGTTAATTTGATCATCAGTGCTAGCAAAGTTGTTGATTGTGGTGAGCATTGTTTATGATTGGCCAGCATAAAGTATTTTAAACGTTTACCCGATATCAGACAGCAGATTTCCGAGGTATTTTGGTTTTTGTAGATATAATAAAAAGCTTAATTTTTATAAATAAAGACTAAAAAGAATAAAATGAAATATATAAAATAGAAATTTTAAAGCACACACTTTCACTTTAAAAAGTTCAGAAAAAAGTAAAAAATCGAATTTTAAAAAAAGGCAAAAGTATGATGGCGCGTTTAATATTAAATTTTAAAAGGAAAATACTACATAATAAACGCGCCACCACATTTTTACCTTTTTTTTTAAATTCGATTTTTTACTTTTTTCTGAACTTTTTAAGGTGAAAGTGTGTGCTTTAAAATTTTTATTTTATATATTTTATTTTATTTTAAATCAAGTTGAAATTGAGAAAATGTAAGGCCATGTAGCAGTTGAACATTAATTTTTATTTCCTATGAAATTGACGAATGTTACCTAAACAATCGCTTTTTTGTGCATCAATGAAACAAAGTTTTGGGAAAATATAAAAATTTCACATGAAACTCAACGTATACCATGTAAAAAGCGGATTATTCGCTATTTTGTGTATGGCTTCTACAGTGTAAAACGCAGCATCGTCCCACCACAAGATGGCTGCCAAGAGGCGACGCGCTTTTGAGGCCGTAAGCGCTCTGTTTACTCTGTGAGCGGGACTCATCACTCCATTTAACCATTCGCCATTGATCCAGAGTCCAATGTCGTCGCTCTTTGCACCATTGCAATCTCCTCGCTGCGTTGCTGTTACTGGTGTGAGATTCGCTGCATTGCTGGTGCAAGCTCCTTTCTTTGAAACATTCTTAAAGCATTCACGCAAGCATCATCTCATAATAGCATACACTATGTGATGTAGTGCTGGGAAGAATGCTAACATGGAAATAACCCCAGAGCCGAAAATCGCACGGGTTCAAATCCGGAGAACGTGTAGGCCACGCATCTGGAAAATTTCTAAGTCTAATGCTGACCTTGGAGATCACACGATCATCTCCAAAGTTGGCACGAAGCAGTTTTTTCACATGTCGACAAAAAGGAGGGAGTGCGCCATCTTGCATGATGACAGTGATTACCAAACATCGTCGTTCTCGCAAGGCAGGAATCACGTGCTGTGAAAGAAGTTCGCAATACCGTGCACTTGTCACAAAACATCTTACAGGACCTCGTTGTATCACTTCCTCATAAAAAAGGGGCCTGAAATAAAACAAGGGGTGAATCCATACACACTGTCACGTATTCAGAATGCAATGGCTTTTCATGCACGATATGGGGAGCGAGGCACCCCATATGCGGCAGTTCTGCGTGTTCATCGTTCCTTCTAGGGTGAAATGTGCTTCGTCTGACCATAGCATGTTCCACGGCCACAAGTCATCAATAATCATCCTCTCCAAAAAGCGATAAGAAAATCACTAAAGCAGGGATGGACAATTCACGTTCTGTTGCTCGAGCACTTGTTGCAGAATGTTGAGAAGAGGAAGCTCTGTCCACCACTGCAACAGCCACGTCCTCAAAAACTTCGTCTGCGCCGTCCTCTTCCTGGTGCGACAGCCAAATCGCCAGTCGATTCCAATTTCTTTATCCAGTATCTGACATGGGCCCTTTTCGCAGTCCTTTTAGACGACGATATGCTCGCAATACAGCTGGACTGGTGCTATCATTCTGGTAAAAAACTTTACCAACAGTGCGCGTTTTTTCTTGCTTAAAACCATGATCTTTCGTGAAAGCTTTTCACTAAACATAATGAATGAATGGATCAATCCATTCCATTCTGAGTATGTTGACTTTAATTTGCATAAACTTTCTGCTAAGAAGGCCGATTTTGAGAACGAACATATGCTATCATCAAACAAACACCTTGCCTGCTTTTTTAAAACAATAAAACTAGTTTTAAAACCCCCATTTGTCATTCCAAAGCGCCACATTTTCACCTGTGGTGAAAATTTGCACTATTTTTTTTCTTTCCGGAATTCTCTCCCCCATTGCCTGAGTAGCCTACATTTCAATTTGCATCACAATCGGTTCAGTAGATTGGGCTCTAGAGGGCTCTGAGTAGGCGAACTTATTTTATAACAACCCTGTACATAAAGAAGGATATAAACAAACAATAGGAATCCCAGAGAGTAGTTCATTGGGACCTTATTTATTTATAATATTTATAAATGAGCTTACATATTAATTAAAAATTAATAATCTTGTATATGCTGACGACATAAAATTATCAAAAGAAATCACTTCACATATTGACAAAATGAGCTACATTTAGATGTTGACAGCTTATGCACTTTGTATAAAAATAGATTAAAATGTAATTTAGCCAAAACAAAAATGATGACTCTTACAAAGAAAACCAACCCCATTTTCTTTCAAGATAAAGGAGAATAATATTAGGGTATATCAAATTAAAGACTTGGGAATGATCATTAATAGCAAATGCTTATTTGGACCCCAAGTAGATGGAGTTATTGCCCGGGCACTACAGCGTGTTAGGCATATTGGCAGATTGGGAAGACAAATTAGGAAAAAAAGAGGTTTTTATGTATCTTTTTAATATGAAAAAATAATGTATTGATTGTTTGGACGATGTGGATATTGATTTTTTAATTGTTCCTGGCCCTTTTTTTTTTGTATTGTGGTTTTATGTATTTCAGTCCAGCTTTGGTGGCGTAGCAGTTTCGTATCTCGATTTCTCTTCAGGAATAAACGATTTCATTGATTCATTCAACATCGGTGGCTCAGTGGTTGCGTGATCGCCTCCGATGCCCGAGAAGCTGCGTGATCGCCTCTGATGTACACTGTTTTTTTTTTTTGTACGCGGGTTCGATCTGGCCGAGGACGACGAGGATTTTTCAGGGGGAAAACCTGAGATCACGCACTTCCTTCGGCAGGGAAGTAAAGCCGTTGATCCCGTGTAGTCGTTTGCCGGCTGCACGTTAAAGAACCCTTGCGAGGCAAAATTTGCGGCCCCTATAAAGAGTCCTATAAAGGGGCCCATACATTGGCGGACGCGGCCTGTGAAAGGCCAGATTATAACTAACCAAACCTATTGCGAATGCTCCTGATCTATTATCCGCATCGTAGTATCATTTATCACTATCATTTTTGTAGTTGTTCACCAGTTCAACACGTGAAATTCTTTTGCATTCATATAAAAAATATTAATTTAATTTTGAATTTTAATTTATTTCGGTGGAAGGATGGATCATAATACTGTTCCTATTAACTAAACAGGTGGTGGCCTTACAGTATAACAGAGGGACATCAGGAGTTCCAACTAGTTTCGCCATTTATTCCCGGCTTTTTAATTTATTAGTTTACTTTTAGATTAAGTTATAATGGGGTAGTTGCATTGAATTTCTTTTTTAAAAAGAAGGCCTGTTTTATATAGATTTCGTTACGCTGAATATGAAAATCGCCATTAAGAATCTTAAAAGTATTAAAAAAGCTATCAAAATTAACTTTAAAAATGCAAAACCACGCCCCCAAACTAAAACGATGTGTGACGTCACACGCCATTGAAACACACGCCTTTGTTGATCAGCATTGCCCCTGTGCATGCGCGGAAAGGGGATAGCTCCTAAATGGCATCTTGTTTAGCAATACCGCTATTTCTTCAGTATTTTAATGCATAATTAAACCATCCAGTAACAAATTGATCCTCATGAAGGCATTAGCTCCTCGAACTAATAAAATCGATCATTTCAGATATAATTTAAAAATTACAGCACCACTTGAAGGCATAGCGCCGACGTTTCGATTGCCTCCCCCCCTCCCTCCTCGACCTCCACGAGAAGAGATGAATACGCAACTATCTATGATAAAATAATAGAGCTCACGAAATTTTGTTCGAAAAACGAGTCCTTCTATTACTTTTTTTCATGTCTACATTTCTCCTTGTGGAATTCAGGATTATAGTCGATAATCACCGAAACAAAGATAAGATGTATATATCCATGAGTAAATAATACACTTGAACAGGTAATCGAAACCGGGCGAAATTTAAAGTTTAATCGAATCAAAGTTCTGCTACGTTTGAAGAATCAGACGAAAAAAGTAATTGTATCCCATGTGCTTTTGTCCATTCCTTCTTCGGCTAATCGAAGAATAACATACGAGTACGAGGTCATGGAAACCAACGTTAATTTCGCACCGAGTATCGCTCCTCAGTACTTTCATCTATTTTTATTTCTTCTCTCGTGATGTTTTGGTACCCTTATGAATGCTTTATATGTTTTGGTACCCTTATGAATGGGAATGAAATAATAATTTTAAGCAGACAGATCATGAAAAGCAGACAGATCATGAAAAGCAGCGAAAGAGATAGGTTTCTGGTTCCATGGCGCATGACGTCACATCGCTCTTGAGCTATGACGTAGCGTTTTTGGGGGTGTCAACTTTAATAATTTTTTTAAAAAAAACTACGCACAATTAGAAAAAAAGAATACCCATACCGGTATATTAGTGATCTAAACTAGCGAAAGAACTTTTTTAAAAATTTCATGCAAATTCCCCGTTCTTTTATGATCCTTAAAAAATTAATTTGTTAATTAAAAAGTTTTAATTTTATTTTTGCTTCATATATATCTATAAAATCCAAATACCACTCACTGACTCACTCACTCACTCACTCACTCATCACGAAATCTCCAGAACTATGAAGCCTTCAAACTTGAAATTTAACAAGTATATTTCTCTTGGCTTCTAGGTGCTCGCTAAGAAAGGATTTTATTTATTCTTTCTTCCTTTCCATTGTAGATTTTTTTAAAAACTCAATTTACCTGAAGCTCAGTGGGATTTTTGCATTCCTTAAAAAATTGTGACGTTTGCTTAGAAATTGTGACGTCGTTGTTTGCTTTTGCGCTTATTCCGTGAAACAGCATCAACAGTAAGGCGTGGTTTCCACATGACCGGAATCACGCCAGAACGGAACCCTAACGGAAAATTTTTATGATGTCACTTCCTTTCCATTCCGTTTTTGATCACGGAAAGTTTGTTGAGCTGTGTTGAAGAAAAATTTCCATTCCGTTTCG